>OZ005734.1:291072318-291654818 GCA_963930755.1 Eudasyphora cyanicolor | reverse complement strand
ATTTTTAGTTTTTATCAGTTTATGATCCACGATGAATATTGATACTTGAGCCTTAAACTCAATTAATAAAATAATCTAAATATTGACATTTTTATATTTTTGTGTCTATTTTTATATTTTTATATTGTTATATTTTTGTATATTTGTATGTATTTATAATATTACGTTTTTTTTAATTTTTTATTTATTCATGTATATTTTTAATATTTATTTATATGTTTTCTATAAATTTTTTTATTTCTATATATTTGTAAGCTTTTAAATTTTTTTTATTTGATTATGTTTTTTGTTTCTTCAAAATAAAACTAGCTAATAATGAATAGTGTACTGCCAACATAACCCACAATACAACTTTTTACCACCTTCATTCAGTAAATTCAGTTTCTTTTCTACTGCTGCTGTTTTGCAGATTTTCTTATCGCAAAAATTTTCATTTACGAGTGCGCAACATTTGCTGCAGTCCTCCCGGCCCAACTGCCTTTTTTGGCTTTTCCATTTGCCTTGTTTTTTTTGGATGAACACGCTAATGCCGGCGGACAAGGCGGGCGGTGGTTCTCCGTGAAATTGTGTAAAGTTATTTGATATTTTTATCGTGATTTTAATGTAATTTATAACTGACCAAAAACAAAAAAAAAAACACAAGTACAGACCGTGAGTGGGCAAGAAGAGATACTCTCGACGTTTTACATTTTTTGTTCACATTCAACTAAACTGGCCGACATATCTGTTAAACAAAATCTAGTTGTTGTCCACCACAGTACTCCAGTGATATTTGTAATGGACTGGTTGTTGTCTTTGCTACCTTTCCCTCGCTCTGTCCGCGAATGTTGCAGCGCTTTAAATGATTTTTACAAAGGCTGTGGTGACCGGCATGAAAAACTCGTTGATTAGCTTTTTTTGCAGCAATATTTGTAAAATGTTGCCAACAACAACAAAAATATGCAGCAATTTTTCGTAAATTTTCCAAATGATAAAAATCATGTTTATGCTATTTAAAACTAATATTTTGTAATTTAAAACCATACATTAATTGATTAAAATAGACAGACAGACAGATGGAATTGGTCGGACGCAAAGACGGACAGACGGTCGGACACTGAGGGACATGGTTACTCCTTTTAACCATTTTAGTTACCTTATGTTTTTTTTGTTTTTGTTAGATTCAGCCGATTTGTTGCCACGTCATTTGCGTGCTGAATTATTTTTATATAAGCAATTATTTGCAATATTTTTTGCGAGCTTTTTTTTCTTTCTTCCCAGTGGTAATTCATATCGGTGCGACAAATCAGTTTCATTTTGTTTAAACTGTTGTTATTTAATTAATCATGCTTTTATATTGGTGTAGTTGTTGTTTTTGCTTCCAAATTGAGCAAAACGTATCTGGGTTTAGATCTTTGATTTTTGGCCAATTGTTGTATGCCCAGCTCTTTAGTGTTTCGTTGGTGGCATGCTGAGCTGGAGCGCTCACACGTTTTGCATTTTTCAACATGGATTTTATTTCTTAATTGTAACGATTTTTTGGCGAAAAATTGGCAGCCGCATTCGCTGATTAAGTGCGTAATTTTGGTTTTTATTTTTTTGTACAAAATTCTGCACGAAATTTAAATAATAACGTTACGCAAATATCCGGTTAACATTTTAACCGAAACGCACCCTGGAAATTTATAACCGTTACAAATCTATTACTTCCATGACATATGTATTTGGGATTGGCAACAAAATGTATTTGAAATAATTTTAAAGAAAAATGTGTGTCCATAGTAATGTTCAAGATTTGATTTAAAACTGAGATGTCTGTTGATTTCTGTTGAAGACCACCTGCGGCTACTTATCATCTCGAAGGACCATTTTTTTTAAGTTAATTTCTATCGAAGTTTTATGTAACAAAGATATTTGCAGAAGAAAACAAGTAAGAAAGTTCAGTCGGGTAAACCGGCTCAGGAACCCCCTAACCTTTAGTCCAAAAAAAAATTTTAAATTTATTTATTTTTTGTTTTAATTAAGTTATTATCAATTTTAATTTCATTTAATAACTTTAAAGTATGCACTGGTATTAAGGCAATTTTTCTCAAGCTGATAGTGACAGATAAACTATTACTATTTGATGGAATTACAGAAGATTCGGATAAGTACGTAGTATAGAAGTTATTAGAGAATCAATATTTCACTAAATTTTAACCCTTTGTAAGGGAGGTACTAGAAAGCGTGGACCAATATGACTCATCTTCGATATTAGCCTGATATAGCAAAAATATTATTACATACCAAATTTGAAGTCATTCGGTTACTCCTTTCGAGAGTTATTGTGCGCTCCTGCCAGCCAGACGGACGGACTAACGGACGGACATTGCTCAAATGACTTAAAATGTCCTAAAACGGATTTCCGCCGATCATACTTGGGGCCTTAGGTCACTCCTTCAATGTGTTACACTTTTGTCTCGTAGCAAATTATATTTTCGCTCCTCTCTAAGGTGAGGGGATTCGTCTTCTCAACAATGCCATCAACATTTCTAATCTAAATGCTTATTTCGAAGCTCTACATATTACACTATCCAACAAAATTTTTGTCGAAGGGCTATATATAAAAATAAGAAATGTATAAATGTATGTAAATATAAAATAAGAATATAAAAATATGAAAATATAAAAATGTAAACATATAATAATATAAAAATTTGAAAATATAATATTATAAAAAAATATCAAAATATAATAAAATGCAAAAAAAATATTAAAATACTAAAATTTAAAAATATAGGAATATAAAATATGAAGACATAAATTCTAAAAATGCTATAAAAATATAAAAACATAAAGATTTAAAAAATATAAAAACACAAAAACATAAAAATATAAAAAATATGAAAATATAAAAATACTAAAACATGAAAATACAAAAACATAAAAATATTAATTTCATAAAAATACCAAAATATAAGAATACAAACTCGAATAAAAAATTTTGGAAAATCGTTATTTTTACAAATTTTTTTTAGAAAATTGCATTTTCTATACAGAATTCATCGAAACTGATTTATATTCGAAAATTTTATCAAAAATACATTTTCATTGAAACCTTGGTTTTCCAAAACTCGATTTGTTTTTAGAAATTGTCCTGATATTGCATAAAATATAATATTATCAAAAAAATATAAAAATATAATAAAATACAAAAATAATAAAAAAAATAAAAAATATAAAAATATTAAAATACTAAAATGTAAAAATATAGGAATGTATAATATAAAAACTGAAATACTAAAAATGCTATAAAAATAAAATTATAAAACATAAATACTAAAAATGTCATAAAAATAAAAATATAAAAACAAATACTAAAAATGCTATAAAAATAAAAATATGAAAAAATAAATACTAAAAATAAAAATATAAAAACATAAATACTAAATATGCTATCAAAATAAAAATATTAAAACATAAATACTAAAAATGCTATAAAAATAAAAATATAAAAATATAAATATATAAAAATTAAACAATTAAAAAATATAAAAACATAAAAATATTAAAATATAAAACTATAAAATAGTAAAATATAAAATACAAAATATAAAAATGTAAAAATATAAAAATATAAAAATATAACAATATAAAAATATAAAAATATAAAAATATAAAAATATAAAAATATAAAAATATAAAAATATAAAAATATAAAAATATAAAAATATAAAAATATAAAAATATAAAAATATAAAAATATAAAAATATAAAAATATAAAAATATAAAAATATAAAAATATAAAAATATAAAAATATAAAAATATAAAAATATAAAAATATAAAAATATTAAAATATAAAAATACAAAAATATAAAAAATATAAAAACATCAAAATATAAATATATAAAAAAATATAAAAATATAATAATATCAAAATATAAAAATATAAAAATATGAAAATATAAAAATATAAAAATATAAAAATATAAATATATAAAAATTAAACAATTAAAAAATATAAAAACATAAAAATATTAAAATATAAAACTATAAAATAGTAAAATATAAAATACAAAATATAAAAATGTAAAAATATAAAAATATAAAAATATAACAATATAAAAATATAAAAATATAAAAATATAAAAATATAAAAATATAAAAATATAAAAATATAAAAATATAAAAATATAAAAATATAAAAATATAAAAATATAAAAATATAAAAATATAAAAATATAAAAATATAAAAATATAAAAATATAAAAATATAAAAATATAAAAATATAAAAATATAAAAATATAAAAATATAAAAATATAAAAATACAAAAATATAAAAATATTAAAATATAAAAATATAAAAATACAAAAATATAAAAAATATAAAAACATCAAAATATAAATATATAAAAAAATATAAAAATATAATAATATCAAAATATAAAAATATAAAAATATAAAAATATAAATATATAAAAATTAAACAATTAAAAAATATAAAAACATAAAAATATTAAAATATAAAACTATAAAATAGTAAAATATAAAATACAAAATATAAAAATGTAAAAATATAAAAATATAAAAATATAAAAATATAAAAAAATAAAAATATAAAAATATAAAAATATAAAAATATAAAAATATAAAAATATAAAAATATAAAAATATAAAAATATAAAAATTTAAAAATATAAAAATATAAAACTATAAAAATATAAAAATATAAAAATATAAATATAAAAAAATATAAAAATATAAAAATATAAAAATATAAAAATATAAAAACATAAAAATATAAAAATATAAAAATATAAAAATATAAAAATATAAAAATATAAGAATATAAAAATATAAAAATATAAAAATATATAAAAATATAAAAATAGTAAAATATAAAAATATAAACATATAAAAAATAAAAATTAAGAAACATAAAAATATAAAAATTTAAAAATATAAAAGTATAAAAATATAGAAATATAAAATTAAAAAAATATTTAAATATAAAAATATAACAATATAAAAATATAACGATATAAAAATGTAAAAATATAAAATCATAAAAATATAAAAATAAAAAATATAAAAATATGAAAGTATAAAAAAACAAAAATAAAAAAAGGAAACTCGAAAAATTTGTAATAGAACATTTTATCGAAAATCGTTATTTTTTTAAAATTGCATTTTCTAAAAAATATTTGTTGAAAATTGCATTTTTCTATAGAGAATTCTTTGAAACTGATTTTTTCCGAAAATTTTATCGAAATTACATTTTTATTGAAACTTTGTTTTTTCAAGATTCGATTTTTTGTTTTAAAAATTGTCCTGATATTGCATACATATTTCCAAAATTTTCCCTCATTGGACATTATTAAGGACGATGAAATTGCATTTCTCCAAAAAGTTTTATTGAAAAATAAAAATTTCATAGCAAGTGAATTTGTATACAATATGTCCAATATGAATTTGTATCAGCAATTCTAACCGAAAACTCTGATTTAGAAATCTGTTGTATATGGCGAACTTTGCCAGCCACTAACATATAGATGGCATTGATGATAGCCTTAAAGTTATCAAGAATTATAGATTTTGCTAATAATTGTTAATAACATTTGTTACAAAGTGTTAACTTATTACAGAAGTGCTAATAAAGCTTATACAAAATTCTAACCTAGAACACCAATTGGTAATTCTATTGTAGATGACGCTCTATAGCGCCCCCATTGACATATAGATGGCATTGCTGATAACACGAATTCGTTTGCCTTAAAGCAATTGACGTTTAATGCATTTACTATAAAAAAAACTAAATAAACTTGTTTAGTGGTGTTTAATTTTTATAATTTGTAATTAATTCCGACATGTATTTATTTTTAATATAACAATTTATTGTCGCTTGCTCCCGGCAGACGGACTTATGCTATAAATATCAATTAATTAACTCTAAATAGTTTTTTTTTCATTTAAATTTATTGCGGCAATTATTTTATATTAATATGTTCATTAGAAGAATTCTAATCTGCTCCTACAAAGGCAAATCTTCAAAGTTATGAGAACAAAACATTTTAAATAAGAATTTCAATGAACGTTGTTCATATAAACTCCTTTAACATAGCCCTGATATTTAGCAAAAAAATAACAATAAATACATAGATTAAAAACAACAAAAAAATTCAAAACAAATTCAATGGCATCACGTTGAAAATGACAATAAATGCTAAAAAGCTGCAAAATAAGTATAGGCGAGAATACCAAAGCAAATCATGACTTGTTTTAATTATAACAAATAAGAGAATAGCACATATTTAAGATATGCACATAATAATAATCTCAATCACACATCTCAATATCCCCACATGTACATATGAATAGACCAGAAACAGAACCAGACCAGACAATTCATAACAAATTCGACAAGCATTTGATTTAACAAAATACAGAAGAAAAAACAACTCTAAACGCCGCCGCCTATTGCCGGTGTTATTGAGTGACGGCTTGGCTGGCACGGCTGTGGTTTTTGTCTAGTCTCATTCTCAGCCGGCACTTCCCACCGTTTAGCGGTGGATTTTGTTTTTTCGAAACCTAAAAAAAGTCTGACCGGTTTGCATTTTAGCCAAACAAATGCAATTACACGTGAAGAAAATTTGTATTTCATAGGGAATAGATTTTAGACCACTTGCTTCACTAGTTAGGTGTCAGGAGCTCAAACTGCGGCCCACTTCATGAACTAATTTTTTGACAAGCGTCAGTCTGTTATGTTGTTTACAAGCCTAAAGTGGCAAATCGTTTTACATTGTAGATAAATATAAAACGTCATACAAGTGGAATTAAAAGGCAACAGTGTTGTTGTAATTTTTCCTTGTAAATCGCAATTCCAGCCATTGTTAATGAACTAATACATTTATATGTATTTTTCTTTAGCTAATAACACATTTTTACTGGAGGAAAATAATTTTCAGTTTCAAAAAATGCATTTTCTGCTACAGCAAACTAGTAATGAAGTTTTCTAAAAAAAGTTCTTTAAGTGTATCTTTTCCTACGTGTATCAAGAATACTATTATTCTCCATCAATAACATTAGAAAAATCGTGTTTATTTTCAAAATATAAAGTACAATATATTGTCGGAGTTTAATGCTTACGTTTTAAAGAGAAAAATTAAAAAAAACTGAATAAATCACATGAAGACATTAAGAATCTTTTGAAAACAGTTTTTGTTTGAAACTAACAACAACAACACAATAAACAGAAATGAGGAATGAACTAAAATCTTCGACAGTTTTTCCTCTTGAGCTTGTGAATTTAATAAAAGGCCAGCGGAACAACAACATCAAACACTCCTTAAGGCCATGAACAACACATTTACGAAAAATCTTAATTAAAATGTTAACTAATTCAGAAATTATTTAAGAATTGTGAAATCAAAACAACAAAAACAACTATAAGAATCAACAAGAAAAAGGTATTCTTTTCATCGCTATGATTAACAACTTATATTCGTTCTCCTGGGAAAGACTGATAGTTGTAAATAAAAACAACGATATTGTAAAAAATGGTCCTTCGATATAACTTGAAACGGTCCATATTGATTTCCTTCTCTTCAAGATAAATAATTTTTAGATAAAATGAACGTTGTCGATAAAAACAAAGATATTTAACAAAAAATGGTCCTTCGACATGACTTTAAACGGTCCCTATTTATTTACTTCTTTTCGAAGATAAATAGTTTTTATATAAAAGATTTTGGGCGGTCCCAAAATCTGTCGACTTTACAAAGAATACACAACAAATTTGACAAATTTACATAAAATGAACGCTGATAAGAGTGAAAGTTGTGGATAAAAACAAAGATATTTTAAAAAATGGTCCTTCGATATGACTTGAAACGGTCCATATTTATTTTCTTATTTTCGAAGATAAATAGTTGTTATATAAAAGAATCACTAATTCGTATATTCGAGGGCGGTCCCAAAATCTGTCGACTTAACAAAGAATACACAACAAATTTGGCAAAAATTTTCTTTATTTCTTACATCTCTTCAAATACCTCGATATTCTTTTTCCGGCGATTTTCAATAACTTCGATACCCTGTTTATAGTAACAACTATCTAGCTCTTGCAAGTAGCCATCAACTGAAACCTCTCCCTCTTCATTGCTAGAAACTATTTTTCCGCCGAGCAATTTTTTCAAGTTTGGAAATTAAAAATAATCCGAGGAAGCTAAATCTGGCGTATAAGGTGCGTGCTGAAGCAATTCCAACTTTAATTCATTGATTTTGGCCATAGTTGGTGTGTGTGAGCTGGTGCATTGTCTTGATTGTGAGCAAACGCGGCACCCATCTTGCGCACAGCTTTCTCATCATCAATTTTTCAGTCAATATTCGATGTATAGAACTTTTTGAAATGACTATGACTTTAGATAGCTCACGAACCTTCAGCCGACGGTCATCCAATACCATTTTGTTGCATGGACACCTTAATTGGCCGACCACTGCGGTGCTCGTCTTGGCCGCCAGTACATACGGCCCCGTTTAAACTCTGCCACCCATTATTTTACAGTTGTAAACGAAGCAACAAAGTACCCCAAAGTAGAATCTAGCTCGGTTTTAATATAGGCTGGACTGAGACCTTTCAAATGAAATTATTGTGTTACAAATCGGTGGCAAATTTTGGCCATGTTTAAAATTTCACTGATAATCTTTACTTTTGAGTGCTCAGAAAAAAACCAAACAACGTGGCACGTTGATATTTAAAACATTTTTTTAGAAGGTTTTTACGAAAGTATTTTTTTCAAATTACTACTGCCATCTAAATGTCAAATCAACTAATTTTTTGACTGCCTTCGTACCTATGTACAAATCTTTAACCCATTGTCGAAAATATAACCAATGGTCCTTCGAGATGACATTACCAAAAGGGCCCTTCTTTATTCTGAAAATAATCTGCTTTTTAATATTACTGAAAGTTTATTCTCCTGAAAAATAGTCCTTCACAATTATTATTTAAAATTTTTTTTATCTAAAAAAATTCCAAAAATTTTCTCCCAAATAGTATTCAAAATTAAAATCATCCCTCGTGGTCATTTTAAGAGGCAACTAATTTTCATAAATACTTGCGTTATTCATCTTCGAATTCCCAAATTGTCGTTCAATATCGTCTTGATGTTTTTCAATATTACTGAAAGTTCATTCTCCGGGAAAATGGTCCTTCGAGATGACTTCAAAAGCTGTCATTTCAAAAACGTTCCCCAAAGTATAACATCTGTTCCTTCGAGATGACATTTCCCAAAATTGTCCTTCAATATTGTATTGATTTTTTTTTGCCAATGAAAGTTCATTCTCTTGAAAAATGGTCCTTCGAGATGATTAATAATTCAGTCAATTCAAAAAACATTCCCTAAATATTATAAAAAAGAATATACTCGTATAAATAATGTCGTTTTTACATCGTCGACAAAAAATCAGTGGTGCTTCGAGATGAAATTTCAGAAATGGTCCTTCGAGAATGTGAAAATCATAATAGAACCAGTTATTTTTTCATTTTTCCAATATTACTAAGAGTTCAGTCTCCTAACAAAATTGTGCTTTGGGACGACTTGAAACGTTTCACATTTTTCTTAAAAGTCATTTTTTTTATCCCCAAAAAATTCAAAAAATGTCAGTCTTCTTAAAAATTGTCCTTCGAGATGACTTAAACGTTTCACATTTATTTTTTAACAGAAATTTTTTTATCTCCAAAAATTCAAAAATCTTTCACCCAAATAATATTAAAAATTAAAATCATATCTCGAGATCATTTCAAGAGAAAAAAATTGTAAATTCTATCGTTATTCATCACCGAAAATATAACCAATGTTCCTTCGCGATGACATTTCTCAAATTGTTCTTCAATATTGTCTATGTATTATTTTTCAATATTACTGAATGTTCATTCTCCTGAAAAGTGGTCCTTCGAGGTAACTTCAAAATCAGTCAGCTTAAAAAACATTTCCCAAATATTATTAAAAAATATATAAATAAAGTCGCTATTCATCGTTGAAAATAAAATCAATGGTTTTTGGAGATGAAATTTCAGAAATGGTCTTTGGAGAAGTTGAAGACGAAGATAAAGCCAGTTATTTTTATACCCTCACTTTAGTGTGACGAGGGTATATATCATTTGCTACGGAAAAAAGTGTAACACGTCGAAGGAGTGACCTAAGACCCCAAGTATGTTCGGAGGAAATCCGTTTTGGGTCATTTTAAGTCGAATGAGCAATGTCCGTCCGTCTGTCTGTCTGTCTGTCTGTCTGTCTGTCTGCTGGCTGGTGCGCACGATAACTCTCGAAAGGAGTAACCGATTGACCTCAAATTTGGTATGTGGTAATATTTTTTTCTATCTCCGGCTAAGTTCGAAGATGGGCCATATTGGTCCACTCCTTCTAGTACCTCCCCCACAAAGGGTTAAAATGTTGTGAAATATTGATTCTTTAATAACTGATATACTACTTATTCGAATCTTTTGAAATTCCACACATAGTATTAGCTTATTAGTCGTTATCAACTCGAGAAAAATGGGCGAAGTCGCCACGTCCCTTTTGGTACCTCCCACACAAATGTACCATTTTGCACCAAAAGTTAACAGCTTATAACATTAATAACAGTGTATAAAAATACTTGAAATTTTGTACAGTATTATGCTTTTATATTGCCTACAGTCCAGGGAAAAATGGGTGTTGTTGTCACGCCCCTTTTGGTACCTCCCACACAAAGGTACCTTTTTGCACCAAAAGTTAACAGCTTATAACATTAAAACCAGTGTATAAAAATATTTGAAATTTTGTACAGTGTAATGTTTTATAGTGTCTATAGCCCTGTGAAAAATGAGCGTTATTGCCACGCCCCTCTTTGTACCTCCCACACAAAATGCCCAAATCATACCACAATTTAATGTCTCATAACGTTTATACCAGTGCACATAAATGCTTATAAGTCGGCACAGTGCAATGAATTTAAAGTATCTAATGTTCACAAAAAAAGGTGTATTTGATAAACCCCTTCTGGTACCTCCCACACAAATTGACAGAATAATTCGAGTAATATACAATATTACATTACTCACAAAGTGAGGGTATACCTTAGTCGGTTTACCCGACTGAAACTTTCTTACTTGTTTATTTTTCCAATAATACTAAGAGTTCAGTCTCCTTAAAAATGGTCCTTGGACGACTTCAAACGTTTCACATCTATTTTTAAACATTTTTTTTATCTCAAAAAATTCAAAAAATGTTCACCCAAATAATATTGAAAATTAAAATCATCCCTCGATCATCAAATCATTTCAAGAGACAAAAAATGTGTATAAATTCTAGCGTTATTTACCACCAATGTTCCTTCGAGATGACATTTCTCAAATTGTCATTCAGTCAAGATTTTTATTTTCATTAATACTGAAAGTTCATTATTCTGAAAAATATGATGATTCATTATTCTGAATAATATGAAAAAGATGACTTAATAATTCAGTCAATTCAAAAACATTCTCTAAATATTATTAAAAAAAAGTATGAATAAATCAACGATTCTTCGAAATGAAATGTCAGAAATGGTCATTCGAGAAGATGAAGATTATGGTTAAGCCGGTTATCACTGTAATTTTTCCAATTATACGAAGAGTACAATCTCCTAAAAAATGGTCCTTCGAGGCGACATTTTTTTTGTTTTTTTTTTAATCCGTCAATTCAATAACAATAAAAATTGTTATCCAAAAAAAAAAAAAAAATATTGTCCAAATGTTTCAAATTTCCTTTTTGAATATAATTGTCTTCATTTAAATATCGAGAAGGAGAATTTGGTATTCAGAAATCAAAGCAGAGAATTTTTACAAGGTTTTGCAATTTCTTACAAAAATTATATTAAACAGATCATTGTAAATTAGCGGAAAAAATATTGTCATTGCTACAAAAAATATTTTTTTCCAGTTCATGCTGGAAAAATTTAAACAAAAATCAAAAAATAGTCTTCGAGATGACTTAAATAAATGGAAGGGGATAAATATCATTTGCTACCGGCCAAAAATATAAGACATCGAAGGAGTCGGCGGAAATTTTTAGTCTTTTGAACTATCTCCGTTCGTCTGTCTGTCTGGTGCGCACGATAATCAATTATTCTCAAGCAATTGTTCTCGTCGGTAAGAGAAACATTTCCTTCTCTCTAGAGAAAATTGAAAATTGTCCATAAAACTGACGATATAGTTTAAAATGGTCCTTCGAGATGAGCTAAATTTTTTTTTCTCTTTAAAGACAAATTCAGCCAAATAATATTAAATAATTTCAAGAATCATACCTCCACATTTTTGCAAATAAACAATAAAAATGTTCGTTAAAACAAACGATGCAGTTAAAAATGAACCTTCGAGAGGAGACACAAATTTAATATTTTTATTAAGATTTGCCTCATTTCAAAAATGGTCATTTGATTAAAAAGTGGTCCTTCGAGATGACTCGCAGTATTTTTTTCACTACAATTTACATATTTACTTTTTCGCCCTCAAACTCCTTAAATATTTACCAAAATGTTCATATTTTTTGTTTATATTTAATTTCATCTTAATTTGGTTGTACCTTCGATACAAGATCCAGAAACAAAGCCAAACATAACCGGAGGATGGCCTTTCATCTACTCATATTTTTTTGGTTACTAAGATTTCCTAACAAAATGCATATAATTAATAACACGTTTAAGGCAAATTATTGTTAAAAGTCGTCGGGCTATGCCTTTCTGGTGTGTTTACCTCATTGTTGTAAATATGAAAAATAAACATTCAAAATAAACATTGTTTTCAATAAATACAATTTAACCATTTTTTTCGGTCATTGTTTGGTGTGAAAGATTAACAAGATCTCTGTGTTTAAACAAGAATGTGAGAAAATATTAAAGTAAATATCACACAGAATGTTTACCAAATGAAATCGCATTGGAATGAAGATGACGACGTTTATTTGTCAAATATGTACGAAATTTAACTATTTACACACAGGTTAACGATATTGAAAGTAATTAATCAACTATATAACAAGTCGTTCAGATGTATGTTTAGTGATAGCCAATAACAAAAAATAAACAAATATCATTAGCAATATTATATCCTCCTCTTTTTCTCAAATCGAAATATTTGTGTGGATCTGATGGGTTTAAATTCTCACTTTAATTAAATCAGAAGCAATAGTAACTTTTCATTTCATTTTTATTTCCTAATCTCCAGTTTTTAATTAATTTTCTTACCAGCATCTTTTACCATTTTCCTCTAAAAAAAATCTATAGTGAAATCACTCCTCAAAATATGCCCATCAACATTGTATTTGAACCAAATTTCCGTGCTACCAAACTACAAATCTCGAAATTACGAGTACATAAACTTTATTAATATTACATAGTACTACGAGCGAGTAATATACAAAACCTAAACTAATTTACAAATTACCAGCTTATATGGCGTTTGAAATATAAACCCAATTAATCCTAATATCGCAAGCTACTCTAGATTATATTGCGTTATATGTCTTACCAAAGAAAACAATCGTCAAATGATAAACCCAGACCAAACTGCACCCATATTTTTGTGGGTTTGCTCTATTCCACACCACTCCACACCAAACCATCACTAGACTCTCCTTAACCTCAACTCCAGACGTTGAACTGGTAGTACGTTGTAGTGGTGCTGTGAGCTGTTCCAACTTATTCACTTAAACATGGTGTGGCTTTGGTAACTTGATAAAATTACAACATTATTTAGAGTAAAAAAATATTACAAACATCAATGAATGTAATGATATTGGAGACAACGAGGAGAGATTACAAATTATGCGATAAAAAGTTAGTTTTGTATTTCATTCGCAAATGGTCCTTCGGGAAGTACAAAAATGTAGTCAACGAAAAATCTTCTTGGATTTTATCTGAATGAATTTTATTCTGATAATTCTGAAAAATTTTAATACTAGATCTGAATAGTTTTTAAACCTTAGTACTAAACTTAAACCCTTACGTAAGTAAATCCTTAGTACTAAACTCTTTAATTACTGGTAAAATACTTTTTGCTAAGCGATAAGTGCTAAATACTTAGCACTATTCTATATTCAACCCTTAGTACAAATTTGTTGGTACCAAATTTTTGGTACTAAATTCTTAGCACTCGATCTTTAGTTCTAAATTTGTAGTACCAAATTTTGGTTATACATTTTTGTTTACTAAATTCTTGGTTGTAAATTCTTGGTACTAAATTCTTAGTACCAAATTTTTGGCACTAAATGCTTTGTACGACTTAAAGAATTTTGAATTTGGTAAAAAATTTGTATTTAGTACTAAAGATTAGTTCTAAGAATTTACTAAGAGTTTATCGGTATTAAGAATATAATAGCTTTGATTGTGTATTAGCTTTTTAGTACTAAGAATTTAAATCTAACGCTTTATTACAAAATATGAAATCCCAATATTTGAGTACTATATAATTTAGTATTAAGAACCAGGCATTACCTATTTAATATGAACAATTTAGTTCTGAGGACATAGTACAAAGAAGAAGGGGACATTGTACCAAGAACTTAGAACTAGAAATGTATTACCAAAGATTTATTCCGATGAAAATAGTACCAAAAATTTAGTGCAAAGGATTTAGTACTAAGAATTTATTACTAAGAATTTTGTACTAAAAATTTAGTACCAATAATTTAGTACTAATAATTTAGTACTAATATTTTAATACTAAGAATTTAGTACTAAGAATTTAGTACCAAGAATTGAGTACCAAGAATTGAGTATCAAGAATTTAATACTAAGAATTTAGTACTAAGGGTTTAATACTAAGAATTAGTAACTTACATACATTTGGTACCAAGGATTTTGTACCATGAATTTGGTACCAAGAATTCAAAATTAATTCTTAGTACTAATTGGTCATACTGAAATTTGATACTAAACCCTTAGTACTAAATTCATAGTACCAAATTTTTGGTACTAAATTTCTAGTACTTAATTCGTAGTACTAAACCCTTAGTACTAAATTCTTGGCACTGAATTCATAGTACTACATTATTACTAAATTCTTAGCAATAAATTCTTGGTACTCAATTCGTCGGAATAAAGCTTTGGTAATAAATTTCTAGTTCTAAGTTCTTGGTACTATGTCCCCAGAACTAAATTATTTATATTAAATTGGTAACGCGTGGTTCTTACTACTAAATTATATAGTACTCAAATATTGGGATTTTATATTTAGTAATAAAGCGTTAGTTTTAAATACTTAGTACTGTTCTAGTACTAATAAACTCTAAGTAAATTCTTAGTACTAATCTTTAGTCGTAAATTTGTATTTGTACCAGATCCAAAATTATTAATATCAATTTCTTGGTACTAAATTCTTAGTATTAATTTATTGTTACTAAATTCTTGTCACCAAATTCAGGGTACAAAATATATTGTACCAATCCCTAGTACTAAATTCTTGGTACTAAATTATTCGTACTAAATTCTAAGTATTAAATTCTTAGTACTAAATTCTTGACGTTAAATTCTTAGTACTAAATTATTGGTACCAAATTCATTATAAATACTTGGTACCAAATTAATGGTACTAATTTTTAGTACTAAATTCTTGATACTACATTTGCTTAGATACTATACAAAATGCTTAGTACTAAATTTTTAGTATTAAATTCTTAGTACTAAATTCTTAGTACTAAATTCTTAGTACTGAATTCTTAGTTATAAATTCTTAGTTATAAATTCTTAGTACTAAATTCTAGGTACTAAATTCTTGGCTCTAAATTCTTGGTTCTAAATTATTGGTACCAAATTCATTACAAAATCCTGGTACAAAATGTATGGTAATAATTTGTAGTACTTATTCTTAGTACTAAATTCTTCCAAATGATTTTATCTAACATCTTTATTGAGTACATCAATAGAGTGCTCAAATATTTGGACTAAATTTTTACTAATAAAGTGTTAGATGTAAATCCTTAGTACTATTATATTATTATCCCTAATAAACTCTTTGTGAATTCTTTGCGCTACATCCTTAGTAAACTAAAGTTTTATTACTATTTTATTTACCGAATTCTAAATTCTATGTACTTAGTTCTTGGTACTAAATTCTAGTTACTAAATCCATGGTACTTAATTTATAGTACTGAATCGTAATACTAAATTTTTAACATTAAATTCTTAGTACTAAATTCTTGGCACTTATTTATTAGCACTAAATTATTAGAACTAAATTCTTAGCACTAAGTTTGGAGCAATAAACTCTTAGTACTAAATTCTTCGAAATAATTTGTTGATACTAAAGTTCTAGTTCTTTGTACTATGCCCTTAGTACGAATTTCTTCGTATTAAATTGACAATATCTAATTCTTGCTGCTACAATATATACATAGTACCCAAATATTGAAACATATTTTTACCAATAAAGCCTTAGTATTACATCCTTAGTACTAAAATTACAATACAGAATAAATGATATTATATTTTTAGCGCTATTAACTATTAGTACTAAAATTTTATTGTTTCTAAACTTATAAACCTAAAATTCATAATTTTTCGTATTTATTTAATGCAGTAAATCCTCAGTACCAAATTCTTGTTTTTTATTGTTAAGCTATTATTTGTAATGCCTATATAAATTCTTAGTACCAAATCGCTCCTACACAATTGATGCAATATTCTATACCAAACTCGTTTTTTGCTTCCTCTTAATGGGCGTAAATGAAATTACTTTTATTTCCTTTTCTGCAAATTTCTGTTACCGCCCTCTTTTCTGACGGAGCAGGTCGAAGAGTGAGTATAAGACTAGCAAACATATGTATGCAGCTTTGACACAAGCATTTTTTTTCTTGCTGTAACCCCAAAATGCGACACTAATTACATAAAGAAATGTAAAGTAATTTGTTAAAAAATTATCAAAAACAAAAGATACAAAAAACCGCCAGATAAACACTTACATGAATGTGTTTTATTAATGCGTTTGGCAACACACACACAACGAGCAGACAACGGCAGTTACTTAGTTATGGCTAATATTTTTTGCATTGTTTTTTCTGTGTGTTTTTTCTGCAATGACTGGTAATAAATTGCTTAGGGGATACTAACACCAATTTATTTACACCATTGTTGCCAGAGCGCAGCGGCGGTGCAAAAACGAAACTAATGTTTTATGAGTTTTTTGAACTTTCAACTGAAACCTTTTTGCTCCTTATTTTTCTGTTTTTTTTTTCTTGCCTCCCCAAAGGCGAAATGCCACCACAAATGAAACCGAAACCAATTGGAGCCAACATTTACAAGAGGAGGGGGGTTTTTCGGGGTTCTCCTTAATTACTTGCCTCTGACAAACGAGACATAAAAAAGAGCACACACCAAAAAGCAGCTGTCAACGACAATTTGAATTTGTTGTTGCCAAAATCGTGTTAAGTCAGTTTCCGAAAAGGTTAACACGTGTTGCCTCAGCAATGGCAACAGCGGCAGCAAGTTCTTCTCACACGAGTATACCTCGGTGACATTACCCACTCTAGCCTGGCATTCTCTCTCAGTCTCATTCCTTGACAACCCAGACTTGCCACAATTACTGTAAAAAATTATCCAAAACCCCAAAACACTTGTTAGATCTTTAAGACTGCGAAAAGCAAAATTTTAAGGTCTCATTCTTTACATGACTCATTGACTGAGCTGCGGCCAAAAACAGAGACAATAAAAAACAGTTCAAACATCTTACATTTTAAATTAACTCTGCATGTACACGGAAAAAATTGAACCGAAACATCTTTTAGAAAATTTTATTAAAAACGATCCTACGCGGTTGTGATCTTTGGGCTGAAAGTAATCTTCGTAAATCGGATTCGACCAAAGGTATATTAAATACGTTCCATAATATTATTAAACTTATTTTTGGTTTTAATTTTGAAATCTTAATATTAAGAACCCGTCAAAACTTAATTATCTGACAATAATTAATGGTCGTTATTTCTAAATTTGTCTTAATAAATCCTTACGAAATTATTTTCTCTATAAGTTACTATGGCTGTTAGTAGTAATTTAGTAGTCCAGAGACATAATGTCCATGGACGTTATGACATCAAAGAAGTCCATAGCTAGGTCCATGGCTATTGAGACATTTTCAACGGTCGTAATGTCCACAAAATCGATATCACAATGTCCATGCGACCTACAAAAAATCATCAGAATGACAAATCGAATGAAAACATACTGCTATTGGTCGCAAATGAGCTGTTTTTCAGGCGTTAAGCCTTTAAGTGATCATTGAAGACAACTTTGTAGTTATCGAAGTGTCGAAAGCCGGTTACGGGAACCATCGTATTTCTGGGTGGTTGGCCTTCGGCCGGGAATAAAGATGGGGTATGTCCAAAGCCGGCTAAGCGGACCAAAGTGGCATAAAGTCCATTGACATTGTAACAGTTTAGAAAGTGACTTAATGACAGTGGACCTTATGGCACTATGGCACTATGGGGCCATAAGGTCCATAGACGATGTGACATGCCAAAAGTTATTAACCCTATATTCTCTGTAATAAATTATATGATATAAATTTATAGCAGCAACTGCCACCAAATTCTTAGTACTAAATCCTAACACTTTGGACCTAGCACTTTAAACTAAATTTTAAGTATTATACTTGTAATACAATTTTAGTACCACAATCTTAGTACTAAAATCTTGGTACCAAATGTTTGGTACAAAATTCATGGTACCAAATTCTTAGTACCACAATCTTAGTACTAAAATCTTAGTACCAAAATCTTGGTACTAAAATCTTGATTCCAAAATCTTAGTACTAAAATCTTGGTACCAAAAATCTTGGATTCATAATCGTCGTACTCAAATCTTAGTACCAAAATAATACTACCACAATCTTCGTACTCAAATCTTGGTACTAAATTCTTCGTACTCAAATCCTGGTACTAAATACTTATTACAAAATTCTTGGTACAAATTTCTTAGAACTAAATTATTGGTACTAAATTAATAGAAAGTTCTCTGTAGTATTAGTACTAAATTATTGTTACTAAATCCTCAAAACTGAATTCTTGGTACTAAAATTTTGGTACCAAAAAAGTCTTGGATCCATAATCTTATTAACTTAGTACTTATATCTTGTACTAAAATTTTGGTACCAAAATCTTCGTGCTCAAATCTTATTACTAAAATATTAGTTCCGCAATCTTCGTACTCAAAACATGCTACTAAAATCTTGGTACTAACTTCTTAGTACAACATACTTGGTACATAGTTCTTAGTATTAAATTCATAGTACTACATTAATAGTAATTTCTTAGTACCAAATTCTCTTTAGTATTAGTACTAAATCTTCAATACTAAATTTTGGTACTAAAATCTTAGTACCAAAATCTTGGATCCATAATCTTATTACCAAAATCTTTGATTCAAAATCTTCGTACTCAAATCTTAGTACAAAAATATTAGTACCACAATTTGCGTACACAAATCTTGGTACTCAATTCTTCGTACTCAAATCTTGCTACTAAATTCTAGGCGCAAAGTTTTTAGTACTAAATTAATAGAAAGATCTTAGTACCAAAATTTCTACTAAATTCTTAGTACTAAATCCTCAATACTGAACTCTTGGTACCAAAAACTTGATACAAAATTCTTGGTACCAAAATCTTAGTACTAAATGCTTGGTACTAAATTCTTAGTACTAAATTAATAGAAAGATCTTAGTACCAAAATTTTTACTAAATTCTTAGTAATAAATCCTCAATACTGAACTCTTGGTACCATAAACATGATACAAAATCTTAGTACCACAATCTTAGTACTAAAATCTTGGTACCAAAATCTTAGTACCAAATCTTGGTACTAAAATCTTGGTACTTAATTCTTCGTACTAAATCTTGGTACAGAAATCTTGTACTGAAATCCTGATACTGAAATATTGGTACTTTAATCTTGGTATTTAATTCTTCGTACTTAAATCTTAGTACTTAAGGCTTAGTACTAAATTTTAGTACTAAAATCTTGGTACCAAAACCTTGAATTCAAAATCGTTTACCAAAATCTTGGTACCAAAATCTTGGTACCAAAATCTTGTTACCAAAATCTTGGTACCAAAATCTTGTTACCAAAAACTTGGTACAAAATTCATAGTACTAAAATCTTACTAGTAAAATATTAGTAATACAATCTTGGTACAAAAAATTTTATATTTTTTCATCTTACTCTTATGAGAAGCATGGGGCCGTTACCAAAATGTTAGTACTAAAAAATACATCTTGGTACCAAATTCTTCGTACTAAAATCTTGATACTTCAAACTTGTTACCAAAATCATGGTACTCAATTCGTAGTACTAAATTGTTGGTACTGAATTCTTTGTACTAAATTTGGCCGTTACCAAAATTTTAGTACTATGAAATAAATCTTGGTACAAAATTCTTCGTACTTAAATCTTGATACTTCAAACTTGTTACCAAAATCATGGTACTAAATTCTTATACTAAATTTTTGGTACCAAATTCTTTGTACTAAGTTCTTTGTACTAAAATGTTGGTACTAAAATATTGGTACCAAAAACTAGGTACTAAAATATTGGTACCAAAATCTTGGTATTGCAAAATCTTGTTACCGAAATCTTAGTACTAAAATCTTAGTATTAAAATATTAGTACCGAAATCTGGGTAATAAATTCTTAGAATTAAATTCTTGGCAATAAATTCTCTAAACTAAATTATTGACAATAGTCCATCTTGGCAATAAATGCTTTGTGCGGAATAGTTAGTACTAAGTTTATGTTATCAAGTTATTGGTACAAAATGCTGGGACCAAATTTGTTAGTGTTGAATTCTTGGTACCCAATCGTTATTGGTAAATGCTTATCACTAAATTATTAGTAATAAGTTCTTAGTACTAAGTTTTTATTGCTAAGTTCATAGTACTACATTATTAGTACTACGTTATTATTAGAACTTTTTTTGCTACTTTTTTGAATTCTAGATTCTTGATAATGATATCAGAATCTTCATACACTAGCTTTTTTTTTAAATTCTTAACTCTATAATTTTGGTTCAAAATGAAAAACTTTATTCTTAAATTAATTTTCTCTTTTTGAATCATCAATATTATTTATAATATTAAAATTACAGCACTAAACTTTTCCAGGTGTATTCATTTAGTATTCTTCCACTGGGGCTGCGTGTCTCCTCATTTTAATGGTATCTATTCACGTTTTTTGTTTTTGCTAAAAGCCGAGTCGCACTATCTATCATTCGTAGTCACTGTATTGTTGTTTTCTGTAGAGTTTTGTTATTGTTAGTTTCCGTAACAATTTTTTTCCTGAAGTCACGTTTTGTGGTGTGGTGGCATGCAATATGGCCTGCTTTGAAATGTAAACAATTCTGTTGTTTTGTTCGTCTGTTTTTTTGTTTTGTATTTTAACGACGACGTTCGTTGGTGTAATCTTGGTATAATTTACTAAAAAATTGTGTTAGGTTATGGTCTGAGGGTACGCGCCCTCAGACTATTTGAATGGATCTGTACGATTAGAAAAAGGCAATTTGGTTAGAAAAAAAACTAGAACAATTGTTTTCGCGTTCGATTCCAAATGAAAAGTTTAGCAAACACACCTTGTGAAACGAAGTTTGCTCTCCATTATTTGTTTCTTTTTTATTTTTGTGTTTGAGAAGAGTATTAAATAACATCAATTTAAAGGGTAATGAAAGGTTTTTTGGGGAACCTACATTTGATAGATTTTGTAATCCTATTGTTCCAAAATATACACTACAATTTTCCTTGAATACAAAAAGTTTTTCATTTAATCTTAGAATTCATATGAATATATTTCTTTTTATAAAAATTAATTTAAGCTTATTATTTTTTGTTAATTGTACTGATATGTTAAGATTATGTCCACATTGTAGTACGAAAAAAGGTTCGGATCTGTTGGCTCGAAAACCCTGTTGCCATGTTTATCCCACCTCTTCTAGTAACAAGTTGAGACATTAAGTCACTGACAAAATTGTTTATCTGCTTTAAAAAATATGTACTCTACTTGTGTTTGTTTTGTTTTATAGATAATGTGTTTTTTGCTATTAAATCATACAATTCGTCAGTGAATTTTTTTATATTTAGTCATATCATTTTTTATTTGGAGTTTTTTAATTAAGCAGTTTGTTTATATATTTATCGTTTGCGTGAAATATAATACATACATACAAAAATAAAAATTATAAAAAAATACTAAACATATAAAATAAAACCACATAATAAACTGTTTTGGCAAAAAAACAATGTAAACATTTGATTTGAACTCCCGTCCGTCCTTTGGTTTTTATCATCAAAATAAATTATTTCGTTTCTTTTTTCCTTAGTATTCTTTGCTTGGCTTCTAAATGTTATATAATAAATAAATGAAAAATTTTATAAATTTGAAGTCATAATATGTGATAAACAATAAGCAAAAGTAAAAGCAAAAATATTTTAACAAAAAAAAAAAACAAACAATAGAAATACAATACTTATCGCACGCTATTCTTCAACCCCTTAGCGTGCCCGTCCGTCCCGCCTTTCCTTCTACGAGAAATAATCACGAACACGGCATGATTAAAAACTGACCTAAGTTATTTGTATATATTTAAAACGTAATTTGTACAATTTGAAATGTAAACAAATTCGCTTTCAACAATATTGATATGTAGCTAATTAAAAATAGTTTCCAGTTCTATTTATTCCCCTTTCGATTTGAAACTATTCGCTTAGAGACAGCAGTCAAGCAAACAGACAGCTGTCTGTCCAGGGAACCGATCACCACGGCCTGGTTTGACTGTTCGTGTCCCAGTAGTACATAGTTCCATGATCACATCATCGAAACGGTGGGTTGGGGGCCGCTATTGATTAATTCATTATAGCCGCAAATGTGTCGTTAATTTGTTTTGCGATATATTGATTGACTTTAACCGTTCATTCGATTAATGGTCTATTAATTGTTTAATATAACTTTAATTTGAAAAAAAATAACGCTCATTCCCCTTTAACCAAAATACAACAAAGACACAAACACTTCGTTTGCAGTTTGGCATCGAATTACCTGAAATGAATAGCAGAACTGAATTTTAATCAGTTTTTGTTAATTCGTTATTAAGCATACAGAAAATGCATAGAAAATTGCTTTGTTTTACGGAAAAAAATGGCCAAAAGCGATCGATGGATATATGGCGCATAAATATTTTCGTAATTTATGGCAAATTTGTGTGAGCAGCAAATTTAAAATTTTGTAAATAATTTGCAATAGGTGAGAGAGGAGTATAATTATTATGTCGTAAATACATGTATGCAATTTTAAGATAATATATAATAGGCGTGTTTTCGTTACACCATAAGTGCTTAATTTGTATGGGGAGCTAAGCACTTTTAAGCACTATTAGTTCCCGATGAAGTTTGGTGCTTGTGTTCATGTCTTAATCGAATATACCCTCCACCATGGGATGGGGGTATATTCATTTTGTCACTCCGTTTGTAACACCTCTAAATATTGATCTGAGCCCCCATAAAGTATACATATATATTCTTAATCGTCTAAAATTCTGAGACGATTTAGCCATGTCCGTCCGTCTGTGGTAATCACGCTACAGTCCGCAATAATAGAGCTCGGTTGATCAAATTTGGTGCAAATACTTCTTATAGTTGTAGGTGGTTTGGGATTGCAAATGGGTCATATCGGTCCATATTTAGATATAGCTCCCATATATAGCATCTAACTTGTTGTGATTCCTACTGTTCTCATCTACTATAATTTTTGTGTTTTCGGTGTTATTTTCTTTAGGTTTTAGTAGGTTTTAGGTTTAGTGAGATCGCATGCTATCCATGGTGGAGGGTACTTAAGATTCGGCATGGCCGAACTTAACACTTTTACTTGTTTAATGCTAAATATTCCAAATTATATTCAGTCAACATTTTTTTATGAGTACTAAATTCACGGTGTTAAATTCTTGGTACTAAGTTCTTTGAACAAAATTCTTGGTACAGTAGTACTAAATTCTTACTATTAAGGATTTTTAGTACTAAATTCTTAGTACTAACTTAGTACTGAATTCTTGGCAAGAAGAACTTTGTACAAAATAACTAAATAGCAATAACTTCTATGACTATGTTCTTAGTGTAAATTTCGTATTATTAGGAATTTAGTATCAAGAACTATGTACTGAGAATTTAGTACTCAGAACTTAGTACTAAGAATTTTGCACCAAAAATTGCAAAAAAATAAAAATGTTTGAAATAGTAAAATGTAGTAGGTAAAGCAACAGATATAGTACTAACCTGTTGTACTAAATGTGTAGTACAATTTTTTTAGTACTAAATTTGTTGTGCTATATCAGTTGTACTAAACTTGTGGCGCTAAATTTGTGGTACTAAATTTGTAGTAGTAAATTTGTAGTGCCAAATCTTTAGTACTAAATTCTTAGGTGTTAGTTCTAAGTGCTAAATTCTTAGTACTAAATTTTGGGTACTACATTCTTAGTGCAATTGTTAGTACTAAATTATTGGTACTAAATAATTACTAAGAATTAAGTACTGAGAATTTTGTAACAAAAATTTTTTACTAAGAACTTAGCACTTACTGAGAACGTGGTACTAAGAACTTAGAACTTAGTGCTAATAACTAAGTACTAAGAACTTAGTTCTAAGAACTTAGTAATAAGCTCTTAGTACTATATTTATAGTACTAACTTCTTAGTACTAAGTTTTAAGTACTTTATCCATAGTACAATTGTTAGTATTAAATATTTAGCACTAAAATCTATGACTATGTTCTTAGTACGTAAATTGTTATACAACAACAATTTAGTACTCAGAAATTAGTGCTAAGACTTTGGTACTAATAACTTAGTACTAATAAATTAGTACTAATCACTTATGGCGAATTCTTTTCTGCAAAAAAGTGCAAAATGTTCATTGCCCTTTTTCCGAAAACGGCACTTTTGAGATACTTTTTTGAAATTTGGTAACTAAGTTACTCGAATTTAGCACAACTAAAACTTCAAAATTTCAAAAAAGCGATATAATAGTGCTGTTTTCGGAAAAAGGGCAATGCAAGTGTTGCACTTTTTTGCAGAAAAGAATTCACCATTAGTTATAAGAACTTAGTACTAAGTTCTAAAAGTTTTAGAACTAAATGTGTGGTACTAAATTTGTAGTACCAAATTTACAGTACTCTACCTGTAGCTCTAAATTTGTTCTACTAATTTTGTGGTACGAGTATGTACTCATTTTGCAGTACTAAATTTGTTGTACTATATGTATGTATTTGTGTTACTTAATTTGTGGCGCTAAATTTGTGGTACTAAATTTGTAGTAGTAAATTTGTTGTACTGAATCCTAGCATTAAATTCTTAGTACTGAATTCTTAAGTCTTAACTCTTAGTCGTAAATTCTTTATACTAACTGCTTAGTACACAATTCTTGGTAAACAATTATTAATATTAAATTCTTAGTACTACATTTTTAGTACCAAATTCTCAATGCTAAATTCTTAGTACTTAATTCTTAGTACTAAATTTTTAGTACTACATTTTAGTATTGAATTCTTAGTACCATATTTTGATTAAAGAATTTTAGTATTCCTAGCACTATCAACCTTAATACTATTTACATATTACTTAATACTATTTATTTCTACTAAATATTTGTTCTAAATATGCTATGTTTAGTTCTAAATTCTTCTAAATTCATTCGTAATATTTTTTAGTACCTCTCCTGTGTTCAAATAAAAAAAAACTTGAATCACCAGTACTGTTTTTTTAGAAATCATAGTCCCAAATTTATATCTTCTTTATATATAAAATAGTTTGTACGTTTGTTTGTAACCGATGATCTCCGAAACCATAAAAGCGAATGGGCTAAAAATTTCACATTAGGTTCAGCTCGAAGTCATCTGTTTTTTTAGAATTATTTTAACCCCGATAAATTATTTGCAAAATCCGCATTTCCAGAGCGCATTTGATAATAGTTTGTATGTATGATTCTAACCGGTAGATGGAGTTGTATTGGACTTATGTCCAATATAAATTTTTATGGTGATTTTTTTCTGAAACTCGGAATGTATAAATTTTTGAATGAAATATCAATGAAACCCGAACCAATACTTCACAAACAGAACGGGCAGGACAACGTCTGCTAGGGTCAGCTAAGTATATATTTGGCACAAATCCGTTTCAGGTCATTCTCAGCATTTTTGGATGTATTCATCCGTCTGTCTGTCTGGCTGGACTACACGAATGATCGATTGAATTAAAATTGTTTATAAGGTATCACGTTTGTCTATCTAAAGCTATGATAGACCATATTGGTCCACTCTTTCTGCTACCTACCCCCACAAAGGGTTAGCATTTAGTGGAACCTTGAAAACACCTATAACTTCTATACTAATTGCCTTAATCTTCAGAAATTTCTTTATGGCTATTACATCAGAAAGAACATCCAGCACATTTTTCGGACAATTATATTAGCTTATTCCAGGTTAACCACTCACAAACGGTTGTGAACATTTCAGTTTGCACCCAAACCCCTCCATTAATTCTGTTAATAATCAACATTTATGAAACCCACCCAAAGTTAATTTAGTATAAAAATATTGCTTAATTTTTTAATGAAATTTTCACTAATTACAGCTTTCGGAACAAAATTCAAACTTCCGCTAAAACGTTTTTTGTTTCGTATTTTATTTTTATTCATCATCATTTAGACATGTTCTTATTCATAATTTTTTTTGTTTTGCAAAAAAAATTATTCTCTCTTTCACTCGTAAAACTCAGCAATTAAGATAATCGTTTTGTGAGCTTCAGACCTCAAAATTTACCTGAAAGTGTATAATGCAAAAAATTAACAATTCTAATTGTTGTTGTTTTTTTTTTCTGTTATTCAAATGTGTCAAAAAGAAGAAAAAACATATTCTTCTTGTGTTCCTTATTCTCCAGTCTCTCATTCGGAGGAGACGGGCATTAGTTTTTTTGAAGCTTTCAGAGGAATGAATGAGTAGTCTATCGTTTGACTAAATTTTTTTGGAAGCGCGTGTATGATCCCATGCCTCCACCACCCCCGCGTTTTATAATTACCTCACTATTTTTTTTTATTTTTTATTGTTATTGGTCTCTAAAAATATTTGCGAGAAAAAAAATGCCGGAATATTTTTAAGTTAATCTCATGAGGAGTGGGGGTATGAAAAGTTTGGTTGGAGTCATTTTTGCAACAATTTTCATGGTAGAAAAATTCAAAATATATATGAAGGTCTTTATTTGATCCGTAAAGACATTTGACAGAACTATGCAAGTATTTTAATAAGAAATTCATAAAAACTACGAACGCCTTTATAATGTGTTGAATGTGTTCAAAACAACTATGAACGTGATCATATGCGTTTCATGACAAATATCCTAATTGAGGTCTGATCGAGATCTCAATTACTATGAACGTGTGTATAATATCTATGAATACTTTCGCATGTATTCAAAAGAACTATGAATGTATTCATTGGAACTATGAATGCGTTCATATGAATTTGATGAGAACTTTGACCACATTCATAATAACTATGCTTAAAGGGCTAAGATACTTTCATAGTAAAAAAAAATAAGTTAAACCTCAATGAATCTTCCTTTAAATAAAATAACTATTAAAATACGCCACTGTTAATAATACCTATGAATTGTTCGAAAAAACTATGAAATGTTCAAAAGAAATATGAACATTTACTATGAACTTCATAACAACTATGAACGCTTTCTAAATAACAATTACGAACGTGTTTATAAACCTTTTCATTTATTCGAAAGAATTATGAATTTGTTCAATATAACTACGAACTAGCGTTTTTATTATTACGAACGTATTTATAAAACTACCAACTTGTATTCCACTTTGTTTATAATATTTATGAATGTGTTCAAAAAATTAAGAACCTATTCAAAATAACTATGAAGATGTTCAATTGAATTATGATCATCTTCATATGAACTTTATAACAACTGTCATTGCGCTCTCAGTAACCACGAAAGTGTCAATAAATATGAACCACTTCATAGTGACTATGAACATTTTCATAACTACTATGAATCTGGGTTACCTCTCGCTCTAGTTCCCATTTCTATTTTGTTTTTTCCTTATCAGACCACCGCCACTTAAAATTATTTAGTAATCATTTTCGGGGTTCTTGCTATTGTTGTTTTTGGCATTTCTATTGCTGGCCCCACCGGCTGGCTGGCTGGTGACTGGCTTTGTTGGCTGACTGGCTGACTGGCTAGCTGATAGCTGACAAAGCTCAGTGCTGCCTGCGCTGATTGCTAATGTGTTGTATGGAATGAATTAACCGAATTGAAACAACAAATTCAATGTCAAGGTTAAATGCGCTCATACACAGCAAAAAAAAAACAACCAACAAAAAATGTTATGCGGAGCTCGTTTGTATTTTCTTTTTTTGTTTTTATTTTTATTGTAGCTTTCGATATTTTACTTTCTTGTTTGTTTTTTTTTTTCACTTTTTATTTGCCTCTTTCGCATTTGTATTTGATAACTTTATTTGTTTAACAACAACACTCAGTCCGGAGGAAAAAAAAATGATTATTCATCGAATCCATTTTTATTGTTTATTTTAATTCACTTCTTTCTTTCATTTGAGAGGGATTTACAAAATACGGACGGGGCTCTGTCATAATCAAAAGTCGGGCAAAAGGGGTTGGATTTTTTGTGGCTTTGCTTTTGTACCCTTTCTTCTGCACACATCCACAGTTTCTTCTCCACAATAATAAATAAATAAGAATAAATTAAAAAAGAGTTATCTATGAACCACAAAATGTTCCACTTTTGTTGTTAAATCGGCGAAAATAATTTTGTTTATTAATCTCATTCGTTTTGTAGGGTATTTTATTTTGTTTTTTTTTTTTTTTATAAACAAACTGAGTTTTATTTAAAAATTGAAGATTTGCTTTAAGAGCAAAAATGTATACAATAAACATTTTTGTCGAAAATATTGATAATTTATTTATGTAAGCCCTAGCCATGTGGTTGGGTTTTGTAGGGACCGCCTTTAGTGGGAATCGAACTCAAGACCTCTACGTTCATACCAATTCACCTGCTAGGACCTCTCATAATTATATGATATTAATTATTAATATTTTTAGCTGAATTACCTTTTGATATTTATACTAATTTTTGTTTCTCTTTCCAATTTTTTTTTAGCTCTACATCTGGCTGTAATGGCATTTTTTCACGTCGCTTGGATTTTTCCTCTTTCAATCTGTTGCCGAAAACACGTTTGAATTCCTATCAAGTTAAGGTAAGTTTATTTGGATTGAAATTTAAATATGAGTAGTCGTAAAATATATAATTTTTTATTAAGACATGGTGACAAAATTGGAAATTATCGCATTTGTAAAAATATTGTGATCAGAAAATGTTTATTTATAATTTTAACCCTTTGTCGACCATAAGGATTGAAAAAAATACCAAAATTTTTCACTTCTCTGAGATACTGCTCGAAAAATTAAAAAAATGGTCGACTAATTTTAGTGGAATCAAAAAATTACGTAGGTTTTCTTCTGACTAAATAAACATTTGAAGCAAATTGGGACATTTTAGACATAAGTATGGTAAAAATTGCAAAATAATTCGCATGGGACATATATATGCCCCAGTGGTCGTCAAAGGGTTAAAGCATATACAAGAGGCTGAAATTTCATTTCATTAAATTGGAGCATACAATTTTACTATTTAGTTGCTTCTCTTAATATAATTAATATATTAGTAAATATAACAAAATATTAGTAAATTTCGAATATATTGATATATACTAAAATATAATAAGGATCCACAATTTTGGCATTTTTTACATACTTTTTGGCGTTGATTTTCCGACGTGACCTTTCAAATAAGTGGACTCCTACGGCGCCATTGAGCGTTGGAAATTACAATACAAGGGAATTACATTTTGGGGCATTTCTATTAGAGACTGTTTTCCTATCCTGCTCGCAACTCTTCAAGGTGGCCGCAGGACCAAAACGGCTGAGAAGCCTAGTTTTAAAATGTAGTAATGTCCCATTAGAAACATCCCCCTACTAAAGTGATACAAAGTTTTAATTTAATTGTAGTTTTATTGCCATGGTTAAAAATATTCATTATTTTTTTCAGTTATGGTTTGGGTCTGATATTTTACTCTACAAAATGTGAAATTTAAAGCATACCCAATAGGCGACAATTTCTCATGAAATCGTTGTATACTTTTAGGTCATGAAATCGTCGTATACTTTTAGGTAACAATGTCATTTTCAAAATCATATTTACCTGTGGTAAATTGTTCTGGGTTTGGTCAGAATTTCTAATGTTAACCTATGCATTTTATTTTTAACTTAAAAGATTGTAAGAAGTTGCTAAATGCTAAAATAAGATCTTGGTATTTATTTATTTTTTGGAAAAAAATCCAAATTTTTATGGAGATTTTAAATTTAAAAAAATCAAAAAATCAATTCAAACTACATAATCTTTGTAAAAATCGATTCAACAATTCAATAGCAAATAAGAAAAATACATAAATCATTATTATTTTATATTTTTGTTGTTTTGTTGCAAAAGTTTAATAATTAGACAACTGAATTATTTGGCGTCAAAAAAACATTAATATAAGGACAAGTGTCAACTTTAATATATATATTTAAATGTTCATGCAAAAACAAAAATGTCTCAAATTTAAAGCATATGCCAGGGGAGAAACAAAATCACATTAAACCAATTGTATTCTTTCAAGTTCATATTGCTCTCAAATTACAAATATTAGGCAATATTAGATTTTATTTCCATTAATTGAAATAAAACATTTGAGAGATTTTTTGCTAGACTTCTAAAATTACAACATTTTCCCTATAATTAAAAAGAATAAAAGCGGCCTTATGTTCGGCTATGCCGAATCTCCACCATGGATCGCATGTGAATAGTTTCGGATACAATAAATAAGTATTTTTATTTAAATATTCATACAAAATTCTAAAATCTAAAGCATACCCCATGGGAGTAGCAAACTCGCTTTAAATCAATTGCATACTTTCTGGTTCATATTACTATCAATTTGAATAATAAACAATAAAACATTTAATTTGAGTGATAAATTTCTAAAATATTACAAATAAATAACAAAACAATCTAATTACAATAACAAAAAAAATTTCTTTGGACATTCTTAGCGATAATATGTAATCCAAGCATACTCTAGGGAGGAAAACTGCAATAAATACATTGCATACTTTTGGATTCTTATTTCTTACAATTAAAAACTTTTTGGCAATTACGCGATGAAGAATATTAAAAATTATATTTTAAAATTTAATTTCCATATTTAATTATAGTTAATAAAAAACACCTTAGAGTTTTTGTTTAATAAAAAGACTGTCGATAACTCCCTTGAAAATGTCGATAACTCCCTTCCAACAGATGCTAAGTGCCAAAGGTAGTTTTTCAGGAGAGCCAGTCAAAGTCTTATGATAATATTAAGATTGTATGGAATTACTTTATAATGCAAACCAAACTACCAGATCTGATTTGTGAATAAATTTTGATTGGGTTGACATATGAAGACCAAATTTTGACTGAATATAATTTGAAATACTTCGAATTAAAAATAAAATGTCCCTGAAAACATGCTAAGTCGACTTAGCATTATTTGGAATAAATGAACCGATACCCATTAAAAAATTTCCGAAAACGCAATCGAGTATAGAATTAAGCAGCATTGAGCGTACTAATTCCCCACTCGCTTCACTAACCGATTCTTTTTATAAAGCGATGAGACTTCCAGAATTAATTTTGAATTGCTGAAAAAAGAATGCCTTCTTTTTTCGACTTTTTCATCAGGTTAGAAAAGTGACAAAAATATTTTTTCTTTCGTTTTTATTCCTCTTTATTTTTCTATTTTTATTTTGAATTTAAAAGACTAATTTATTTCCGATCCGACGAGGATTTGAACCCGGATTACTTGTTTCAAAACAGTGTATGCTAGCTCTCTGTACCACCAAAGGTCTCGCACTCATCAACGCTAAATTCTACTAAGAATTTAAGGGAGCGAGATTTTTTCTACAGCCTCGCTTCCTTTTTGGGATTTTTTGGATTTAAGCTCACAATTTTACAGTTCTATTTTTAGACTCACTTACTTTTGCAGATTTTTGGAATTAAGTTCTCCATTAGAAAATCCAGCAAAAATGTTGCACATTATATTGCGAAAGGAAAAAATACAATGAAGAATTAATGTCTTGGCGCCAGTTCTACAGCTACTTCAATAGAATGCAGAGAGCAAAGCTTAACTGAATTTTGGCAAACGAAACTGGAAGCATTTCTGGACGACTCAGTTACAAATATAACGAGTAATATTTTACTGGGTATATATGTACATATGAAAATTTTAATACAAAATTGTAAAATTTAAAGCATATCTTAGGGGGAGCAAGAAAATAGATTTAAAACAATTGCCTACTTTCTGGTTCATATTACTCTGAATTGAAATAATGAACAATAAGACATTTAATTTGAAAGATTTGTTTCTGGCATATTGCAATTTTTGACAATAACAAAAAAGTATGTAATCAAAGCATAGGGGTAAAAACTATAGGGGTAAAAACAGCAATTAATCTTTTGCCTACTTTTAGATTCTTATTTCTTACAAATGAAATTATTTACGCAATGAAAAATATTAAAAAGTTATTTTTCATCAACTGTGTAAAGCTTCCTCGATTTACATTTAAAACGGAAAATAGTGCCCGCCTTTGCTCTCATTCATTCTGCGAAAAACTGGAAAATCAAATAAAATTATATTATCGCATGAAATACGAGTGTCGAGAAAACTATGAATAATTTTTTAAATGCCTTTAAATTTTATTTAAAAAATGGATTAAAAATATATATGGTATATCATATTTTTTTGGAATTTTGTATTGTATTATTTAATTGAATAATTTATTTGTATGAATTACAGTACAAAGTAAATTTATATTGAAATTGTATGGTCCAGGGAAGGGCCGGGCGACAAAGACCATGTTGCTTACTATAATTTGTAGCGACAGACCAGAGCCTCGGGTGGGAATCGAACCCACGGCCCCCAAACTTATAGTTGAGTACGCTACCAACTCACCTACTGGGAATTTTCTATTGCATTTTGAAAAATATTTTTTTTTAATTATGTTATTATTATTGTTAAAGTATTAAACAACTTCTATAGTCGCGATTTTTTTTTTTTTTTGAATAAGTGGAATGTTTATTCTTAAATATATTTTTTATTTCAATGCATATTCCAAATTTAGAAAAATATCATATTTTATTAAAAAACCACATTTATTCAAAACCATACATAAATTCTTCTAGCTTTTCCAAAATTCTTATTGCCTTTTCTGTTTAAAACAAGTTCATTTTATGGTTTCTGTTTAGATTACGGCAAATGTAAATTTGTACTAATTATAAATATTTCTTTGTTTTACAAACAGTTCTCTTCTACGTTACGGTCTGTTGCAGTTTAATTAAAGACGTACATAAAATGAGGTTATTGTCCTTCTTGGGAATTTACCAACAACAGTTGTTGCGCTTTCACATCTCATTCATTACTTATTTACAATACACTTGAAAATTATTGAGAATATAATAAATTTGTTTACCCTTTTTTGGGCTTTAATTTACTAAATGACTTCTCATGCACCATTAAGTGCTTGAAATATGATTTTTCAAAAACCACAAAAAGGAGGCTATTACTCTCCTTTTGGGGGGGTGGAGGTGGTGTAATGCTTTACAATTTTATTATGTTTGTTATTTTAGACTAGACCAATTAAATTGAAGTATAAATTGGGATTGGAAATTAAAACCAATTTAAAAAATAGTGAACAAATCACGACTGAGGAGAAAATTAATAATTTTATACTTTATATTAAATTTTATTTTATGATATATATCAATACCTCCATCCCTTAACAATTCTGAGAGCAAAACGGTAGTTTTTCAGGAGAGGCAATCAAACTTTTTAATTTGTGCGGAATTCCTTTATAGTGTAAATCGAGTGACCTGTACTGTTTTGTGAATAACTTTTGGTTACATTTTAGTGAAGTACTGATTCTATAATAACTTGCCCAGCAAAATTTCTCATTACCAAATAATCGGACGAGTAAGCAAAGTTCGATAATGGTAAGTACTTATTATTTAGCCACTTTTCTCATTATTTTAACATGGGGATGTCATTGGAGGAAAGTACTTCCCAAAAGCATACAATAAAGTAGCATAATAAGTACTTATTTGTAGCATAGGCATACCACATAAATATGTGCTTATATTTTCACGATTTTAAGTACTTCATTAATGCATTACCAGTAATTTATAAAATATGTAGTAGATATGTAGAAATAGCCATTTAAAGTGGTTTTTTGCATATTGTCGCGTATATTTGTCGAAAAAACAATTTCCTCATGTTAGATTCGAATTTCTGAACACCCCATGTGAAAAATTCTTCAATATGTATGGTATTTTCATTCAAATCTGCACGAATTATTTGAAAACGAGTTGAAAAATAAATAAAACTTGTACAGTAACTCACGTATAGCCAAAATCACTTATTTCTGTTATTATTGGTAAGTCATTATTAATAAGCCGAAAGTAATGCAGTGAATAATGAGATGTCATTATTTGGTAATGCAGGGAATAATGACAGGTACTTACCAATATTTTGCTGAGTGTATATACTTTATACTTATTGGAATCTTCCGCAATTCCACACATGGTATTACTTTATTAGTCACTATCTCCTTGTGATATTTTTTTTTATGATATTTTATGAAAAACAAAATAAAAGAAAAATTTATAAAAAAATAAGAAAGGAAAGAAAAAATGGACACAAAGTAGCGTTGAATAATAACATTGGAATGTGATTCCAAGAATATAAAAATTAACTTTTTTACGAAAAACTGTTTTTATGAAATCAGACAAAATATCAAAAATAGAAAAACGGTCAACAACACAAAACCCAAACAAAAAAGTATTTTCTTAAATAAAAAATTATATTTTCAAAAAATTTATAAAAAAATATATTTTCAAGAAAATATAAAAAAATATTTTCAAGAAAAATATACAATTTTACTTTTCAAGGAAAGTATAATTTTACTTTTTTAACATCACAGTGAGAGAAAATCATAAACAATAATACATAACAACAATTACAGACCAAACACCCCCTCACAAAATATAATCATAAAAATACAAAAAAAATATTTTTTTTTACAAATATATTTTTTTTGTAATAATATAAATATTTTCTTATAGTTTTTATATTTTTTTCAAATCATATAAAAACTATATTTTTTTAAAAAAATCTTAAAAAATATAAAATAATTTTTCTTAAATTTGTTATATTTTTTTCAAATATGTAATATAAAAACTAAATTTTTTTAAAAATATAAAAAAAATCTTAAGAAGTATAAAATAAATTTTCTTAAACATTTTTAAATACAGGTACAAGTTATGTTTTTATAAAATATATCAAATGTTGATTTTTGAATAAAATATAAATTTTGTTTAAAAAAATATATTTTCAAGAAATGTATAAAAAATATATATTCAAGAAATGTAAAAAAAATATATTTTCAAGAAAAATATAATTTAAATTTCTAAATGAGGGAAAATCATAAACAATAATAACATCAATTACAGACCAAACACATAGAAATATAATAAAAATCATAGAAATATAATAAAAATCATAGAAATATAATAAATATATTTGTTAAAAATTTTAAAATAATTTTTCTTAAACATTTATATATACAAAATTTTTAAATATGAAATAATTTTTCTTAAAAAATTTTAAATACATGTACAAATTATATTTTTAGTAAATATATCAAAAGTTAATTTTTGCACAAAATACAAATTTTTATATTTTTCTTAAAAAATGCAATTTTGTATTTTTCAAAAAAAAAAAAAAAGTTTTTATATTTTTTATAACAAATGTGTTTTTACTTTTCATAAAAAGGTTTTTATATTTTGCATAACAAACTAAAATTTTCATATATTTTTGTATTATTTGTTCAAAATACATTTTTATAATAATTTTTTCATTAAAAATACATTTTGATATTTTTTAATTTGATATACATATTTTTAAAAACCTTATTTTTCATCTTTATTTAAAAAAAATAATTGTTTATTTTTCTTAAAAACATATTTTTCTCAAAAAAGTAAAAGTTATATTTTTCTTAAAAATAAAAATTATATTTTACTTAAAAATATAATATTTTTCTTAAAAATATAATATTTTTCCTAAAAATATATTTTTATTTTTCTTAAAAATATAATATTTTTCTTAAAAATATATTTTTATGTTTCTTAAAAATATATATTTTTATTTTTCTTAAAAATATATTTTTTTATTTGTCTTAAAAATATATTTTTATTTTTCTTAAAAACATATTTTTTTATTTGTCTTAAAAATATAATTTTTATATTTTTCTTAAAAATATAATTTTTATATTTTTCTTTAATATGTATATAAATTTTTTTTACGAAAAATATATTTTTTATATTTTTAAGAAAGATTAAATTTTTATTTTCAAGAAAAATATAATTTTTATATTTTTCTTAAAAAAAATATATTTTTTTAAAAAATTTTTTTTTATTTTTTTTCAATATTTTTCTTAAAAACATAATTTTTACACTTTTCTTAAAAATATATATATCTAAAAATACATTTTTTTTATATTTTTCTTAATAATATAATAATTTCTATATATCTTAAAAATATTGTATCTGATTTCTTAAAGGACCATTTTGCACAAAATCTTAATGCTTATAACCTTGATTCCTGTGCATACAAACACTTGAGATTTTGTACAGTGTAATGCTTTTATAGTACCCATGAAAAATGAGCGTTCTTGCTGCACCCCTTTTGGTACCTCCTAAACAAAATGGAAAAAATAAAAAATGTGAAAACGATTTTTTTGGAATTTTCCTACTTTTACAATCTGGGTCATAATATAGATTTCTTTTAAATTGGTATGGGTTTCTTCGCTAGGATGGCTGCTTTCCACATTTTTTCATTAATTTTTTTCTTCAAACTAAAAATTTTTGGTAAAAGTATTTTTTTTGGTAAAAAGTATTTTTTTCTAACTGTTTAACGACAGTTACCAAAACCCTGTATCTACTTCAAAGTGATATTCCCAACACTTATATTAGTAGCCCCTATAATTTTCTTTAATTTGAAGGGTATCAAGGTTCTATAGGGTTTATACTTAAAAAAATATGGTCTAAATACTAAATGTACCTTCCAAGAAAATTTGAATTATAAAAAAATTCACAAATTTGTTTGGTTTTATAAAATAGTATGCCTCAGTCTACACAAAAACAGATTTGTAGGTCTGAGACAAAAAAAATAATTAAAAACAGTTTATACTGTACATTTTTTTTTAATATTTTTTTAGGTTCTGAAAACAAAATTAAACCAAGACATTTTCTGAACAGCCCTTCGGCATAAATTGTGTAAACGAGTGTAATTATTTGGAGAGATTTTGAGAATCTTTATAATAAAACATGCCAATTTTGGAGTAGTAAAATTAAAAAAAAATCTTACTCAGAATTCTATATTTATATTTCGATAAATATATTAATGTTTTTAAAAAACTGAAAAATGTTCGTCCCTTGAGACTTTCATCCTGAAGAACAAAAAAAAATTAAAAAACGTTTCTTCTTGGTCAACTTTAACGCATTGCCCCGAAAAAAAAAACGAAAAGAACATTATTTGTGATAAATGTTGGTGCGTTTTTTTTGTGACTCCACACCCAGTAAGTGACACTTTTGTGATTGATGGCCTAAAAGAAGGCAGCAGCAATGAATCCATATATCATCAACAACGTCACATCAGCCATCACTGCGGCAGCCACATCACACTTTTCTCACTCCAGTGGCATTAATGCCATATTTCTTCAAAAAGGGAACAAAATTACACCACTACTGAGAACATTTATTTTAAAAGACTCCTCTATACCAAGACACAAGAAAACTTGTGGCGAGAAAAAAAAACTGACAAAAATTATAAGAAAATATAAATTATTGTAAACAATTGTGGTTTTGTACAATTCTTTTCTCACCAGAAGAAGAAAAACATCTCTTGCTACACAAAAACGTTGCAACATCAGCTTTTGCAGCAGCCAAAAAAAAAGAAATAGAATCCGTCTGTCTTGTATGTCTGTCCGTCCGCTTGTCTGCCATGTCAAAATTCCCTTTTCTCCCTTTTGAGGAAAACGATCAACAACTCCAGCAGCAGCAGCAGTAGTCGCGACAACATCAGCAAAAACATGACATTTATTGTAACTGCCACACAAAAATTCGTATTTCTACGTATGACAACATCTCCCGTCCACCAAATGTCTCACTGGGTGACTGACTGACTGTGTGTGTGACTCGTCGAGTGTTGTTGCAACACCGCCATCATCACCATAATCATCGTTGTCGCCGTCGTCACCGCCGCCACCGACAGGAGTTCTTATTGTGTTTGCTTGTTGCAAATGCGACAGAAGGACGGACGGACGGACGGACATAAAAACCGAGTCTGTTTGACTGGAACACCGAAATGTGAAAACTTTTACTTTACATATTTTTTGTCGGTGTTTTGTGCTACTACTACAACCGACTACAAACAACTGCTGCATGTGGCAGGTTTGGGGTTTCTGTGCAATGCAATGCAATGTTGCGCCGGCGTGTTTTATTGTGTTTATTTAGAGAAGGAGTGTCATTTTGGTTTGAAGTTGATGTTGTTAATGTCGGTTGTCGTCGTCATTGCTGCTGATGTTGTTCTTCTTGTTGTTTTGCTGCTGCACATTTGTTTAAAGGTCTGTCTGTCTGGCTGTGGTTGTCTATCAAGTCACTCAACACAATATTTTTTGCATGTCTGCTTGGCTAAGGCACAGTGGGAGAGTTTTTAACTTAAGATACAAAATTTGCGGTCTTTGAGAAATTTTGATTTTCAGGAATATAGAACTTAAGGCCACCGCTTAATGAATTGAACATTCCTTTTTATACCCTCACTTTAGTGTGACGAGGGTATATATCATTTGCTACGGAAAAAAGTGTAACACATCGAAGGAGTGACCTAAGACCCCAAGTATGTTCGGCGGAAATCCGTTTTGGGTCATTTTAAGTCGAATGCAATGTCCGTCCGTCGGTCTGTCTGTCTGTCTGTCTGCTGGCTGGTGCGCACGATAACTCTCGAAAGGAGTAACCGATTGACTTCAAATTTGGTATGTGGTAATATTTTTTTCTATCTCCGGCTAAGTTCGAAGATGGGCCATATTGGTCCACTCCTTCTGGTACCTCCCCCACAAAGGGTTAAAATGTTGTGAAATATTGATTCTTTAGTAACTGCTATTATACGTATTCGAATCTTCTGAAATTCCACACATAGTAATAGTTTATTAGTCGCTATCAACTCGAGGAAAATGGGCGAAATTGCCACGCCCCTTTTGGTACCTCCCACACAATTGCACCATTTTGCACTAAAAGTTAAAAGCTTATAACATTAATACCAGTGTTTAGAAATACTTGAAATTTTGTACAGTGTAATGCTTTTATAGTGCCTATAGTCCAGTGAAAAATGGGCGTTATTGCCGCGCCCCTTTTGGTACCACCCACACAAATGCACCATTTTGCACCAAAAGTTAACAGCTTATAACATTAATACCAGTGTATAAAAATACTTGAAATTTTGTACAGCGTAATGTTTTTATAGTGTCTACAGTCCATTGATAAATGGGCGTTATTGTCACGCCCCTTTAGGTACCTCTCCCACAAAGGCACCATTTTGCACCAAAAGTTAACAGTTTATAACATTAATATTAGTGTATACAATTACTTGAAATTTTGTACAGTGTAATGCTTTTATAATGCCTATAGTCCAGTGAAAAATGAGAGTTATCACCACGCCCCTTTTTGTACCTCCCACACAAAATGGCCAAATTATACCACAATTTAATATCTCAACGTTAATATACCAGTCCATATAAACGGTTACAATTCGGCACAGTGCAATGTTTTTAAAGTATCTACTGTTCAGCGAAATATAGGTGTATTTCTTAAATCCCTTCTGGTACCTCCCACAAAAATTGACAGAATAATTTGTGTAATATTCAATATTACATTACCCACAAAGTGAGGGTATGCCTTAGTCGGTTTACCCGACTGAAACTTTCTTACTTGTTTTAATTTATTTTGGTACGCATGTCCCAAACAGGTTTTGGTATTAATATATGGGGAATTCCACGACAAATCGACGGGTTGAAAAAATTTTGGAATTTTTGAAATTTTTCCGATAACTCGTCCAGAAGTTATCAATATTAAAAAAATCGTTAATATATCTCTCCGGGTATCGGGTTTTTGGTGGTAACTGCTTAATATATGGTCCGATTTGAAAAATCTTTTTTTTAATGTTAGCATTTTTCGATACTTTTCCAAAAAAAAAAATATAGACAGAATATTAAAATTTTTTTTGTGTGCGATTTTTAATCTTTGAAATTTAAAAGTAATTTTTTAAATTGTTTGTACTCTCCGATTTTCGCTATTTTTTATATTTAAACTTCTATTAATTCAATAACATATAAGCTTTGGATGTATATTAAATTTTTTAATTTAAAAAAAAAAATTAAAAAAAATTTGGTGCAAACCACTGTGTATGTTGCTTGAAGGCTTCGGAATATATGTTCCATGTCAAAGAAAAGAATAAAGGAAACACTATAGGAAGTATTTCTTCCTAAACAAAATTAGCCGACATGACATATATGTAGATGGCGGTAATAGTTCGAAAAAAAAATTACTCTCACGAAAAGTGGCAACTGTCTAAAACATATATTTTAATTTCCAACTAAAAGTGGTTTAGGTTTTTTTTAATACTTAAAAGTGAACGATCTCAGTGAATATATCGAGCCCTAACCGCCAAAAAGACGTAAGCGCCACCATGATTTACTTTCAATTTTTTGAGGGAAATCGTTTACATATAAACAATGGCATCATGTGTCCGAAATTTATAGCTGTAAAATGTACCGTTATACTAAATTTCACAGTTATATAAACAGATGTACGCACTACATATACATTTAAACAAAAAATACTTCTCTAAATTTTTGTGAGTGGCGCTTACGTCTTTTTGGCCGTTAAGGCTCGATATGTAAAGTAATACGATATGTAATACACATAATACTTTAATTTGAAAGGTCTCAGTCGAACCAATATTAAAACCGTGGGTGGAATCTACTTTGGTGGAGACTGCTTCTTCGTTTACAACTATAAAATGTTGGGTGGCAGAGATTTAACGGGGCCGTATGAGCTGCCAAGACTTACACGGTAGTGGTCCACAAAATGGTATTGGAGGACCGTCAGTTGAAGGTTCTTGGGCTAGCTGAACGCATTTCAAAAAGTACTACACCTTGCATTTTGACGGATAATTGATTATGAGAAAGCTGTGCCGCGTTTGCTCACAATCAAGACAATGCCCCTTGTGAACTGGCGATGGCCAAAATCAATGAATTAAAGTTTAAATTGCATCAACAAGCACCTTAATCGCCAGATTTAGCTCCCTTGGATTATTTTTTTTCTAAATGGCTCAGCAAAAAACATTTGCCAACAATAAAGAGGTGTAGTTTGCGGTTGATGGCTATTTTTCAGCAGCTAGAGTGTTTTTACTATAAGCAGAGTATCAAAGCTATTGAAAATTGATGGAAAAAGTGTGTCGAAGGTATGAGGATTTAATATCCTCATACCTTCAACATATAATTATGTTCAGGAAAAAGAAAAATGTTCCCAAATTTGTTGTGGGTTCTTTGTAAGGTCAGCCAATGTTGCGACCGATCTCGTAGGGACTTAGGTTAGGTCGCTTCTTCAATGTGCTACACTTCTGATCCCCGGAGCTGTCTATAATACACCATACACCAGTACATTAATGCAGAGTATGGACGCAAAATGTCTAACCAGTATCTGCATAAACATTTTGATCGGCTCTGACTTACTTAAGGGAGCCCCAGAGCCACGCTGAGAAGCCCTGCTTTAACATATAAATTTATGTATACTAAAATTTTAATATTTATCCCTGTCTAAAGCGGCTCCCTGGGGCTGCAGGTACTTTGAGGTGACTTCTCTAGAATCAGGAATAAGAAAACGATAGCACTTTGGGTACTTTGGGTTACTTGCAGAAACTTAAATTTATGGAGAAACATTAAAAATGCTACCCCCGGGACGAGAGTCGAACCGTCAACCTTATGATAGTGAGCCAGACACACTATATATCGAGCTACGAAACTCTTTTGGGATTGATATGAAAATGCCATTCATAATAAAATTTCTTCAAAATAAATAAATAAATATAGTATGCATATGGCAACTCTATTTATCATTCAATGATGGCAATCCTTTTATCAAATTCATATGTACATAAAAATACATTGTTTCGAAAATTTTGGAATATATAATTGTATATAAAAACAAATTTTTCATAAAAATTTAAGTGTCTACGTAGCTCAGTTGGTAAACACGTGGTTCATAAAACGGAAGGTTCTGGGATCGAATCGCATTCGGAGGTAAAATTTTATATACATAATGTTTAATGTTTAATAAAATAAATTTCAATTCCTAAAAGAAAGCAGAAGAGAGAAATCCAAAGAGGAAGTGAGTGGTAAGGTAAGAGAGAGATTCCAACATATAAATGGAGGAGGATTAATTAAATTTTCCTAAATTTGAGTAAAAATTTACTTGCAATAAGGACAAAAGTATGCTGAATTTGCATAATTTCAAGCCCAATTTTGCTAGTATTGAGTTAATTTTCCCTATTTTAATTTCAATAGTTACTTAAAGGAAGTACGAGTTAACTAGAAATAAGTTAAAAATATTTCATAATTGTGAGGAAATGTATGAACTTAATATAAGGAAAAATAGCTTTAGCGAAATACCAAGTTCAATATTCCTACAGTTAAGTTCATTTTAACTTGCTCTAGGGTTCACTTTTTTTTGAGTGTGAGCTTTTCCGTTCTGTCTATAAATAACCTCTGCTTTTCTCCGATCTCTTCCTAATGCCCCCCACTGTGTCTTACATGAATATGGTGTGGCATCCAACTGCTGCTGCTTCTGCTTTAACTGCTGTCATTGCTGTTGGTGCAGCAGCAGTCCCATTATTCTTCATTGTTGGTGTTTATATTATTGTTATTTGCTACTTATGTTATGTTGCAGCAATTGATGTTGTTGCTGCAGCTACTCTCGCAGCAATAGAGTGAATGGTGAGCAGCAAGCGCAATAATGGTTATGGTTAGTAGATGCCTGCCACTACTGCTACTCCCTCCTCCTGGAGGTGTTTGGATGGTTGTCACTGTCAACAACATGAGTTACATTCATTGTACTTCTGCCACCAGCCAATGTTGTTGTACAACAATTATTTTGTCGCTTGAAAATGAGAAAAAAATAGCACTTTTTTTATATAAAAATTCATTGTCACGGTTAAGGGTTTTTTTTCTTCTTCATGAAGTGGTGGAGCGAGCAGCAGCAGCAGCAGCAACAGAATGATGATAATGATAACTACCTTGCAAAAAAACAATGATGAGAGGTAGATGGCACACGTTGCTGGCGATGGCCATAAAATCATCCCGGGGAGCTCCCTTCAGAGATTTTTGCATTGCATTCAGAGTTTCATCATTCATCCGCAACTTATGTTTGGGTTAATAACTTTTTAAACAGAATGTGTTTGAATAAAGCAAAAAAAAAACATTAATATTTGCATATAAAAAAGTTTTTTGATTGTTTGTGCTGCCGTTGTTGTTGTTGCTGTTGTTGATTTTCAATTAGCTTTTTTGCCGCACAAATGGCAAATAAGACACCAGAGGAGAAGGCAGACAGACAGACGGATGGACGGACAGGCAGCCGGATGGACGGACAGGCAGCCGAATGGACGGACACTCCAAGTGTAATGAAGGTAAATGAACCGAACCAAGTGAAGTGAAGTGCTACTGCTGCTTCTCTGTGAGAGCATTGCTTAATTGCTGCTGTAACTGCTGCTGTTGCCACTGCCCCAGCTGCTGCTGCTGCAGCAATTCAGTCATCATTTCAAATGATTTTACAAAACACACAAATAGTAGTAATTCATTATTTATTAATTTTTGTGTAATTACTTTGTTTGGCTGGTGTTTGTTTGGATTTTTTTTACGTCAATTGGCATTTTTCTTGTTATGTTAATTTTTCGGTGTTATTTTTACAAATCTAATTGTTTATTTTAGTCTTTGTGAATAGCCAGCCGGTTCTAGTATTACAAGTATTGCAAATAAATCACTGTCCGAGGGCGATAGACCCCACCACTCAGACTCATATTTCATTTTGTAACTAATACTCAGTACGACTGAGTTCATGTGAATTTTTTTGTTTTGCATTTTAGTCTATAAAATAGACATTAAGATAGAGCTTTCATAATAAAGTAAAATAAATTTGTTTGAATTATAACAAATCATGTTATACATTATACGACTTGTAATATATTATAATAAATGTGTCTAGTAATATATGCGCGCTATATCATATGCATATGAATAAGATTAGCCAACCAAATGTGGTGCCTATCTTCTAGGCGAATTTGAAGCAAAAGTCATTGCATACCTATTAGGATAGAAATAGTATAACAAAATCATTTTCAACAATAATACAGGGTCTCCCATATTCGACGGACCCATCTGGCAACGCCATAACTTTTGACAGAGATGTCAGTCCAATCAGATTTTTACCATGGAACAATACACGCCACGCGAGCGCTCTGAAATAGTTGAAATTTACATTCAACAGAAGAAGTCAAGTCAACGTGCTTTTAAAATATTAAAAAATGTGAGAAGTGCGCCTTCTAAGAACACCATTAAGCGTTTATACGAAAAATTTTCGACTGGTGAGGCTCTTTCTAATCCGAAGAGGCCAAATAAAAGTCGACCAAGGCGATCGGCCGAGAATATCGCTGCCGTACGAGCCAGTGTTGAGAGGTCCCCAAGAACATCCCAAAAACGCCGTTCTCAGCAGTTGGGCATGGCTCGGTCCACTTTACAACGGATTATTCGCGTTGATTTGCATTTGTTCCCGTACAAAATTCAATTGACGCAAAGATTGTTGCCTGCGGACAAGCCTCGTCGATTGGAATGGGCCCAACGAGTCCGTGGGTCCGTCGAATATGGGCAACCCGTTATATGGATATGAGTTTGTTTCGCCAAGAGTAGTGCCTATCTTGTAGTAAAAATTCGAACAAATATCTGTGCATACGAGAGTGGGTCCAAAACCTGACATATAGATGGCGGTAGTAGTTTGAAATAAATTACTTTCGTGAAAAGTGACCTTCTAAAACATATACTCGTATTTTAAGTTTCAAAGCCTCCCGTTGCTTAGTTTTTTTTTGTAATAACTCAAGAGTAAACGATATCAGTGAATTTTTAAAGATGGAACAAATTGGTCACCGATATGTAATACAATACTTTCATTTGAAAGGTCACAGTTTAATCACTATTAAAACTGAGCTAGATTCTACTTTGGGGGAGTCTGCTCCTTTGTTTACAAAAATATTGGATGGAAGAGTTTAAACGGGGCCGTACGAGCTGCCAAGACGAACACCGTAGTGTCGACCATTTGAGGTGTCCACACCAGAAATGGCTAAGACAAATCCACAAAATGGTATTGGATGACAGTCAATTGAAAGTTCGAGAGCTAGCTGAAGTCATGGGCCTTCAAAAAAGTATTTTACATCGCATATTGACGGAAAATTTGATGATGAGAAAACTGTGCGCAAGATGAGTGCCGCGTTTGCTCACAATCAAGACAATGCACCAGTTCACACATCCACTATCCCGATATGGCCAAAATCAATGAATTTAAGTTCATTCATTAATATAGGTGTAAATTTCCCTCTTTCGTTCCCAAAAAACCTAAATCATTCTTTATTTTCTTTTAATTTTTTTTTGATAACTATACAAATTATGCCATAAAACTCCTCTCATATTTAATTCTTTTGTTATGCAAAAAGCAAAAAAAAACTAATTCTCCAAATTCCTTGCAAGCATTGAATAATAGACATATTGTTTCCCTTCAACAAAAACTCCAGCCAAACTAACTCCACCCCAGAGAATTTACTTCCCGAGAAAAATCCTTTAGAAAACTACTTTAATAAGGATTTTGTTAAACAAGGATATAAAGGAGGAAACTTTACCTTAACAGGAAATAATGGAAAAACTATACCCAACACCAGCAGTCTCAAAAGAAAAGGAAATGCATATCTTATATCAATGCATTCCTATGGGAGAGAGAGAGAGAGAGGGAGAGCGAGAGGAGAAGAACAAGCGCATATTTTATAAGGATATCAGCAGTTTTTCCATTCAAGTCCTTTGCCACAACCAGACGGTATATTGAGTTAAGCAAAGAATTGGTTGCACATGGGGAGAGGGAAATATACATATAATCAATGGCATGATGAGTTGGGAGGACAATGGGAAAAACTTTACAATTCAATTTGGGAAATGCATGCGTAACAAGAAAAACAAACTGCTGTTGCTTTCATTTTATACATACGTATGTATATATATATGCATAGATTTAGATTTTCATAATAAAAGATTTCGGCAAAGGATCTGCAGGACTGTCTGTGTGTGTGTTTTTTTTTTTGGCAAAATACTAAGCTTTTGACTAAATTGAAAATTGTATTGAATTTATAAATATTTAATGCAATATTATCTGTGTTTGGCTGCAGCCAAAGGCACTAGGAATGTGGAAAAAGAAAATACCAAAGAAAATTTACAAATTACATATGGAGACCAAGAAATAGAAATTTCCAACTCATATTATTTGTACACTGAAAAAAAAACACAAAAACTTTAAATCTAAGAAATACTCTTTATTAAAAAAAACTTCTTGGATGGATTGTTTGGTATTTAGGCGACAATCTTAGAATTTCAATGACAGCAAGAAGATTTATGTAGAATTTGTTGAGAAATGATGAAAAAGTTCTGTAATTTTAAGAACAACGAAATTATAGTTTTCTAGTATATGTTGCTTAGAATGTAATGTTTGTTGATATACATACACCTTAAATCAACAACAATAATACATTCGATGTTTTTGCAAGTGAAAGAGGAAGGATGTCGAAAAAAATGAAAAATAATTTCTAAAAAAATTGTTTTATATCTAAAAATTTACAAAAATCTTACAGCGATTTCTTTTCAATTTCAATTCAACATTTTGAAATAGGAGCTAAGCTTGATTCGAGGGACTACATCAGCTCCACCTAAAAAGTGCCACAAATTCCAAGATTTCGCGTCGATGGGAAAACATTTTTTCATAATTGAAATAACCATTAGATGGTGCTCTTAATTGTGAACAAGCATTTCTTTAAACTAAAGATTATTTAAAATTAATTAAGAGGGATGATGATTACTGATTGTCTTTTTTTTTTTGAGATATGCGCTTTTAGTAAACAGTTCTCTAGACTGAAGTAATCGTTGTAATAAGGATATTGATAATGGGAGTTTGGGGGCTCCCGAAACAGATCTATCTATCCAACCATTACAACCACCCCCAATACATGTCACTTACTTCATCTTTAATTTTAACAAAGTTGTTTTCATATACTGAAAACAACAATAACGATCTTGAGCCTAAGTGCAAAAACAAAATATGTATTAAGTACAAACTTTTTGTTTGTTTTTAGGAAATATTTCTTTGTTTTCACCTTTTATTTCTTTTCGTGAAAGGTTTCATTCAATGAAAATAACAACTTCTGGAATAAAAAAATTATTTTATTATAATAGTCACAAAATCGATTAATATCTAAAAAAGCGTTTCTTAAGTACATATAACAAAATATTTCCTCTAATTAAAGACTATTCTTAGTTTTCCAACGAAACGAATTTTATAGATTTAAAGAAACTGCTCTTTGTTTTTAATAAACATTTATTTGTTTTTAAGAAACCTTTTTTTGTTCTTAAAACCCTAAAAATTTTCAAAACTTTTACTCCGTGTTTCTTCATTGTAAATAAGGATTTCATTAAATTATAGATTATTACACATTTTTCCTAAGAGACGGTGAGTTTTTTCGATTTGTAGAAACTTATGTTTGTTTTTAATAAATATTTCTTAGCTTTCTCCTTTTCTGAGTTCTTTTCTTTTAATGAAAATAACAACCTTATTCAAATAAAATGCTCTTATTAACAGCCACAAATTCGATTAATATCTACGATAGTGTTTCTTAAAAATAAGGAGACATTTCTTATTTCTTATCTTATCTTATAGACAAATGGTTATTCTCCATTTCAGATTTTAAGAAACTTGTCGTTGTTTTTAAGAATTATTTATTTTTTTAAGAAACGTTTGTTTTATAGAAAATAACAAAGACTTTGACATTTTTAATAATATATATGTATATCAAACAACAGAAAAACTCTATAAGATTTTTTGAAAAATCAATTTATTAATAGTAAAAAAAATTGTAAACGACTAAGAGAGTGTTTCTTAACTATAAGGAAAATATTACTTGGAATTTAAAGAATACTTTATACAGTTCAACGAAACACTTTTTTGTTTTTAAGACGACTTTCATTGATTTTAAGAAAATTTTTTCCCACGAAATGAGTTTTATGGATTTAAAGAAACGTTTCGTTGTTTTTAAGAAAGTTTTTTGCTTCCTAGTAACCTTTCTTGGGTTTTAAGAAAAGTTTCTTTGTTTTTAAGAAATATTTCGTTGTTTTTAAAAAAAAAATGACTTTTAAAGAAATTAACAAAACTTTTAGTATTAAATCAACTAACATAGAGTCAGATCGACAAAAAAAAATTAAGTTCGTAAAATCCGTAAACATCTGAAATAGCGTTTCTTAACTATAAGGAAACATTTCTTTGAATTACAGATTATTCTTAATTCTCAAAAAAACAAGTTTCATAGATTTAAAGGAACGTTTCTGTATTTGTATGATATGTTTCCTTGTTTTTAAGAAATCTTTCAATAGTTTTTCTTAAGAAAAAATTGACGCAAAGATTGTTGCCTGCGGACAAGCCTCGTCGATTGGAATGGGCCCAACGAGTCCGTGGGTCCGTCGAATATGGGCAACCCGTTATATGGATATGAGTTTGTTTCGCCAAGAGTAGTGCCTATCTTGTAGTAAAAATTCGAACAAATATCTGTGCATACGAGAGTGGGTCCAAAACCTGACATATAGATGGCGGTAGTAGTTTGAAATAAATTACTTTCGTGAAAAGTGACCTTCTAAAACATATACTCGTATTTTAAGTTTCAAAGCCTCCCGTTGCTTAGTTTTTTTTTGTAATAACTCAAGAGTAAACGATATCAGTGAATTTTTAAAGATGGAACAAATTGGTCACCGATATGTAATACAATACTTTCATTTGAAAGGTCACAGTTTAATCACTATTAAAACTGAGCTAGATTCTACTTTGGGGGAGTCTGCTCCTTTGTTTACAAAAATATTGGATGGAAGAGTTTAAACGGGGCCGTACGAGCTGCCAAGACGAACACCGTAGTGTCGACCATTTGAGGTGTCCACACCAGAAATGGCTAAGACAAATCCACAAAATGGTATTGGATGACAGTCAATTGAAAGTTCGAGAGCTAGCTGAAGTCATGGGCCTTCAAAAAAGTATTTTACATCGCATATTGACGGAAAATTTGATGATGAGAAAACTGTGCGCAAGATGAGTGCCGCGTTTGCTCACAATCAAGACAATGCACCAGTTCACACATCCACTATCCCGATATGGCCAAAATCAATGAATTTAAGTTCATTCATTAATATAGGTGTAAATTTCCCTCTTTCGTTCCCAAAAAACCTAAATCATTCTTTATTTTCTTTTAATTTTTTTTTGATAACTATACAAATTATGCCATAAAACTCCTCTCATATTTAATTCTTTTGTTATGCAAAAAGCAAAAAAAAACTAATTCTCCAAATTCCTTGCAAGCATTGAATAATAGACATATTGTTTCCCTTCAACAAAAACTCCAGCCAAACTAACTCCACCCCAGAGAATTTACTTCCCGAGAAAAATCCTTTAGAAAACTACTTTAATAAGGATTTTGTTAAACAAGGATATAAAGGAGGAAACTTTACCTTAACAGGAAATAATGGAAAAACTATACCCAACACCAGCAGTCTCAAAAGAAAAGGAAATGCATATCTTATATCAATGCATTCCTATGGGAGAGAGAGAGAGAGAGGGAGAGCGAGAGGAGAAGAACAAGCGCATATTTTATAAGGATATCAGCAGTTTTTCCATTCAAGTCCTTTGCCACAACCAGACGGTATATTGAGTTAAGCAAAGAATTGGTTGCACATGGGGAGAGGGAAATATACATATAATCAATGGCATGATGAGTTGGGAGGACAATGGGAAAAACTTTACAATTCAATTTGGGAAATGCATGCGTAACAAGAAAAACAAACTGCTGTTGCTTTCATTTTATACATACGTATGTATATATATATGCATAGATTTAGATTTTCATAATAAAAGATTTCGGCAAAGGATCTGCAGGACTGTCTGTGTGTGTGTTTTTTTTTTTGGCAAAATACTAAGCTTTTGACTAAATTGAAAATTGTATTGAATTTATAAATATTTAATGCAATATTATCTGTGTTTGGCTGCAGCCAAAGGCACTAGGAATGTGGAAAAAGAAAATACCAAAGAAAATTTACAAATTACATATGGAGACCAAGAAATAGAAATTTCCAACTCATATTATTTGTACACTGAAAAAAAAACACAAAAACTTTAAATCTAAGAAATACTCTTTATTAAAAAAAACTTCTTGGATGGATTGTTTGGTATTTAGGCGACAATCTTAGAATTTCAATGACAGCAAGAAGATTTATGTAGAATTTGTTGAGAAATGATGAAAAAGTTCTGTAATTTTAAGAACAACGAAATTATAGTTTTCTAGTATATGTTGCTTAGAATGTAATGTTTGTTGATATACATACACCTTAAATCAACAACAATAATACATTCGATGTTTTTGCAAGTGAAAGAGGAAGGATGTCGAAAAAAATGAAAAATAATTTCTAAAAAAATTGTTTTATATCTAAAAATTTACAAAAATCTTACAGCGATTTCTTTTCAATTTCAATTCAACATTTTGAAATAGGAGCTAAGCTTGATTCGAGGGACTACATCAGCTCCACCTAAAAAGTGCCACAAATTCCAAGATTTCGCGTCGATGGGAAAACATTTTTTCATAATTGAAATAACCATTAGATGGTGCTCTTAATTGTGAACAAGCATTTCTTTAAACTAAAGATTATTTAAAATTAATTAAGAGGGATGATGATTACTGATTGTCTTTTTTTTTTTGAGATATGCGCTTTTAGTAAACAGTTCTCTAGACTGAAGTAATCGTTGTAATAAGGATATTGATAATGGGAGTTTGGGGGCTCCCGAAACAGATCTATCTATCCAACCATTACAACCACCCCCAATACATGTCACTTACTTCATCTTTAATTTTAACAAAGTTGTTTTCATATACTGAAAACAACAATAACGATCTTGAGCCTAAGTGCAAAAACAAAATATGTATTAAGTACAAACTTTTTGTTTGTTTTTAGGAAATATTTCTTTGTTTTCACCTTTTATTTCTTTTCGTGAAAGGTTTCATTCAATGAAAATAACAACTTCTGGAATAAAAAAATTATTTTATTATAATAGTCACAAAATCGATTAATATCTAAAAAAGCGTTTCTTAAGTACATATAACAAAATATTTCCTCTAATTAAAGACTATTCTTAGTTTTCCAACGAAACGAATTTTATAGATTTAAAGAAACTGCTCTTTGTTTTTAATAAACATTTATTTGTTTTTAAGAAACCTTTTTTTGTTCTTAAAACCCTAAAAATTTTCAAAACTTTTACTCCGTGTTTCTTCATTGTAAATAAGGATTTCATTAAATTATAGATTATTACACATTTTTCCTAAGAGACGGTGAGTTTTTTCGATTTGTAGAAACTTATGTTTGTTTTTAATAAATATTTCTTAGCTTTCTCCTTTTCTGAGTTCTTTTCTTTTAATGAAAATAACAACCTTATTCAAATAAAATGCTCTTATTAACAGCCACAAATTCGATTAATATCTACGATAGTGTTTCTTAAAAATAAGGAGACATTTCTTATTTCTTATCTTATCTTATAGACAAATGGTTATTCTCCATTTCAGATTTTAAGAAACTTGTCGTTGTTTTTAAGAATTATTTATTTTTTTAAGAAACGTTTGTTTTATAGAAAATAACAAAGACTTTGACATTTTTAATAATATATATGTATATCAAACAACAGAAAAACTCTATAAGATTTTTTGAAAAATCAATTTATTAATAGTAAAAAAAATTGTAAACGACTAAGAGAGTGTTTCTTAACTATAAGGAAAATATTACTTGGAATTTAAAGAATACTTTATACAGTTCAACGAAACACTTTTTTGTTTTTAAGACGACTTTCATTGATTTTAAGAAAATTTTTTCCCACGAAATGAGTTTTATGGATTTAAAGAAACGTTTCGTTGTTTTTAAGAAAGTTTTTTGCTTCCTAGTAACCTTTCTTGGGTTTTAAGAAAAGTTTCTTTGTTTTTAAGAAATATTTCGTTGTTTTTAAAAAAAAAATGACTTTTAAAGAAATTAACAAAACTTTTAGTATTAAATCAACTAACATAGAGTCAGATCGACAAAAAAAAATTAAGTTCGTAAAATCCGTAAACATCTGAAATAGCGTTTCTTAACTATAAGGAAACATTTCTTTGAATTACAGATTATTCTTAATTCTCAAAAAAACAAGTTTCATAGATTTAAAGGAACGTTTCTGTATTTGTATGATATGTTTCCTTGTTTTTAAGAAATCTTTCAATAGTTTTTCTTAAGAAAAGTTTATTTTAATGTAACTGAAGCAAATTTAGAAGCAGATTGAAAAACAAAAAAAAATTGTCTTTAAAATAAAATAAAATCGTTAATTTAACGAAAAGAAGTTAAAAGAAACTTGTCTTTGTTTTAAAGAAACACGTCTTGTTTTTAAAGAAACAAGTATTTGTTTTAAAGAAACACGCCTTTGTTTTTTTTATGAGGAGTATCAATGTTTTTAAGATAGATTTTGTTGTTGTAATACATTTTTCAATGAAATGGGTTTAATAGGTTTAAAGAAACATTTCTTTGTTTTTAATGAAAAGAATTTTAATGAAAATAACAAATACTTATGGAATCTTAATAAAAAATCAACTAACATAGAGGAAGATCCAGAAACTAAAAACTCAATAAGATTTGTTAGAAGTAATTTTATTAATATGATCATTTAAGAAAGTGTTCTTAAATGTAAGAACACATTGCTGTGGATTAAAGATTATTTTCTTTTCTTTGTTATTAAGAAACATTCATTTTTTTTTTAATATAAGTTTATTTGTTGTTAAGAAGTGTGTCCTTGTTTTTAAGATAAGTTTCTTTGGTGTTAAGAAGTGTGTCCTTGTGTTTAAGATACATTTCATTGTTGTTAGAAAGTATGTAATTGTTTTTAAGATAAGTTTCCTTGTTGTTAAGAAGTATGTCCTTGTTTTTAAAATAAATTTCTTAATTTTTAAAATAAATTTCTTAATTTTTAAGAAACATTTCTAATTTTTAAGAAACATTATTTAAAAAATGTGTCCTTGATTTTAAGAAAAGTTGCTGCATTTTAAGAAACTTTTCTTTAAAAGAAAATAAATTAACTAAATTAGAAGCAAATCGGAATAAAAAAGAAAAAAAATTAATAATAAATTTATTTAAGATCTCAAAAAGAAATTCTACTTATTTTTCAATCATCCAACGAAACAGCATTCTTAGAAATAAAGAAAATTTTCCTTTTTACGAAAAGATTCATTGTTTTCAAAAAAAGATTATATGTTTTTTCTTATTTCTGTTTCTTAAATAAAAAAACCATAGCTTTGAATTTAAGATTATTTTACAATCATCAACGAAGCGAATTTAGTTGTTTTTAAGAAAAGTTTCTTTGTTTTCTTTACCGAATTTCTGTTTCTTAAATAAAAAAAACCATAGCTTTGCATTTAAGATTATTTTACAATTATTAACGAAGCGAGTTTAGTTGTTTTTAAGAAAAGTTTCTTTGTTTTTAAGTATCTTCTTTGTTGTTAAGAAATGTTTATTTGTTTTTTAATTTTTAACAAATTTTTTTTTATTAAAATTACAAAAGCATTTTGAATCATTAATACCAAATTAACTAAAATGGAAACACATAAAAAAATATATTTTTTTTGTAAAACGTATTTATTGAAGATTAAGAAAAATGGTCACAAATGGCCCCTTTGTTCTAACATGGAACCATAGGAGTCTGTATAAATAATATCAGAAGTAGTTTTTTTTTAATATAAAGAAACACTTTTTTGAATTAGGGATTATTTTTTATTTTTGCAGCGAAATGTAAAGAAAATATTCTCTTTTTTAAAAAGGGTTAATTGCTTTTTTCTTTCTCCACAGAATATTTGTTTCTTCAGTATAAGAAAACATTGCTTAGAATAAGAGATTATTTTCGAGTTTCAGTGTTTTTAAAAAATATTTCTTTGTTTTCAAGAAAATATTTTTTGTTTTTAAAAATGTTTTAGTTTTAAGAATTTTCTTTGTTTTTAGGTATAAATTGTTTTCAAGAAAAATACATTTGTTTTTACTTTCTCAACAAAATTTTTGTTTTTTAAATATAGCAAAGAATTGCTTTGAATTAAAGATTATTTTCAAATTTCATTGTTTTCAAGAAAGTGTTCCTTGTTTTTAAGTATTGTCTGACTTTTAAGATGAATTAAATTGTTTTTAAGAAAATGTTATTTGTTTTTAAGAAAATGTTCTTTGTTTTAAAGAAAAGTTTCTTTGTTTTTAAGAAATATGTCTTTGTTTTACAGAAAAGTGTCTCTGTATTAAAGAAAAATGTTTGTTTTAAAGAATTTTCTGTGTTTTTAGGAATAAATTATTTGTTTTCAAGAACAATACCTTTGTTTCTACTTTTTCAACACTTTTATGTTTCTTAAATATAGAAAAGCATTGCTTTGAATTAAAGATTATTTTCAAGAAACTATTCCTTTCTTTTAAGATAAATTAATTTGTTTTTGAGAAAATGTTCTTTGCTTTTACAAAAATTTTCTTTGTTTAAAAATCGGTTTCTTTGTTTTTAAGAAGATGTCTTTGTTTTTATGAAAGTGGTCTCTGTAATAAAGAAAAGTTTTGTTGTTTTTAAGAAGTTTTGTTTTAAAAATTCGTTGCTTTTAGGAAACATGTTTTTGTTTGGAAGAAAGATGTCTTTCCTTTAAAGAGAGATGTATTTATTTTTACGAAGGATATGTTTTAAAAATAGTTTCTTTGTTTTTATAAAAAAACTGCTTTTGTTTAAAAAATTCTTTCGGTTTTAAATAAATTCGGAAATATTTCTTTGCATCAAATTATTTTTTCTTTGTTCCAATAAACCAAATTTTCTCAGTGTTTACCAAACAGAAAACTTCCTTTTAACATATTTTCGATGTAAATCCTTGCAATGTTTTTTTTTTTTTTGCTGGTTTCCTCTTGCACTCAGTATATTATTATAATAAAATTATTTCCTATAAAAGCCAAAAAAAAAAACAGTATATCTTTATAAATGTACTTTAAACAAATTAGGTTTGGTTTGAGTTGAGTTGTTTTTTTAGAATAGCGTAAAGTTTTTACTGCCATATGCCTTCATTTAAATGCTTGTTACCGTGAAATCTTCAAACCGGATGTTTATTATCCTTTCTCCTCCTCGTATCCTTCGTTCGAAGATTTTCTGCTTCTACTGTAACAAGCAAATTTACCCAAAGGATTATAAGGATGTTTTTTTTCAAAAATGGTTATGTGAAGCAAGACCGTCCTGAGGAGGGAGACCCTCAGTGCAACATGTTAAAAAACATAATTAACAAGTTAACTTGTTATCCTTTAAATGAATGATTTTTTTTTGTAACTAAACTAAAACAAAAGATTGAGGATAATGAGGATAAATGCAGGGAGAGAAGGGAGTGAAAATGAGCTTGTTAGTTGCACAAAAATCATTCCGAACACAGATGAAATTCAACTTCAACCCTTTCCCTGAAGTATAGTATGGAATAGCTCAGTAGGATAACAAGACACATCTCAACAGGAATGGATGAATGGCTGACTGAATGGTCGGATAGACAGACGGACCCAAGTATTAGTAATAATTCCATTTTGACTCGCAACACAACAGCTGTCAACACGAAATGTTAACCCTTCCTCCGCAAAACAACCACCACCCTCTTTAAACGTTTATAGTCACTCAATGAAAACACAATCCGCGTTTATTGTAATTGAGATTCAAATAATCTCCCCCAAAAAGCTGTGTTACAAATAACAATAATTTATCATAATTTTCTTGGATATTTTGATACGCCAAAAAAGAGATTTATGATCCGTCTCAACATTTGTGGTAATTGTTTCTTTTCTAAGGAAACGCAATGGAAATCCTTCTCTAACCTATTTTTTTTGTAGAAATATCATTTAACTTTTTCCATCAAAAATTTTAAATAATTTGCATAACAATTCAGGATATTATTAGATGAGGATTTCGAAAATAAAATGTCCTTTATTATTTTTTCAAATTTATGAAAGAAGGTAACATTTTTTTAAGCAAAATATGATTGATTGTTTTTTGAATGTAAATTTGGAGTCCTTTGTTCGTAGGGTTTGTTTCAAAAATGGTTTTCCTCATATTAATCATTTTGAGATAGAGTATTATTTTATGTCGAAAAACTGGTGACAGACGTTAACTGCAGTTCATAAAATTATTGCATTGGTCTACCCCGAAATCTACGAGTTTTGTTCAAAAAAGGAGATCTTTTTTTCTCAAAAAAAAATATTTATTTGTTCATGGCTGATAATGTCAACATATGTTGTCAAACAAATCGAATATATGTAGCCCGCAAATTTTTTGAACAAACCTCGTATCAACCGCTTCTTTGTTTACCTTTCATAGCGAATATTTACAGTTTCATTTATGCATTTACAAAAAATAATCAGATCATTGAACTATTGGATGTATAAACATTAAAACCTAATATTTCTGCCAACATATAAGCCATACGGATCTCCTCACATAAATTCACAAATAATAAATAAACAAATAATTAAAAAAAATATATATCTGATCGTTTAATTCTAAAACCACAATTTAATGCCAAACAAAACCAAAGCATAAATGAGAACCCATAAACTGAAACAATGAAAGCAACAAATTTTAAACAAAATTTCAAAAAAACGACCACAAGATTCAAATTACAAAAATAAAATAAACAATGAAATAAACACAACGGCAACAACAACAAAAATAATGAATAATTTGTTGATTAAACATAAATGAAATTATGAATGAAACGAATGAATCGGAGGAACAGATTTCGTCATCATCACAAACTGATGACGACTACTGAAAAACGATCGATTTAAGATTGTTTTCTAGTTTAATTTAACATAGCAACAATATATTTCTTGGAATTGTGCAAAAAATTGCTGTAGAATCTTAAAGCCAAGCCGAGACACAGCTGTGACACATTTCTTATAACAGCTCCGAAGAAAACTATAAAATTTCAAAAGAATTAAACAACAAAGTTGTTTAAATAATTTGCAATGCAAATATTTAAACACTCGACGAAAACGTGCCAACTTTAGAGGTATATTAACACGGTAATTTGCCAAAAACTTTTTTCTCTGAGTGTTAACGAGGAAATTTGGAATTTCCGGTTAAAGTCGTGTCTGAAAAGTTCTATGAAAACACTTTTGCATTATTTACTGTTAGTACACTTACAAAGAAAATGTTTTTATCATACAAATATTTTTTTTTAAACTTTGCTTTCTATTATCCTTTATAGAGGCAAGGATGGCCTAAAGCCAAGAGAATATCCTAGTGACAAATCAATAACGATTTAAAGACCGAAATAAAAAGAAGTGAAAATACAATAATTTTTATAATTTTCAATACGATTTTTAATTTAATCAATTGCAATACATAAATTTAATTTATATAAAATTGATTCAATCAGTTTTTATGATTGCAATTTTGTCCGTCTCCAATTAAAAATCTATTAAAATTGTTAAACAATCAATAAAAAAATTAATTAAAAATTTAATTGAAATAATTAAAAAATTAGGTAAATTAATTTAAAAGTTTATAAAAAACATTAAATTGAAAAAAGTAATTCATATAGAATATAAAGATTTTACAAATAATTTTTTAATTGAATAAATTAATATTTTAAATGAATCAGTAAATGTTTTAATTGAGTCAATTTATTTTTTAAATAAATATTAAAATATTATATATTAAAATATTAAAATATTAAAATATTAAAATATTAAAATATTAAAATATTAAAATATTAAAATATTAAAATATTAAAATATTAAAATATTAAAATATTAAAATATTAAAATATTAAAATATTAAAATATTAAAATATTAAAATATTAAAATATTAAAATATTAAAATATTAAAATATTAAAATATTAAAATATTAAAATATTAAAATATTAAAATATTAAAATATTAAAATATTAAAATATTAAAATATTAAAATATTAAAATATTAAAATATTAAAATATTAAAATATTAAAATATTAAAATATTAAAATATTAAAATATTAAAATATTAAAATATTAAAATATTAAAATATTAAAATATTAAAATATTAAAATATTAAAATATTAAAATATTAAAATATTAAAATATTAAGATATTAAAATATTAAAATATTAAAATATTAAAATATTAAAATATTAAAATATTAAAATATTAAAATATTAAAATATTAAAATATTAAAATATTAAAATATTAAAATATTAAAATATTAAAATATTAAAATATTAAAATATTAAAATATTAAAATATTAAAATATTAAAATATTAAAATATTAAAATATTAAAATATTAAAATATTAAAATATTAAAATATTAAAATATTAAAATATTAAAATATTAAAATATTAAAATATTAAAATATTAAAATATTAAAATATTAAAATATTAAAATATTAAAATATTAAAATATTAAAATATTAAAATATTAAAATATTAAAATATTAAAATATTAAAATATTAAAATATTAAAATATTAAAATATTAAAATATTAAAATATTAAAATATTAAAATATTAAAATATTAAAATATTAAAATATTAAAATATTAAAATATTAAAATATTAAAATATTAAAATATTAAAATATTAAAATATTAAAATATTAAAATATTAAAATATTAAAATATTAAAATATTAAAATATTAAAATATTAAAATATTAAAATATTAAAATATTAAAATATTAAAATGTTAAAATATTAAAATATTAAAATATTAAAATATTAAAATATTAAAATATTAAAATATTAAAATATTAAAATATTAAAATATTAAAATATTAAAATATTAAAATATTAAAATATTAAAATATTAAAATATTAAAATATTAAAATATTAAAATATTAAAGTATTAAAATTTTAAAATATTAAATTATTAAATTAATAAAATATTAAAATATAAAAAATTTTAAAATATTAAATTTAATTGAAATAATTAAAAAATTGGTTAAATTCGTTTAAAAATTAATAAACAACACTAAATTGAAAAAAGTAATTACATATTGAGTATAAAGATAATATAATTAATATTACAATAATTTTTTAATTACAAATAATTTTTAATTGAATAAATTAATATTTTTAATGAATAATATATATTAAATAATAATAATGAATAAATAATTTAAATATATTAAATATATTAAATATATTAAATATATTAAATATATTAAATATATTAAATATATTAAATATATTAAATATATTAAATATATTAAATATGTTAAATATATTAAATATTAAATTTAATTGAAATAATTAAAAAATTAGTTAAATTAATTTAAAAATTAATAAACAACATTAAATTGAAAAAAGTAATTACATATAAAGTTTTATAAAGATTTTACAAATAATTTTTTAATTGAATAAATTAATTTTTTAATCGAATTAAATAATTTTTTAATTGAATCAATTTATTTTTTATTGAATTAATTAATATTATAATTGAATCAATTAATATTTTATTTGAATCAATTAAAATTTTAGTTGAATCAATTAATATTGTAATTGAATCAATTAATATTTTAATTGAGTTAATTAATATTTTAGTTGAATCAGATAATATTTTAATAGAATCAATTAATATTTTAATATATTAATTGGATCAAATATTTTTTAATTGAATCAGTTAATTTATTAATTGAGTCAATCAATTTTTTTAATATTTTAATTAAATTAATAATATTTTAAATTTTAAATTTATTAATTATACTTTAATTGAATCAATTATTTTTATAACTGAATAAATATTTTTGTTAATTGAATCGATTAAGTTTTTAATAGAATCAATCAATTCCTTAATGCAGTCAATTAATTATTTAATTGAATCAATTTATATTTTAATTGCATGAATTATTTTTTTAATTGAATCAATTAAAAAAAATACTATTTGTTATTATTAATATTTTAACTGAAACAATTAATATTTTAAATCTGGCAAAAAAGGAGAGTGTCAAAGCAGTTCGACTTCATAGATTTTGGTCATTGCAATAGTTGATGTGTGGATTGTGAGCCAACGCGGCACTCATTTTGCACACAGCAAGATAGCACCCATCCCATTATGCGCATCATACAATTTTCTGTCAATGTGCGATGTATAGCAGTTTTTGAATTGCCTATGACTTCACCTATCTCACGAACCTTCAACTGATGGTCATCCAATACCATTTTGTGGATTTTTTCTGGCGGAGACACTTCAATTGGTCGACCACCATGGTATTCGTCTTAGCAGCTCGTACGGGCCCTTTAAAATTCTGCCACTCAATACTTTATAGTTGTAAACGAAGGAGCAGACTCCCCCAAAGTAGAATCTAGCTCGGTTTTAATATTGGTTGGGCTGAAAGTATTGTATTACATATCGGCGACCAATTTCTTCCTTTACAAATTTACTGAAATCGTTTACTTTTAAGTGCCCAAAAAATTAAACACCAAGGCGCCTTGAAACTTAAAAGAAATGTTTTGGAAGTTTGCCACCTTTCACGAAATTATTTTTTTTAACTTCTACCGCCATCTATATGTCAAAACGGCAAATTTTGGGACCGCCCTCGTAATTTACCTCAATGATTCCATTATTTGTTATAAATAACAAAATCTTTGTTTCCACGTACAAATTTCTTAATTTACATGAACCAAATAATTGATTTAAATAACAAATAATTGATTTGAATGCAGGTTTTTAATTTGAAAATTTTATTTATTAACTGACTAAATTGTTTAATTGAAAATATTAAAATTACTTTAATTCAAATTGTTGAATTTAACGGCGTCACATTTTCAGTGTACCATTAGTGTTTCATCAAATTATTTATAATTACCCAGTGAAATAATGAATATTCCAAAGAAACGTTTTAGCACACCATCACTTTGTCGCCAAGTGTTCCATATAAAGAGCAAAGCTTGAAAGGCGTTCCATACATTTCGCAGAACTGTTAGCCATTTTCGTGCTCACTCATTCAGTCCGTCCGTCCGCCCGGCTCTTTATCTACCATATAATTTCTAGTATCGAAATAAATGATGCATGAAATTGAAGTGTTTATTTAATGCATTAACTACGTACGATTTTTTTTTCGAGTCTATAGTTTTTCCTTTTTTCTGCAAGTAAATGTTGGAACAATATAATAAGGATTAAGGATAAAGTCTATACCATCTATTCACAGACGCGGCCAAAAAGAAGCACATTATCAGACAGACAGACACAAACCTACTTGAACACAGACCCACAACCTGACAGACAGGTGTAATGACATTATGCATGTCTGATATTGAAAAGAAAGAAATCCAGAATGCCACTCACCTTTACATTTACATTTTCCTTGTAAATGTTTATCCTTGTAATGCTAATACAGCGACAAGAGAAAAAATGATAAAAATAAAGAAATTAAATTGTATACCCAAAAATTCATTACAAACAGATATCCATCCGTCCGTCCATCCGCCCACCCAAAACATTTACATTGGGGGATTTGGAGACAATACTAACTCAGGGTTCAATAAACTTCTTCTCTCGCCCCCAAAGTACATCTTGAGGTGCTGCAAATGTCATTCGCAGAGAGGTTGGCCACCCAAAATGATTAATGCGCTCAAGCACCAACATAAAATCATTTGGATTGTCATAACTTTTTCTTCAAGTGTTGAAATAAACTTTAATTGCATTTTTGCAAAGAAAAAAAAATAGAATTACATATATCGATTGTATTTTTTTTATTAAAGGTATAAATAAGCATGAATAGCGTAACGGGGAAAGAAAGTGTTGCATACCTTAAGGGTATAAGAGTAGTCAAGAAATATAGCCTACCTTAAGGAGGTATGCTACAAATTAAAGTAAAGTGAAAGCTGACATGCTTTTAGGATGATTATTTTAAGGATTTTATTTTTGGATCAAATCAATTGTAACATCGACAAGAGTTTTAAAATAAAAATGATTTTTCATTAATAAAATATTTTCTTTCTCTTTCAGGTATGTGTTTCAAAGTAAAAATCTTTATAGTTGGGTAAATATTATTTATATTAATATTATTATTATATATTATTATTAAATTATTTTAGCAATTTCAAACTTTAAGTAAGAAAATTCTAATTTTCTTCTTCACATTTTGCTCTGAAAACTTAAATTTACATTTGCGACTGAGTTTCCTCTCGGTTCCTTTGAGACCTTTTCGTTCAGAAACCCCCCTAGAGAAGCCACATTATTTCCTTTATTGAATTTTTCGTACTTGCTGTGATGTTATGACCAAAGAGTCATAGAAGAAAATCCAGCTGGGATGTAGAAAAAATTTTCTAAATTCTCCAATTTTCCTGGAAGGAAACAAAAATAAAGGAAAAAGTAAAAGTATCATATGTTTCCAAACCAATAATGAGTGTAATAAAATAAGCTTAAGGTATTACAGGAATGGCACTGTCATTGCCACAAACCCAACAACATAGTAATGCCAGTAAACCAGAAACATAGAGGGGAAACTGCAACAAACTCCAGACACCCAAAAGTGACTGCATGGTAGGAGCTCTTCCCTCCAAAGTTTTGCGTCCCCCAAGCACAAGACTTCCTGGCGTAGATGTTGCAGTTTTTGTGGGTGGTTTCCTTTATTCCTTTGCCATAAAGTAAGGTGCAAAATGACTTTAATAACATGATCAACGAAATCGACGCATAACAGATTTTTTATAACAAAAGAAAATTGGTAATTTTGTTGTCGATGATTTTTTTTTTCGTCCTTTTATGGAGTCTAAGCATAACATGTGGTTTCAATGTTGTTTCTACAGCCATTTGGGTGTTATAAATTTGATAGTTAAATGGAAATAACAATAAGTCTTACGATAACGACAAAGAAAAAGGAATTAGAGAAAATTATTAAGGATAATTCACTGCTAAAATTTTAACTTTTTGGTCCTTCGAGCTGGTGCGTCTGAGCAAAGTTATTCCTTAAATTTTTTTTTGGTCCTTCGAGCTGCTCCTTTTGGACTAAATTAAATAAAAATAATAATAAGTCTTAAGATAACGACAGAGAAACAAGAATTAGAGAAGGTGATTAGGGAGATTTCACTGCTAAAATTTTACATTTCAACCGTTAAAGAAGTTTGAACAAAATAGACTTTTTTGGTCCTGCGAGCTAGTGCGTTTGAGCAAAGTTATTCCTTAAATTTTTTTGATCCTTCGGGCTGCTCCTTTTGGACAAAATTATTCCCACGACTTTTTTGGTCCTTCGAGGTCGACCTCCTAGATGCTTCAGACTTTCTTTATAACTTTCCCCGACAGTCCTTAAGGCTTTCGCAGTCGAATAGTACAAAAATCCCAACTGGACACCAAACATTTACCTAAACCTATTTTTTTATATAACCGAACAACACTTGCCACCACTTCAGACTCCTACAGTTAATAAACTTTATAATATATTATTGTTCACTAGACCGTCCTTCCTTCTCTGTCTGTCTGTCTGTCTGACCGGCCAGTACTTCTTACTTTCTCGCTGGCAGACTTCTCTGGCAATTTCGATACAAAACTCAAGTGGTGTTGATGAAACCACAACACGAGAAAGAAGATGACTTTAACATAACACACAACTGCCGCAAAAAGTGTTCAAAATGTGAAAACCAAATATTTTATTTTTTTTTCTTCTAGAAAAAAATGTCTTTCTAGAAAAAAATGTCGGTTCATACAAACACCAAAAAGAAGAACAAAAAAAAAGCAACAAAAAAATATTTAACAACTGCCAGAGAACTTATGTATATTGCATAGCTTTGCAGCAGACTTCTGACGGGGGCAGAACGTCGTGGTAACCACAAAACATGCAACATTTTCGTCTAACAAATGTTGCAAGAATTTATTTTCATTTTTGCGTACCGTTGAGGTTTAAGCACATAATTTTTTGTTTTTAGAATTATATGCTGCACATACTTGTCGCTCCGTCCGTCCGTCCGTCCATCTGTTCGTTGTCCTTACATGTATGTACTCGTATGACATAAATAATTTTTTTTTATTTCATTTCGTTCTGAGAATGTTATGGTGCCAAAAAAAGAGGTTAACAATTCGCCCGACAATTATGAATTATGGGAATTTTAACATTTAATATTTTTTTACACATAACTTATGCACACATTTTGGGCTATACATGAATTTTTATGATCCTTAAGGTATTTGGAATAATGAGCATATATTTCAAAGATATTTTTAAATTAAGTTGAATGGCGAAAATAAGCTTAAATAGAAAATTAAATTTATGGGAAAGTTTAAGATACTTACTTCAACAAATTTAAAGAATTTTACAGATCTTTGGGGTGCCCATTAGTTAATACTTTATATTTTTATAATTTGATATTATAAGCATTGATTTTCTGATAATTTTACATTTTCTTATACGTATATTTTTACATTTTTGTGTTTTTAAATTTTTTATTCTTATCTATTTTTATGTTTTTATAGTTTTACATTTGTATATTATTATATTCATATATTTTTATATTCTTACATATTTTTATGTGTTCATATTAATATTTTTATACATTTATATTTTTGTATTTTTATATTTTTATTTTTCTATATTTTTGTATTCTTACATGTTACATTTTAAATATTTATATTTTTTTGTTTTTACATCCTTATATTTTTACATTTGTATACTCTTATAGTTTTAAATTTTTATTTTTCTACTTTTATGTTTTTATATATTTTATATTCTTTTATTCTTATATTTTTATATTCTTATATTTTGTATTTTTATAACATCATATATTATATTTTTATATTTTGATATTTTAAAATTTTGAAAGTTTTTAAATTTTTGTACATTTTATTTTGTATTTGCTTCACTGTTTTTTTGTTTATAAAAAAATCTTGGCATTCTATAATACATAACAGAGGCAAAGATGGTCTAAAGCCAGGACAATATCCTAGTGACAAAGCAATAACTATTTAAAGACCGAAATAAAAACAAACGAAAACAAAATTTTTATGTTATATTTTTAAATCTATTTTTGTAATATGGATTTTTATACTTATACTAGCTGGACCCGGTCCACTTCATTGCCCCATATTTCCGATCCCGTCCATTTTTGGACCACTGACGTGACTGCCAGCAGAACTGCAGTGAAAACAAACACACAAACAAACGATTTGCCACGCCCACATTTTCCCCGCCCACTATTTGCAATTTTTTTTCTCCCAAAACCATCTCAGACCAAATAGCTTTCAAACAAAAGAAAAAAATTTAAAATCGGTCCAGTGGTTTAAACGTCTATAAAACACATACATACATACATACAAACATTTTTCCATTTTTATATATATAGATTATATTTTTAAATACGCTTATTTTTTATTTTAATGTTTTTATATTATATTTTTATATTTATTTTTGTATAGTTTTGTATTTTTATATTCTTATATTTTATATTCTTATGCTTTTGTGTTTTTATTTTTTATAATTCTATTTTGAATTTTTTTCTTTTTGGTTTTCTCTCTCTTTTATATTTTTATATTTTTACATTTTTATTCTCTTATATTTTTGTATTTTTATAAATTTTATGCGATAATATTTATACTTATACTTTATATTTATACTTTTGGGTATTTGTATTTTAGAATTTTTTATGTATTTCTACATTTTTATGGTTTTATAGATTCGGTTTTTTTTATTTATTAATTGATTTATTTATATGAATTACAATACAAAGTAAATCTATATTCTAATTTTACGGTCCAGGGAAAGGCCGGCTTACAAAGACCATATGGCTAAATGTTTGCAGGGACAGACCAGAGCTTCTGGTGGGAATCGAACCTACGACCCCCAAACTCATAGGAGAGTATGCTGCCAATTCACCTACTGGGGCGCTCAATCGTTTTTTTATATTTTTATATTTACACGTTTTTATATTTTTATTTTAATTTTTGTGTTTTAATCCTTATACTAGCTGAACCAGTGCGCTTCGCTGCCCTCAAAGGAAGTTTCAGTGAAATAGAACCATATAATATGTTGACACTCTTGATATTACGGCAGTGTTTTCGGGTCATCCATATTGCACTTAAATGCACAAATTTCGTTTCAAAACTGTCCTGCAATGATATTGGACATTTTTCAAAATCACATCTCGGGTAAGGCGCCACGCCCTTATCACTCTCTTTTGCAAAGATATCGCCGCAATACTATTTCAAATATTGCGTTCTACATTTTTTATTTATATGGGGGTGTCATGCCAAATGTTTCCATTGTTCCTGTTTATAGCTCCACCACCGCTACTGGTACCAAGGCCAGACAGCCAAACTTCGAAACCATGGCTAATATAGTGATCGAAATATTGAATTTTGAAATTTCAGGTTGTGTAGGAGTTTCCCGCTGTTATAAGATGCCAGTTTTTGGTTCAATCATTGGTTGTGGTTCGAAGGTTATACACCCATTTTTACAGGCTATTCGGAATATTTAATTTTTAAATTTCAGTTTGTGTGGGCGGTGCCACGCCCACTGTCACTGTCAAACCGGCTTTTAGCCCCATGATGTGTACTGGTACCAAGATCTCACATACCAAATTTCGAGAAATTTTCTCCAATAGTACCCGAGATATTCCACTTTTAAATTTCACGTTGTATGGGCGGTGCCACGCCCCTTTGTCCAATCATAACCGAATATAGCTACGAACCTTCCACACACCAAATGATATACTCATGCAAAAATTCAACAAAATCTGTTCAGCCGTTTTCGCGTCCATCGCGTACCAACGAACACCATTTCATATTTATATATATTTAGATTATTATAATTTCACATTTTTGCATTTTTATACTCTTATATTTTTGTATTTTTTTATAATTATATATTTTTATTTTATACTATTATTGTATTTTTATGTGTTATAATTTTATACAATCAAATTTTTATAGTCTTATTTTTATATGTATTTGTATATTTTTGTATTTGAGATGTTTTTAATATTTCATATTTTTATGTTTTATATATTTATATATTGCTTTTTATTATACCCTACACCACACTGTGGTACAGGGTATTATAAGTTTGTTTCACGGCAGATGTTTGTAACACCTTAAAATAACACAGCTAGACCCACCTTAAAGTATACCGATCGACTCAGAATCACTAGCTGAGTCGATTTAACGATGTCTGTCCGTCCGTCTGTCCATGTAAAGTTGTTCGTCGACTACAGGTCGCAATTTCACTCCGATCGTTCTGAAATTTTGCAGTTTAGAGTATTTCGCGGCTGTTAAGATCGCTATTGAATTTGGTTGAAATCGGTTCAGATTTAGATATAGCTCCCATATATATCTTTCGTCCGATTTGGCCCTTTAGTCCTATAGAAGCTGTGTTTTACATCCGATCGTTTTGAAATTTAGAATGGTAGAGTTTCTTGATCCATGAACCAACATTGCCGAATTTGAAGAAAATCGGTGCAGATTTAGATATAGCTCCCATATATATCTTTCGTCCGATTTTGTCCTTTAGTCCTATAGAAGCTGTATTTTACATCCGATCGTTTTGAAATTTAGAATGGTATAGTTTCTTGACCCATGAACCAACATTTGAAGAAAATCGGTTAAGATTTAGCTATAGCTCCCATATATATGTTTCATCCGATTTGGCTCTTTAGATCCAATCGTTTTTACACCCTACACCACACTGTGGTACAGGGTATTATTTAAGTATAAAATGTCCCAAAAGTAAATTTATGTAAACAATTTATACATGAATTACAAAATTTATATATCAGAGTTATTCAATATTACGAGAGTGGTGTAGGGTATTATATAGTCGGCACCGCCCGACTTTAGCCTTTCCTTACTGGTATTTTTACATGTTTATATTCTTAAGTTTTAATATTTTTATGTTTTTATTTTTATATATTTTAATTTTTATATATTTTAATTTTTATATATTTTTATTTTTATATATTTTTATTTTTATATTTGTATATTGTTATGTTTTTCTATTTTTATGTTTTGTTATTAAAATTTCCATATTTTTTTCTTGTATATTTCTATATTTTTATAATCTTACATTTTTTATTTTTACATTTTATAATTTTTAAATTTTTAGGTTTTCTTATTATATTCTTATATATATATCTGTATAAATTTGTATTTTTTTATTATATATTCTTATATTTTTTTTCATATCTTTATATTATAATATTTTTACATTTTTATACTCTTATATTTTTTATATTTATATATTTTTATGGAATATTGTTTTATATATTTTTAATTTTATACTGTTTTTGTATGTATATATATATATATTTGTATTTTATATGTTTATATAAAAATTTTTTTGTATTTTTTATATTTTTGTATTTTTATATCTCTTATTATATTTTACATATTTACACTCATAATTTTATGTTTTTTTATATTTTAATGTTATATTGTTTATATACTTTTAATATTTTTGTATTTATAGATTTTTTATATTCTAACATTCTCACATTTTTATATTTTGTAATTTTATATTTTTATATTGTTTATATTTTTTATACTTTTATATATATTTTTTTTCATTTTTATAATTTGTTTTTATTTCTTGTGTTTTTATATTTATATATTTTTATTTTTCCATATTTTTATATTTGTATATTTTTGTATTATGTATTTTTTAATATTTCATATTTTTATATATTTATTAGAGCCCGACCGAATGTTCGGCTTCGGCTACGGCTACGGCCAAAACTCGACATTCGGCCAATATTCGGCATTCGGCCACAAAATCAGCCGAAGTTGGCATAAGGTAGATTTTTTGTTAAAAGAGTCCAAAAAATAGAATTATATGACTTTTTAAAGAAAATTCTATTATGGAAATCTTCATGGAAGTGTACAGGAGTGAACAATACTACAAAAATAATTTGAGAAAGGACACCAAAGGAAGAACGATAAAGAAAAACATGACTCAGTTCCTCACCTAAAAGCTCTCCAACTAGTGCATTCTTGTAAAAGTAGTACGAATAGATAATAATGAGCCATTGAGTCCAAAAATCATTAAAATTTTTTAATACTGTAAGGTTTTTAATTTTATGTGCTAAGTAAATAAATACGTAAGCAGTAGATTTAAACTGATTAAAAACACAATTTTTTGGTGCAAAGTAAACAATTCTTTTACAAATATAAAACATTCGGCTTCGGCTACGGCTTCGACCGAAGGTTGTAAATGTAGCCGAAGTTCGGCTACGGCTTCGGCCTTAAAATCCGACTTCGGTCGGGCTCTAATATTTATATTTTTATATTTGTATATTGTTCTGTATTGATTTTTGAATGTTTTTCTATTTTTTTATATTTATATATTTTATATTTGTTATATATTTTTTTCTTTTTATATTTCTATATTTTATTTTTTTAATTTTTACATTTTAATATTTTTAAATTTTTATTTCTTATTATTATTTTATTTTATTATATTTTTATATCTATATCGAAACATTTTTTTTATTTTTTTTTTAATATATTCTTATATTCTTTGATATTTCACATTTTGATATCATTTATTATATTTTTGTTTTTATATCTTTATATTTTTATATTTTTTAATTTTTATACTCTTATATTTTTTATATCCTTATATTTTTATGTTATATTATATTATATTATATTTTGTTTTGTTACTTATATTTTTATTTTTATACTTTTATATTTGTTTGTATTTTTACATTTTTTATATTTTTGTATTTTTATAACCTTATATAATATTTTTACATTTTTATACTCATGTTTTTAAGTTTTTTTTTTTAATTTTTTAAGGTAACATTGTTGTATTTATATGTTTATACTTTTATAATATATTCTTATATTTATATATTTTTTAATTTTTATATTTTTTATATTTGTTATATTTTTATATTTATTAATTTTTATATTTTTCAAGTATTTTGATTATTTTAATAATTGAGCTCGGATGCCAAATCGTGAATCATCTTCAGGAAATTTAAAATCAGATAAACAAAAAGCTTAAAATATATTCAACAACATGCCAATTAAGTCAGTATCAAACAAAAAAATTATCAAAATACTAATAAATAAAAGGGTCGAATAATAAAAACAAAAATTATATCTAAATATTTTTCAATTTTTATATTTTTACAATTTTATATTTGTATAGTTTTATATTTCTATATTTTTATATCTTTGTGTTTTTATATTTTTGTACTTTATATTTTTGTGTCTTTGTACTATTATATTTTCATAGTTTTAAATTTTTATACTCTTATTTTTTTATTTTTATGTTTTTATTTTTATATATTTTTATGTTATATTCTTATATTTATATTTTTATGTTTTAATATATAGGACATTTTTAGTTGGTGTCTTTGGGAAAAGAAATTCCACGCTTAAAAATGCTATAGGTCTTTTTTCAATATGTATATTTATAAACAATCAACAAGATTTATAATTTAGCTAGTTTTGTCAGTTAGCTTTGTTATTTCTATAAACACTAACCGAAAAATTATTTACAAAAATTTAAGTCAAAAACTAATATTTTCTGCTATAATTAGAACAATTCCAAAAATATGTAATAACACGAAATCTGCTTATTTCTCATAAAAACGCTGAAAAGAAACTCATATTTTTTTTCGCGAAGAATATATTTCTCAAAGACATATATGTAATAGGAATATATTTCTCAAAGACACCAGCTAAAGATGTCGTCGTTTTGTATGACGTTTGACATATGATAAAATTTTATTGCAATTTTCTAGAGGTAAGGGGATGAGAAGCTTGGTTGACTGTTTTGTAAGAAACAATTCTCCTAGGGTTCCTCCCTTTATTTAGTTCTTTGGACTGAAGCGTGTATGCCGAAGTCTTCCACTTCAAATGCACCTCCGAGGTTAGATACCACTCTGATTTCCTTGCTAACTATGTGGTCGAATAACGCGAAAACAAGATATTTTTATATTTCTAAACATTTTTATATTTCTATATATTTTTATATTGCTATTTTTTATCTTTATATATATATATATATATATATATTTTTTACAGTTTAAACGTATGTCGCAGTTCATTTTATTTTTATTTTATATTGAATCTATTACTAGTTTTTTTAGTTCGTTATCTATAAATATTAAATAAAAGTCATTGCTGTGTTTTTATATTTCACTTTTGTTGTCTTGTTTTTCTCAATTATTTTGTTTTTATCATTAAAATAGGCTTCATCAAATATGAATATACAAAAATCAATTAAAATATTTTAATTTGTTTTGTTTGTTTACATTACAATTTTTTTTCCACATTTGAATGGGTGTCATTAAAGGCTGCAACTTTGTTGTTGGCTGAAGTCAGTCATTCCATCGTTTCGAAATTTCGCATAAAAAAAGTTTAGTTTTTTTCCACCCCCACATAAATTATTGAGTTGTAATCAAATGATATTTGACATTTTATTTAGAATGACTACAATTTGTAAATATGAATTTAAATGATGTGTTTTTTTTGTTGCTCTTGTTGTTGGTGAAAATGAAAAAACCATTAATAAAATTAAATCCACTTTAAAGCTGAACAACAACAACAACAAAAACCGAACAATAGAGCCAAGCAAATAAATCAATATTAATAATACGAGTAATAGTAATTTTGTGGTGGTATTGTGAGTAAATAATATTTCTAGTTAAATATAGACTTATATATTCAAATAAAATGGGGTCAATTTGAGGCGACATTTAATTTTTGTATTCTGTTTTTTTTTTTTTTTTTTTTTGCAATTTTATGTTGTGGTTAGTGTTACGAGTTAACGCCATAAAAAAATCTCCATAACCCAATATCTGGTCGTTGTTGCTGCGGTGTCTCTGGGTTATGGGCTGACTTTTGTTGAAAACTCATACAAATCATCGATCTTTAGCTTTTAATGGCTAATGCTGCAGATTGTCTAGCTAGCATTGCTGTGTGTGTCAGTGCGCTAGAGTTTATGCCTTTGCAGCAGCTATTGGAGGCTGACTTGTTTTGCTGCGATTTTATGTAGGAGTCATGTTGAATTACGCGACATTACGTTTTGTTTGAGATGATGAAAATATTTATTGGAAAATATTTTTTTTTGCGTTTGCCTACAATATGCCTAGTCAGCCGGGCAGCCGACCTGCTTAAACGAGCAGCCGTTTAAATTGTGTTTTTTGCAGTTTTTCTCTCGATCTTAATTAAACGTTTATACGATCGTTTTATTGTTTTATTGTAATCTGAGATTTAATGTTTTCTATCGTCTGTTTTTTTTTTGTTCGAATCCTTGAAACATCAATAGCGATTTTAAAACACACTTGTTTTAGTTTAATTCACGTTCATTGCATTGCACTGCGTTTCTTTTCACAAACAATTACATTTCAATTGGAATTTTCTCACCATTTGTTTGTTGTTGTTGTGGTTGTTTCTTTACAGTTTTCAGTTCAGTTAATGACCGGAGTAACCCTCAAGCGTTTTAACAGTTTTTATTTAAGTTATATTTATATTTATTATAAACCAGATTCTCTGTGTTTTTGAATACTTCGAATGGACGGAGAGCTTCACTCCACTTGACGGCACGACAATACGTACGAGTAGTATATTCCTCGATGCCCGGTCTGTCCAATCTGCTTCCATACATACTCGTATATGCATGCATGCATTGACCAATTGCTTAAGTTATTTACTATAAAAGTCATAAATCTTAGTTTATGTCGCCGTTTATAAAGTGGAGACAGTATTGGGTCATAGTATTAGAGAGCTTTTTGATTTTATTGCAATTGTCTAAGTACACACAGTAAAGGCTTAATTTAAAACTTGTTGTTCCAAAGATGTCCTAATTTTTGAAATAAGTATATTTACACTGAAAAAAAAATTTGTCATAAAATTAAAGAAATGCTCCAAAGACATCATTAGTCTTCAAAATAAGTACATTTTGTACTTAAAATTAAGAAAATGAACTTAAAATTAAGTAAATTACTTAATATTATTGAAATTATCTATATTTTAAGCACAAAATGTACTTATTTTGAAGACTAATGATGTCTTTGGAGCATTTCTTTAATTTCATGACAAATTTTTTTTCAGTGTAATAATTAAAATTAAGGCATTTAATTTATGATTTTCTTATTGTGTACTTGAGTTGAAGATCAAAGTTTTCCTTCGTAATGAGGAAGGTTTTTTCATTTATTGCCTATGAATTTAAGACAATTTGTAGTAAGGTTTAGTTCCATTACTTCCCATTATTATTCACTCACAGCCTGTTTCTGTAACTTAAAATTTTGCTTTCGTTCGCCTGCCAGACGACAAACAGCTGATTTGGGTTTCACTAACTACCATCACAACGACAAGTCGCACGATAATGAACTCGTACGAAAACGTAATAATTTCAGTGTAAATTTTGATTTCTCTATCTCTCTCTGCTGTCATCTGGGTGAACACAAATGTCAGATCGAGTCACTTTATTTTATTTGATAATATAGATAATACTATAATTATGGTAAAAAAAAAAATAGTAATAAAATTTTATACATATGTTTACATATTTAAGCATACAGAAGTCAACATTGGCAGCTCGCTAAGATGGAAAAAAATCATCAGAGACGTGAGAGAGAGAGAAAGAAATGAGAGTGTTGGATCGGCTCAGCTGACCACCCAGGGTTGATGTTGGCCACAGCCAGTTTAAAGGATACAGAGGTGTATTTTCTAAGGTCGACCATACAAAAATGCGTGCTTTTTTAGACCGAAAGTTGTGAAATTATTGATCTGGCAATAACATTATTTTCCAATTGGTAAACTGCTAACTTCGTTGACGTCAGGGCAGGCGAACGTACGAACGAACCTTAGAGAAACCAAATTCCAGACGAAAGTGAGTGACTGGTTTTCGTTCGCAGAGACTTTCGTTAGAAATACAGAAACAGGCCGTCAATGATACTCGTATTTCTGGCTAGGTATGCCAAAGATATGAGTCTCTTATGGCGATTTCTTTTCTGCAAAAAGATGCAACATTTTCGTTGCCCTTATCCTTTTTATCTGGACTTTTATACCAGATTTTGGAATTTGGAAATAGGAGCTAAGTTTAATTCGAGGGTCTTCGAAAAAGAATTTAGAGTCGACGGGGCAACATTTTTTTTTAGAATCGAAATCACCATGTTTCGTTATATTTATATTCTCATATCTTTATATTTTTATATTTATAAATTTTTATAGTTTCATATTTTTATATTTATAAATTTTTATAATTTCATATTTTTATATTTTATAAATTTATATACATATATTAATATTTTTATGTTTATATACATTTATGTTTTAATATTTTTTTATTTATATATTTTTATGTTTTTATATTTTTATGTACGAGTATTATATTGTCATGTTTTTGTATATATGTAATTTTATGTTTGTATATTTTTATGTTTTTATATTTCCTTATTTTTATATCTATTATTATAAAATTTTAATTTTTTTATTTTAATATTTTCATGTTTTTATATTTTTTATTGTTATGTTTTTATATTTTTATCGTTTTATATTTTTATACTTCTATGTCTTAATATTTTTATATTTTAATGTTTATATACTTCTATGTCTTAATATTTTTATATTTGTATATTTTAACAATTTTATATTCTTATATTTGTACATTCTTATATTTTTACATTCTTATATTTTTATATTTTCATATTTTTATATATATATATATTATTTTGTTAGAGGGTCTAACACAATTAAATAACCCACTGGGTTATTGACAAATGTTACACCATTGGATTGTGCTCATCGATACCTATCCATCAAGTGGTCATAGTATGGATTAACCCGATATAGTTTTCGAGCTATGGGCCACTTAATTGTGTTGGACCCTATATGGGATCTATAAATGGTCCACTGGGTCAAAAACTGTACGATAAACCTTGACAAATGTTACATCATTGGATTTTGCTCATCGAGACCTATCCATCAAGTGGTCATAGTATGGATTAACCCGATATAGTTTTCCAGCTATGGGCTATTGAATTGTGTTATGCATTAGACTCAATTCGCACGTTGAAACATGTACATATATTTTTAATTTTTTTTTATTAAATCGACTTTTAAAAGTTTTGAGTTTTTCAGTATTATATTTTTTATTGTTTCATATCATTTAATTGTTAAAAAAAAACTAAATATTTATTTTTTTGTTCGTGTATAACAGTTTCCGAAAACGGACTATAACTTTAGACTATAAGTATAACAGCTTGTTGTCTTGGCTAAATAGACTATAACTTTATACTCTGTCTTCACTCCCTTTGTTTATATACAGGGTCTCCCATATTCGACGGACCCATCTGGCAACGCCATAACTTTTGACAGAGATGTCAGATCGCTTAATGACATACCGCGTTTGAAGCGTCAGTCCAAGCAGATTTTTACCATGGAACAATACACGCCACGCGAGCGCTCTGAAATAGTTGAAATTTACATTCAACAGAAGAAGTCAAGTCAACGTGCTTTTAAAATATTAAAAAATGTGAGAAGTGCGCCTTCTAAGAACACCATTAAGCGTTTATACGAAAAATTTTCGACTGGTGAGGCTCTTTCTAATCCGAAGAGGCCAAATAAAAGTCGACCAAGGCGATCGGCCGAGAATATCGCTGCCGTACGAGCCAGTGTTGAGAGGTCCCCAAGAACATCCCAAAAACGCCGTTCTCAGCAGTTGGGCATGACTCGGTCCACTTTACAACGGATTATTCGCGTTGATTTGCATTTGTTCCCGTACAAAATTCAATTGACGCAAAGATTGTTGCCTGCGGACAAGCCTCGTCGATTGGAATGGGCCCAACGAGTCCGTGGGTCCGTCGAATATGGGCAACCCTGTACTTCTATGTTTTAATATATTTATATTTTAACACTTTTATATTCCTATATTTTATAATATATTCTTATATTTGTATATTTTTCTGTTTATATGTAAGAATATATATCTTTACGTTTCTATGTTTTTATATTTTTATGCTTTTACATTTTTATGCTTTTATTCCTATATTTTATATTCCTTACTTTCCTATATTTTATATTATATTCTTATATTTTTCTGTTTATATATAAGAATATATATTTTTATGTTTCTATGTTTTTATATTTTTATACTTTTATTTTTTATATTTTCATATGTTTATATAATTTTATGTTTTAATGGTTTTATGTTTTTATATTTATACATTTGATATGTTTATGTTGTTATATTTTTATATTTTAATGTTATAATATTTTAATATTTTTTGTTTTTTATATTTTTTATTTTAAGTTCTTTTATTTGTATAGTTTTAAATATTTATATTTTTACAGTTTTGTCTTTTTAAATTTTTATGTTTTTATATTTTATATTTTTATGTTCACATATTTCTATGTTTTATTATTTTTAAATATTTATTTTTTAGCCCTTTAATATTCTTATATTTTCAATTTTTTTATTTTAATATTTTGACGTTTTTATATTTTTAAATTTTTTTATTTTAATATTTTATAATTTTTGTATTTTTATAGTCTTATATTTTTATGTTTATATACTTCTATGTTCTAATATTTTTATATTTTAGCACTTTAATATTCTTATATTTTTGTTTGTATTCTTATATTTCTATATTTCTATATTTTCATATTTTTATACTTTTATATTTTAACACTTTTATATTCCTATGTTTTATATTATATTCTTATATTTTTTTATATTTTTCTGTTTATATATAAGAAAATATATTTTTATGTTTCTATGTTTTTATATTTTTATGCTTTTATATTTTTATGCTTTTATTCCTATATTTTATATTATATTCTTATATTTTTCTGTTTATATATAAGAATATATATTTTTATGTTTCTATGTTTTTATATTTTTATACTTTTATTTTTTATATTTTCATATGTTTATATAATTTTATGTTTTAATGGTTTTATGTTTTTATATTTATACATTTGATATGTTTATGTTGTTATATTTTTATATTTTAATGTTATAATATTTTAATATTTTTTGTTTTTTATATTTTTTATTATAAGTTCTTTTATTTGTATAGTTTTATATATCTATATATTTTTACAGTTTTGTCTTTTTAAATTTTTATGTTTTTATATTTTATATTTTTATGTTCACATATTTCTATGTTTTATTATTTTTAAATATTTATATTTTAGCCCTTTAATATTCTTATATTTTAATTTTTTTTATTTTAATATTTTGACTTTTTTATGTTTTTACAATTTTTTATTTTAATATTTTATAATTTTTGTATTTTTATAGTCTTATATTTTTATGTTTATATACTTCTATGTTCTAATATTTTTATATTTTAGCACTTTAATATTCTTATATTTTTGTTTGTATTCTTATATTTCTATATTTTTATATTTTTATATTTTAGCACTTTTATATTCCTATATTTTATATTATATTCTTATATTTTTTTATATTTTTCTGTTTATATAAAAGAATATAACTTTTATGTTTCTATGTTTTTATATTTTTATGCTTTTAATTTTTAAAATTTTTATATTTTTATATGTTTATATTATATATTTTTTTATGTTTTTATTTTTTAATGTTTTTTTTTATTTTTTATTTTTAGATTTTCTATGTTTCAATGTTTTTATATTTTTATACATTTATATTTTTATATATTTTTTATATTTTTACGTTCTTATTTTTTTATATTTTATTATGTTTATATTTACATTTTTATATTTTTATTTTTATGTTCTTATATTTTTTATTATTTTTACATTTTATATTTTTTTTTATGTTTTTATATTTTTATTGTTTTATATTTTTATAGTTTTATATTTTTATAGTTTTATATTTTTATATTTTTATATTTTTATATTTTTATATTTTTATATTTTTACATTTTTATATATTTATATTTTTATAATTGTATATTTTTATATTTTTGTATTTTAATATTTTTATTATTTTATATTTTTATATCCTTATATTTTTGTTTTTTTTTTTATATTTTTATATTTAATTTTAATATGTTTTCACACTTTGCTGTTTTTACGCTTTTGTATATTTTGATTTTTATACAGGGTTTTCCAATAAGAGTGTTATGATATCTTTGAAAAACAAAACACTATTTGTTAAGGAAATTCAAAAGTTTTTTATTTAATGTGAAGTACACGCGATACAATTAAGTTCTAAATAAAACGTCATTCAAATGGCCTCCACGACTTCTTCTGCAGGGACGAATTCGATGAACCCAATATTCAAGCACTTTATCCACTAAATCAAGTCGTATGTCATGAATGGCATGTTCAATATTGACTTGTAAAGCTTGAAGAGGGGAGGCCATTCAATATCACAATTTCTTGAAATAATCGAATCTCCAAACTTTTCTCGCAACAATTCAAATGTTTCATTTGCTGTGTGGCACGTAGCCACAATCGGTCAATGACAAAAAGATAGCTCTTAACGAGAGCTTAAATATTGCAAATGGGTGTCAAGGTCGTAGGTCGACTGGAAAGTGTTTTTTTTTTTTGGATTTTAAAAAATATAACTTAGCATCATTTTCAAATGTGAACGGAAAGTTTATTTTTGCTCTAGCTCCTTAACGGTACCTCGGATCGGGAATCGGTCAGAGGCAAAAAGATAGCTCTTAACGAGAGCTAAAATATTACTCATGGCAGTCAAGGTCGTAGGTCGACTGGAAACTGTTTTTTGGATTTAAAAAAACAAGGACTTAGCGCACGAAAAGTTGCAATTGGAGAAAGATTATTTTGATAATAAAACTGAATAATCTCTCCATGATGAAATTGTAAACACTACTGAATACAATGAAAAACATATGACAGATCATGACACATTACAAATGGCCGAAACGTCACTTCAAAATGATATCATTCCTATTGGAAACCCCTTTATTTTTATTTTTTATATTTTTACGTTTTAAAGACATTTATTTTATGATTTTTTCTATTTATTATATTTTATGTTTTTATACATTTATAATTTTAATTTTTATACTTTTATATTACATTTTTATTTTTTATACATTATTTTATGACTTTCTCAATGTATAGTTGAACTAAAGATCAATGTGTTCCTATGTAATGAAGAAGGTTTTTTTTTGTATTTTCTAAAACAATTTTTTAATATTAATTTAGGACAATACAGTAGTAAGGCATACATTACCAGTACCCTCCATTTATACTTCTCCAAGTTATGATGTCTCACTATATGTGCTATAAAGAAAGGAGTCTTTTAGATTTAAAGAAAATGTTTCTTTGTTTTTTAGATGTTTTGTGTGCTAATTCTTTTGCAACCTGTTAAAAGTGTGGCAACACAATTATTGATTTGTATTCTGGCAACCCTTCTCATATCAACTCTGTCTTTGAATTCCATTTTATGTTCTTTCCCTTTTTATTTCTGCATTGTCATTTTAAGTCTCTATCCGACCGCTTGATTGAAAACGTCTTAATAAATATTATACAAAATACTCTGTTGCGTTCGTGTTTTTCCTCTTTATATTTCCAATACAACCGCCTAATTCGCATATATTCTAAAACCCAACCGCCGTTCCATTAACTTGACCTTGCACTGTAATGATTGTGAGCGTGGAAAAGCATTACCAAACCATTAATTATTTGCCAAACTCTGCGGCAACATTAATTCATATTGTGTATGACATTTTCAACTGAGTAAATAAAAATTAAAACAAAAGTTAACATCTTAATAGTCCGTTCGTTCGTTCGTTCGTCCGTCCTTCCTTCCATCTGTCTGTCGGGCATTCTTTAGACTCTTGTGACTTTGCTGGCGATTTATTCCACAAATCAAAAATAATTTGTTTAACATTACCAAAATGACTGCGTGACACTTGTCCCTCATCTAAGTAAAGTGCAGCAAAAAGTAGCCTTCTCTTAGTTTTTTAAATTAATTTATAATAAATATTTAATTTATACGTATGTCCCCTGATAAAACAATTCTATCACAGTAATTTATATAGATAGATTCGACAATTGATTTATCACAAAAAAAGTTTTGCATTTATTATTTATATTTATTTGTTGAAAATCCAAACGAAATAAAGAATCTTAGGCCGAAATTGTCTTGCAATGATGTCACCATATCACAAAGTCTTCAAATTGTTTGAAATTCCATTTGGGTTTGTATTTGTTTTCGCCGAAAACATATGAGAATTTATCTGGATTGCGACAGATTTATTGTAAGCAATTTGTTATTTTTTTCTGTATTTCGTTTGTTTTTCTAGAAAATTGAAAAAGAGAAAATTCCATTAAATGTTATTTATAATGCTACTCAGAATTCATTGGTTGGAAGAGGTGGCCTATGGGTGGTGAAGTGAAAAAGTTTCTCTATATTTTCCCGATTTTTTGGTAGTTTGTACTTTTCGCAGAATTTTTAAATTACTCATATTGAATTGTTTGTTCTTCTATGAATTTTTAATTTATTATAGATCGAAAAAATATGTTTTAGGAATAGTTCAAATGAGTTATTGCTGCTTGTCTAGGCAACAACCATGTGTCGTTCGAGCAGAATAAGCAGCAGGAGCAACAACAAATGCTGTTATAGCAACAACTACTTACTTGATCTGACTAGTCTACTGTCAATTATATCGTAAAAGATTCTTCTTCACAATTCTTTCGTAGCTTGACAATTTTTTGTATTATAGAAAAATTTGCAATTCTGTAGACGGAGTGCCAAATTCCTTATTTCATTATTCACAAAGTGAGGGCATACCTTAGTCGGTTTACTGGACTGAAATATTCTTACATGTTTTGTTTAAGCTAAATGAAATTTCATTCAGAAGTCCTTAATTTCCCCCAAATAAATCCTTTGAAAAATTATCTCAGGCAAAATCAAATTCTCCAAACCAATTTAAATGTAACCTTTTTCTAATATGTACTTCACTGCTGTTCATCCCTTTTTGCTAACAATCAACCAAAAACAATCTACAAAAATGTTTCTTCAACATTTCAAAGAAAGTTCAATCAAAGCTGGAATCCCTCAAATTTTCTAGCTTAAATTTGTGATTTATTAATGTTCTGTTGATTGTAAATTTCTGCTTTAAAAGCATTATCATGAGAGACGAGAGTCGTCCACAAGATAGACCGTCAATCAATCAATCAATATTTTTAATACTAACTTTTTTGTGGGGTTTTTTTAATCGCCCACTTTAACATTCAAAGAATAAGCGAAAAAAAGTCAATGAACTGCTTTAGGAAAAATAAATAAGAAGAAAATATTAAATTTGACAAACATTCACTTCCAACCAGTGACTGACTGACTGGCAGAATGACTGACTATATGGCTGAACACACACTAATACAAATACAAATGCAAACGAAACGTGTGCCAGGAGCCACAAGGATATTTTTATGTGTATCTTATTATTAATACACTAACAGCTCGGCTGAGTATATCTGTATATGTATGTAAATATGTGCCTCAGACACTTGAACAAACAATCACTTGCACACTCTCGCATTTTTGGCACAATAAACTTCAACACCTGTGTCGCTCTACAATAAATATTTTACGACAACGACAATAACCGAAGGTCCTTTGGAAATTCCTACACTCACACATTCATGCTTAAAGTATATGGGGGAGAGTGTGAGTGAGTGTTTGTATTCTGTGTCCTGTGCATTCAAGTATGTTAATTTGTATTTATTTAAGTTGTGTGTTTGTGTCTCTCTTTCTATAGGAGTGTAGGTGTTCTTTTTTTGCTACAGTGTTATATATCCCTCATTTCGTGAAAGAGTGTCACATTGCAAAATTGAATATAGTCCACCTTGGTCAAACTAAAATGTCCTGCTTTTTAAAAAATCTACAAAATATTTCAGGACTGATTGATGACTGATCCTGGGAAGTTAATAATTTTATTGATACTTCAAAGTTTATTTTAATACGATTCGCTTTACTGATAATATTTAAAGAGAAAATTTAAATCGGAGAAATTTCCTATTTTGAGTTGTGATTCTTTTGCACGAAATGAGCCATATGTAAAATGTGTGTGTGTGCGAACCCTATTCAAGGTTCATTCAATTTATTCGGTGCAAAAAACGAACGGAAAAAGGCTAATTTTAAATTTCCCAAAAGCTTTTCGGAAAGGAAATTGACCGCAAAAAAATATCTAAAAAATGTTTGTGGTCTTTTGTGTTTCACATCACTCATGGGAAATCCTCCCATGAGTTTTAAAGACATTTTGTGAATGAATTTGCTTTGAAATAATAATATTTAAGGAATTTTAATATGTGTAACATTCCGCTTAAATGTTGAAAAATATCAATGTTCTATACTTTAATTTGATTTCAGGTGGGATTGACATCATACCAAAGACCATAAATCATTAAATTAAATCGAGTTTGTACTTAAATTTAAAATAATTTAGTTAGCATTAAGAATTATTGTTTTTAGTTTAAGTATGAATTGTTCTCTCTTGGTGAGTCTTCGCTAAGCACTGGTTCAAAACAGTAGTTTGTCCAAGGAACCATCACCTTTTGTTCGAGCAGTGAAAGCATCAATATCACCCACTACAATCAAGATGTAACTCGCTAGTTCACATTTCTTTGATCTTTAAATTAAAGACGAATTTTTTCATTAAAAAGTCTGTAACTTTTCTAAGATTTACAAAACTTAGGAAGTTTCAAGAATCTTTCTTTTATGCGTAATTTATTGCAGATAATCTATTCGAACTTCGAATAATCTTTCTCAACTAGATATTGTAGCCGGCAGCAGATACTTAATGGAAGAAAATAACCAAAGCTACACTGAAAAAAAAATTGTCATAAAATTAAAGAAATGCTCCAAAGACGTCCTTAGTCTTCAAAATAAGTAAATTTTGTAATTAAAATTAAGAAAGGTTTATAAAAATTATGTTAATTACTTAATATTATTGAAATTATCTATATTTTAAGTCCAAAATGTACTTATTTTAAAAACTAATAACGCCTTTGGAGCCATTCTTTAATTGTATGACAATTTTTGTTCAGTGTATATAACGTAGATATTCAAAGCGAGAGCGGACATGTTAAATCTGAATGGAAATAGATTCCAGATAAATATGTATGTCAAAAATTTTTGGTCTTCAGGTAAAATCGAAAACATAGAACATTTCCTTGACCGTTGTCAATCACTTAGGGAGTTCAGAATTTTTTATTTCAAGAAACCATTGTTAACGGAAGAAGAGATTGTAAATGTCCTAAATGGAGTAAATATTCTATGGAGCTCACTGTGAAAATATATAAAAATATGTGTAGAATACAGAAATTTCCTAATTATGGAGTTTAATACTTGAACATATAAAAGCTCAATATATCAATTTTATATGAAACGGCTAACGACTACGGCCAAAGTCGTATAGAATATAACAAACATTTAATTTTATTTTATCATGTAATTATATATATTTCTGAAAATAAAATAAATACTGAATTTAATCCTTCTAAAAAGTCTACTGAAAATTAGCGCTTCGTTTACTTGTTTTTTTTTACCTCGCAATCGGTATGCAATTGAATTCTGCAATTTACGGTTACATATTACAAAAATTCCAAACAATAGTTCTGCTCAGGAAAATACATATTTATATTTATGGCTTTCCCAAAATATTCTCCCCTTACTTCTTTGGCCTTTTTATCCGTCTTCTGCTTAGTTCCATGGGTATTTTCGTTTTCTCTTTTATTTAGCCATATTTCCCTACCCATTCGTTTTTAATTTCATCGCACATTTCGCATGGCGTATACGTAACATTGACACGTTACAAAAAAGTTCAAAAACCTTATTATGTTGCTCACTAAATGGCTATATCTTTCGAAGCCTACTCTACCCAGACTTGTCTGCCTATACGAGGGACTGCCAATAATGATGACGTTGGTGTTATACAAGATACATTTCTTCTAAGGCCTGAGAGGACTTTGGTTCCCCCTATTTTGGAAACGAGGATTATTCGTTTAAATGGGGTTCATTACATCGAAATCGTCAATATTGCAATGTGCATATGCAGAGAATCCTCAATAAGGAATTAAGGAGAAAAAGAAATTCTCGGAATTCAAAACAGGGGCGTTAGTATTGAATTCCGAGAATTTCTTTTTATCCTTAATTTCTTTTTGAGGATTCTCGAGGAGATGCAATAAAAGGTGCAAATATTTTCCAGCATTTCACGTCGATGGGGCAAGATTTTTTCCAGAAACAAAATCGCCATAATATAATATCTACAGTACCCCCGACCCTTCAATGTCAAGAGCATCATAAGTTATATTTGAAAACCATTAAATGTTCATTATTTATATGGGTGAGCATTGTAAATTTGTTCCAACTAAACCTCTACTAAGGAATATATAACTCAACTGCTCGTTTACTAGGAAGTAGATAACCCTCCTGGTCTTCTAATATGAAATAGATAGTCCAACGGGTCATAGATAACCCAAATGGTCTTCTACTATGTAGTAGATAGCCCAACGGGTCATAGATAACCCAACTGGCTGCCTACTGAGAGTAAGTAATCTAACTGGACGCCTACTAATGGGAAAATAACCCATTTTGTTATCTACTAACGAAAGATAACATCTGGTATTTTACTAAGGAGTAGATAGCCAAGCAGATCTTCCTATAAGGAGTAGATAACCAATTAGGTCCTCTACTATGGAGTAGTTAACCCAACAGATCATCCAATAAGGATTAGATAACCCAACAGGTACTCCACTAAGGAATAGATAGCCCAAGTGGTCGTTTACTAGGAAGTAGATAGCCCAACTGGTCGTTTACTAGGAAGTAGATAACCCAACTGATCCTCTGCTATGAAGTAGATAACCCAACGGGTTATATATAATCCAACTCAAGTCCTACTAAGAATAAATAATCTAACTAACTAACCCAACTGGTTATCCACTAATCAATAGATAACCCAACTGATACTTTATTAAGTAGTAGATAAACCAACTGGTACTCTATTAAGCAGTAGTAATTGGTATTTTATTAAGAAGCAGACAACCTAAATAGTTAGTACTAGAAAGTAGATAACTCAACTGGTCGTTCACAAGGGAGTATATAACTCAATTGGTCTTCTACTACGATGTAGATAACCCAACGGCTCGAAACTAAACCATCTAGCAGATAACTCTAACTGGTTGCCTACTAATGAGTAAATAACCCATCTGGCCTACTGAGGAAATGATAACCCAACTAAGCAGCATATAACCCATCTGGTATTTTTTAAGGAACTAAACTGTCATGTAATCTGATAAAGAGTAGATAACCCAACAATCCCTCTATTAAGGAGAAGATAACACAACTCGTCGTCTACTAAGGAGTAGATAAACCATCTGCTATTTTAGTAAGTTGTAGATAACCTAACTCGTCCTCTAATAAGGAGTAGATAACACAACTAGTCCTCTACTGAGGAGTAGATAAATTAATTAGTATTTTATTAAGTAGTAGATAACCCAGCATGTCATCCACTACGGAGTAGATAAGCCCTCTACTACGGAGAAGATAACACAGCTTGTCCTCTACTAGGGAGTAGATAAGCCAACTGTTATTTTATTAAAGGTTTAGATATCTAAGGTTTAGATAACCCAACAAAACATCTACTAAGGAGAATATAACACAAATGGTCCCCTACTAGGTAGAAGATAAAGCAACTTTTATTTTATTAAGTAGTAGATAACCTAACTGATCCTTTACTAGGGATTAGATAATCCATCTCGTAATTTATCAAGTAGTAGCTAACCTAAGTGGTCCTCTACTAGGGAGTATGTAAACCAACTAGTATGTTATTAAGTAGTATATAACCTCTAATCATCTCTACCAAGGAGTATATCTCCCAACATAACATATGTAACGGAGTAGATAACCCGAATTAACCTCTACTAAGGAGTAGATAAACCAGTTGGTATTTTAGTAAGTAGTCCTCTACTAAGAAGTAGATAACCCAAGAGGTCATCTACGAGGGAGTAGATAACACAACTGGTCCTCTGCTTTTAAGTTGGTGGAATAACTGGTATGGTATTAAAGAGTAGGTAGCACTACTTGTCGTATACACTGAGCCAAAAATTAACCTTATATAAGGTTAACTTAACCATAAATAAACATGATTTGGAGTCTACGTTATATAAGGTTAATTTGAACATTTTCTTGTTGACTGGTATTTAACAATAATAATATTTAATTTAACTATTCCATGGTTGAATTTTTTAACCATGAAAATTGTTAATATAATAATAATAATTGTTACTTTAACAATGCATTTTTGAATTTTTTAACCATGAAAATTGTTAATATTAACATTTCATGGTTAATTTATTGAAACAATGCATGTTCAATTTAACAATGAAATTGTTAATATTATTAACTATGAAGATTGTTATTGAAACCTTTTTTGGTGTTAATTTAACTATTTAGTGGTTACTTCATGTAACCAGAAACATAGTTGTTTCAATAATTTTTAATATTTATATTAAATAAAACAAGAAAAATTTAACTTTCGCAATTTTTATTTTTTATTTTATATACAAAATATATGTTAATATATATGTATGTATAAGAAACACCTGAAAAGAAAAAAAAACAAAAAGGTTAGAAAATATAAGAATAAATGTAAAAAAGGGTGCGATTCTAAGAAGATCTTTTGACTTTTTACCTAAATTCTGTAGTTCAAAGAGCATAAGCATTTACCGATGGGCTGATCTGATGGAAAAATCTGCTCTGTGACTATAAGTTAAGTGCCTACGTTTCTGTGCTTGACCAACATGTGATCAGTCCCCACTCAAAAGGTGCCGTCCACGTAAACTCCCTGAATCTTTCGATTATTAAGGGCCCAGGACGGTTAGGCACTTAGTTTGGGGTACTGAGCTTAGTCCGATCTTACGGCAAACTTATATGAGAGAGGAGATTAATAACAAAGGCAATCTGATAGAAAGCCCACCAAAATCATAATCGGAATAGATATAAATATCAAGGATTGGGTAAGTCAATGGATGATACTTCAAGGAATTGCACTAAATTGTATATAAAAAACAAGTAAGAAAGTTTCAGTCGGGTAAACCGACCAAGGTATAGTTGTTATTAAAGAATCAATATTTCACTAAATGTTAACCCTTTGTGTGGGAGGTACCAGAAGGAATGGACCAATATGGCTCATCTTTAAACTTAACCGGAGATAGAAAAAAATATTACCGTATACCCCATTTTTGTTGTGAATCGGTTACTCTTTTCGAGAGTTATCGTGCACACTAGCCAGCAGACAGACGGACGGACATATCTCATTCGACTTAAAATGACGTATTACTAAAGTGAGGGTATAAAAAAACAAATTTATGCATGCATACCACTTTTCCTGTAATTACTTCGCACACTACAACTAGTATTGGTACAGCTTATCAACAGTTTCTAGTATTGGCACAACTTACCAACAGATTCAAGGCCGGACTCCCAGCACAAGCAGCCGCCGCAAGCCACAGAAAAAGAAACAACTGAAAAGAAAAAAACAAAAAAATCGTTTATATGTATGTATGTAGGTATTACGAAAGCACTTCTAACAACAGATGTATGTATGTACATTTAACAGTATCAACATCGCACAACAAAAACAAACTAACGTATGTATGTACGGCGTAGCAGCCACAAGTGTTCAAACGAAAAGACAAGATGAACACATACCCACACGTACACATCACTTCTCTCCGTATGTTTGCTTGCTGCTGCATATACTTACGTACATACATTGTTGTTGGCTGTTTTTTCATGCTCAGTTAATGCGACAGCGTGTACATATTTTTTTCCACTCTTAACCACTGAATTTCACAATTTTAATGGCATAATCACAAAAAATAATATTAATATTACATTCGCCTTTACTATAATTAAACAGGCACAAAACACTATTACAATTTTGAACACGCATATTTTATTATTTCACTTTTAAAATACACATATGTACATACATACTTATGAATGTAGTTCTTTACAAAATGTTTTACTACTTACCTCTATACCAACAGCTTCCGACAACAGCACTAGTCCCATCGACTATTCAACACCAACTGAACTCCCGCACTCGATCAAGCACCGATGTTGGCATTTGGTTGTGTTTTGAATGAGCGAGATAAATTCTCTTATGACGACAGTCGCATTCGTTTCAACTTCGTTTAACTTAATACTCAACTTCGTCTAACACAAAGCAGTTGAAAAACGTCGACCACAACAGAGCCGAATTGTTGTTTATCTCGCACATTTTTCTGCCTCTCTTTCAAAAAAACCAACCATATATAATGTTAACTTAACCATTTTTCATGTACATTTGAACTTATATAAGGTTATTTTTGTCTTCGTAATCAAACATTTACCATGAAAAATTTAACCAGACACATGGTTAAAAAAATCATTGTATTTTCGGCTCTGTGTACAAAGGAGTGGATAACCCTACAGGCCCTCCAACATATCAATGGAGGTGGTGAATTGCCGCCATGAGACATATTTATATAAAGTTACATTTGAAAACAATTAAATGTTTAGTGAGGAATATATAACCTCATTGGTCGTTTTCCAATGAGGAGATAACACAACTTATGCTATGACGTAGATAACCCAATGGATCATCAGATAATCATACTGGTCTCCTACTAATGAGTAAGAATCACAACTGATTATCTAGCAAGTAATAGATAACCCATGAATGTCAACTGAGTAGTAGATAATCCAGCAGATCATCTACTAAGGAGTAGATAACGCAAGTGGTCGTCGTCTTGGTAATAAATGTATGGGTTAGAATTTTTAATATTAAACTAATACTAATCTAACTATTTTTATTTTTGCCAAAAAAGATTTTAAAAAGTTACTAAATGGTAAGATAAGATGTCGCTAATATTTATTTAAAAAAATTCCACAACTTTATGGCAATTTGGAATTTAATTTTTTTTAAAAAAATCTTTTTATTGAACGGCTGAACCGATTTTGTTACTGTTTTGGATTTGTGAAAGTCTGATGCATATTCTGTGTAAATTAACTCGAACAGATAGACTGCAGGTCCCAATTTTAACACTGTTGGGATCAGTAGACTCAGGTAGATTGTCACTTAATATTGTCCCCGTAGGGTTACCATAACTGTCTCTATTCCCGGGTTGTGAGTATTGGAAATAAGCTGTTTACCATGTAAACCACGCGGGGTGGCAACGGATGGAATTTACATTTTGCCTACTAAAACCGCTTTAATTTCTGAGTATTAATAGAAAACGGATTACATTATTGTTACCCAGGAGAAAAACTGATGCCTTAATATAATCTGAAGTGGCATGAAAGTCTACCCACGACTACTTAATTGCATAGATAGTTTTTACATGATCACAGTTTTTGATTTTATATAATTTGTAATTGCCAACCCGATTTTTGACTCCTTCGTTTCATCACTTTCAATTCATTATTATGTTATAAGGACTAAATACGAGTTTCGAGTATCTTGTTTTTATTGTATTTAGTAACATATTTTTCTGCTATACACACATATAGGTATCACACTTGTTGTGAGTGTAAATTGCTTTTGATTGTGCCAAAATTTAATATATAATATACAAAAAGCAAAAAGAATCCTTTGGAAACACACACAATCCTTAAAGCCTTCCTTTCTTCTCCCTATTACGAATTACTGCTTCTTTGCCTTCAGACAACAATTTCATATTGTGGCAGCCGAAAAAGACAATTTAAATAAAATATCACTTCGAAATTGTGGCAATAAAGGCGGCGTACAAATGAAGCAGTAAACATCCATTCATCCGCATCTTACGCATCCTTCTCGTCCTTATCCTCAGCCTTAAGCGGGAGCATCCAAATGAGACGTCTGCAATTTCTTTAACATAACTTAAATGTCTCCCTAAGGAGTTTATAAAATGTGTACGTACGATTGTTGGCAAAAATATTTTATTTTATTATACTCTGGGTCCTTCAAATTCCAATCCAGAAAAACGAAACTAACTAAAAAAAAACAACAAACAAAAACAAACTCAAAGCAGGTCTTCCCAAACGCCCACTCAAGGACAAGGTCACGGACATTTATTTATGGAGAATCTTTTTCTTATTTTGTTCGTTTTTGTTGTTGTTGTTCGGAGAATTCTTTCTGGCGCACAAAACCTAAATCTAAACGTTTCTAATGAATACATCCTTAAAAGAAATTTGATTTTTATCCTCGTTGGGTTGAGAGTGGTTAGGAGTATCCGAATGTCATTTCAAAAAGGATAATATCCTCCTACGCCTTTGCTCCCCTATCCGCACGAACATAAGACGAACACTTATTAATGCTTTTTTTTGTCGAACTACCTTTGGCTCGTTATAATACCAAGAAAATCCATAAAGCTCTCACACTTCTCAAATCATTGTCTTTGTATGTGTCCCTAGCGCAATTTTTACGTCACTTTTGCAGCAGGACATAAAGCTCTACGGCCTCCTCTAACTCTTTTCCTCTTGCTCTCTCTGACAGGCAATGCAAAGTCATTGCCAAGGGCAAGTTTAAGGTTACTACAAATGTGCAGCTCCTACAAACAACAATTTCCGAAATTCACGGCCAGGGCCAGGGCCATGTTCATGGTCACAGGCATTGCATAGGCGCAGGTTTGCTCTTTTAGGCTCCTATAAAAGCTTTTAGCTCTCCCGAGAAGCTTTTTCCTTTTAATATAAAATAGGGAGTCTGCGCTTTGCTCGTTATAGGCTCTCCCATGTCCTAAGTGCAGCTATAGGTTTGAAGTTCATTTCATACATTTTAGGCTGATTTTTTTCCTTCCAACACAAAAGTTGAATGTCCTTTGGCCCTTTATTTCCAACCAATACTCCTGAAAGCTTTCAACGAGAGGAGAATGAGTTTTTCGGAGGGGGTATATAGCGTGGGAAAATTTTATTCTAATAAAAATGTGAGTTTCTTCATTCGTTAGAGTGCGTGTTGTTGTATATGACAACTACCTAAGGAGCAGAGCAGTGTCATGCGAAAACCCCATGACTAATTCCCAGGATAGATGGGGAGCCATTGACTTATGTCAACTTGAGTGTAAATGAGATAGGCCGAGCGTGCTACTCGGTATGTCTGGGGTGTTTTGTGTCCGTCCTTCCGTCTGTCTGCCTGACTGTATTTATGTCCTTTGATTGTGTTTATTATTTAAATGAACTTTTATAGATGTTATCCGTTTGAGGTTTAATTAATAAAATTGAGAATAGATGTGATTTAGGGTCTAAGGCTATTTAAATAAACGAACAAGTAAGAACATTTCGATTCACTAAACAAACTGAAATGAGAAAATTAATATTTTGTAGAATAACACAGTGCGGCATTTTCAGCTCATTGATTTGGGACACAATTCTGAGAATTGGACCTGAAAGTAGCCCCAAAAATAAGTACTTCTGCATCATTCGTTTTGTCAAGTTGGCTCAATTAATAATTTAATGGCCATACGATTTTTTTCTCAAGGTCGATTTTTAGCACTTTTTCTTTATATTTTTCTCGGTATACCGTACGGAATATCTCTTTTGTGCCTGAAGCAAAGTTTTAGATATTGAATAGGAGAAAAATGCGGAACAAATCTTCCCGAAAAAAAGTGCATTCAGTGCTTTAAATATTGCAAAAATGTTCTCTTCTGTTTTATAATGTTCTGTTTTGTACGTATACGTATTAAGTACGTATATGTATTTTTCAATATTTCACTGACTGATATTTTATGACTTTGTGAGCATTTTTGCGTTCAAAGGAACATTAGTCATAGGCATTACCAACTAAAATTTACAACATCGCCACAACACGATATGTTGAGTCATGATGAATTTTAGGCCTCCTTGGCCTATGAATTTGTAATATTTTGTTATACTTCTTATATTGACACTTTGTGGTTTCACAGTTCTTTCCGTGCGTCATGCCGGAAGCGCTTCATTCAATTGATTAATGATGATTTCAAATAATGCCTCATATATTTTGGGAAGAGGGAAAACACAAGAAATTATAACTAAATAAAATGTAAAGACGAAAAACCTAAATAGCTAAAAATATCTCGAGAGCGACCCCAAAAATTTGAAAAATAAATCTACATTTCTCAACATAATCTCCTTTTAGCCCGATACACTTTTAATAGTTTCTATGCCTTGTTTATTGTAAGAACTGTTTAGCTTCTGAAAATAGCCATCCACCGCAACCTCCGCCTCTTCATTGCTGGCAAATCTTTTTTCGCCAAGCCATTTTTTTAATATTGGAAACCAAAAAATAATCCGAGGGAGCTACATCTGGTGAATGTGGTGCGTGCTGAAACAATTCGAACCTTAACTCATTGATTTTAGCCATCGCAATAGTGGATGTGTGAACTGCTGCATTGTGTAGTGTATGTCGACATGACATACAGATGGCGGTAGTAGCTTGAAAAAAATTGAAAAGTGGAGACCTTCTAAAACATGTTATAAGTTTCAAGGCGCCACGATTTCTTTCCAAGCACTCAAAAGTTAATGATCACAGTTGATTTTTAACGCTGAAAAAAATTTTACAATTTGTAAAAATGTTTACAATATTATTTGAAAGGTCTCAGTGCAACCAATATTAAAAGCGAGCTATATTATACTATATACTTTGGGGTAGACTGCTCCTTCGAGCTCCCAAGACAAACACCGTAGTGGTCTACCAATTGAGGTGTCAATGCCAGAAATGGCTAAATAATACACAGAATGGTATTGGATGATCGTGGGTTGAAGTTTCGTGAGCTAGCAGAAGTCATTGGCATTTAAAAAAGTGCTACACATCGCAAATTTATGGAAAATTTAATGATGAGAAAACTGTGCGCAAGATGGATGCCACATTTGCTCACAATCAAGACAATGCACCAGTTCACACATCCACTATTGCGATGGCCAAAATCAATGAATTAAAGTTCGACTTGTTTCAGAACGCCCTCATTCGCCAGATTTAGGTCCTAAGGATTATTTTTTGTTTTCAAACATGAACTTGGCTCTGCCGAAAAAGATTTGCTAACAACGAAGAGGTGGAGGTTGCGGTTGATGGCTATTTTCAGGAGCTAGACAGTTCTTACTATAAACAGGGTATCGAAGCTATTGAAAATTGCTGAAAAAGTGTATCGAGCTCAAAGGAGATTATGTTGAGCAATGAAGATACATTTTCTCAAATTTGTTGCGTTTTTTTTGTTAGGTCGGCTAATTTAATTCAAAGAAAAGTTAGCCAAAGAAGATGCTTTTCTAAATGAAGTTATCCTTTGATCTTCACAGTAAGAAAATCAATATAAATAAATCACAGATCAAATCCTCATCGTTAAAAAAAATAATCTTTATTCCAAATAAGCAACAAAATGTTTATTAGAATAAAGAAAGGTTTATTTGATAAAAAAAAAACAGTTTTGAAACTACTATTAATTTTTATTGTACATTTCTTATCGTTTTTTTTTTCTATATAAGATTTTATGTTGTTTACAATTTTATCTTTTTGATTATTTTAAAATTTCTAATTATAATTTTTTCTCTATTTTTCAGGTATGTTTAAAAGTATTTTTGTGGGTAATTATATATAATAAAATATTTAATTTTTAATGTTTAATTTTTAAAAAATTTTATTAATAAAATAATTGGTGTGGTTAAAATATAAACTTTTTTCACTTTCATTACCCAAAAAATTGAGGAACACATTAAAAATCGTTGTCATCATAATTTTAAATATACCACATATTAAAATTTATTCTCAACCTTGAAATTATTTCCTTTTTGCAATCCTCCGCATCTGTATAATTAGTTAACTTGGCTTTTCGTTTGATAGCATTTCAATCATTCATTGTCAATTTTCCCAAATTGACGACCACAAAAACCATATGGTCGTTCGGTCGTTTGGTCGATATCTTCTCCTCCATTTGTGGATAATGCTGCTGCTGTCCATTAGATTAATGTCGCATAAAACATGTTGCTCATTTAATAACTGTCGAGACACGAAACATGACTAAAAAATCCTTCAGGCCATTGGACGGTCACACACACAAATGTAGAAATGTGAAATGTACTCACTGAACGCCACCCAAAAGCATTCATTTATTGATGCAGATGATGATGCTCTGATGATGATTGTGATCATTGCCATCATGATGACTCTGCTGATGATAATGCTGCTGCGAATGATGCCATTTGCTACGATTCACTTCAACTGAATTTTAGTTCGATTATGTCTGTTAAATGAAACGTGAAACATCCCAACAAAAGCTGATGCTCCTACTCTACTTTACTTTGCTCCAACTTTGGACATTCAATGTATGTGACTTTTTGCCTAGACCTTTTCCATTGGACATGGAGAACCGGTGGGTGGTGGTTATCTATATAACAATATTTTGGCTTATCGCCTGACATGCTCATAAATCTTTGGATGTACGAATATGTGCTCACAGCAGGATATGTGACTTTAGGTGACACCTTGGATAAATAGGTCCTTTGGTTATTTGAAATGTTATTGACCTCTGGCTTTTAGTTCAATAAGTTTTCCGTTTCTTAATTAAAATTGTTTCGAAAGCACAAAGAATTTATTTCAATGTTTATTTGAATATTTATTATTTTGTTTCTTTTTCTATTCTCTTTATTTCCCTTAGAAAAAGTTGACTTTTGTTTTTATACACTTGAAAAAAAAATTGTTAAGGAAAAATTCGTCGATTCAAAGAAATTGCTAATTTTTTTTCAGACAAAGAAAATCTTCTTTAAAATAAAGATGATTTTTTTAAACCGTTTTCTTGGAAAATTAAAAAACAACGTTGGTAAACACTGCAAAAAGTGTGTCATAAAATTAAAGAAAGACGCCAATGACGTCCTTAGTCTTTAACATAAGTACATTTCATACTTAAAATATAGATAATTTTATTGATATTGAGTACATTTTCTTAATTTTAAGTACAAAACGTACTTATTTCATAGATTAACCACTTCCTGGGCGCCAATCTTTAATTTTATGGAAATTTATTTTCAGTGATGCACAGAAATGGTCGTCTAAGCCAACACTACATATCTATCGAGCAGAAGAAGCAGTGGGAGCAACAACAAACGCAGTTACAACAAAATATTAAAGACAATCAATAAAACATTAGAATAATTTCATTTTGTAATTACAATTGAGCTAATCTTCAGTTTTAGTATAAAATATCCTTATCTTAATGTTTTACTATCTTTGAGCCCATTAAACTTGGCACACTCAATATCAATTTTCTTTGTGCTTAAAATAAAAGATTAATAATTTCCATAAGAATTCTTTAGAAATTTTGTCATACAATTAACGAATAGAGTCCAATACGTCTCTATACTTTAAAATAGGTACATCTATAGTTAAAATTATGGAAATTTTCTTAATGTTTATGAAATTGTCTATATATTTAGTACAAAATTATTTTATTTTATTTTTAGGGACGTCTTTGGTTTCATCCTTTAATTACGGGTATATTGGTTTCATTCTTTAATCTTCAGTTTTAGTATAAAATGTCCTTATCGTAATGTTTTATTGTCTTTGAGACCGTTACACTTGGTACACCCAAGACCAAATTTCTTTCTGCTTAAAATTAAAGATTTATAATTTCCACAAGAATTCTTCAGAAATTTGGTCATAAAGTTAAAGAAAGGAGCCCAATACGTCTCTAGACTTTAAAATGGGTTCATTTATACTTAAAATTATAAAAAATTGCTTAATGTTTATGAAATTTTCTATATATTGGGTACAAAATGCACTTATTTTATTTTTTAGGGACTTCCTTGGTTTCATCCTTCAATCTTCAGTTTTAGTACAAAATGTCCTTATCTTAATGTTTTACTGTCTTTTTTATGGACGTCTTTGGTTTTATCCTTTAATATTGGTTTCATCCGTTAATTTTCAGTTTTAGTATAAAATGATTGGTTTTATCCTTTTTTCTTCAGTTTTAGTACAAAATGTCCTTATCATAATGTTTTACTGTCTTTGAGACTGTTACAGTTTTGATCCAAGATCAACTTTCTTTCTGCTTAAAATTAAATATTAATAATTTCCTTCAGAATTCTTCAGAAATTTTGTCATAATATTAAAGGATGGAGCCCAATACGTGTCTAGACTTTAAAATAGTTACATTTATACCTAAAATTATGGAAATTTACTTAATATTTATGAAATTATCTATATATTTTTGGAACAAAATGTACTTATTTTAATTTTTAGGGACTTCCTTGATTTCATCCTTTATTTACGGGTATATAACATTTGTTAGATATTTTTTCCTGTGTACAATATGCTTTCAATTCCCTTTTATACAATAAACTTCAGTGAACCTAGACTCCTTTCTAAGGACTTCGAGACGAGGCCACATCCTCAATATAAAAACAAAACAGCAACAATACGCTTTGACCATCACTCTTGAAGGTCCCACACAAAAACACACATTTTTTTGTGTATTTTTTTTTTAATGCCAAAAAGGAAGTCTATGTCCTTTTTTTCGGATGCGAACATACACTTTCCCGTCGGAAGGGAAAAGGCGAAAGGAAACGGAAAGATAGGAGACCGACCCACCAATACCAATACCCGCAACGGCAACTGCTCCACTGCCAACTACTTTATGTTAGAGGAATATAAAGGTGACAATAACTTAAAGTACAATGAACTTCCTCCAGAGAGAGCGAAGAACCATTTTTTTCAGCTGCTGGTTTGTCTTCTGGATGGCCATGGCCTGCAGTGGAGGTCCGGTAGATAGGAGGATGAAAAGTTTTTTTTAAGGCGGGCAAAGGCGATAAAATTTCGTTGATAACGAGACGACATGTGTCTCATGGACAAAATAAACAAAAAAAAGCGTTTTAAATTTAAGTTGTTAAAGTTTTTAAAATCCTGAGATAAAATTTGCCACAAATCTTAAAAATTAAGAACAAAAGAGTCTTGAAATAGCGAAGTTTAATTTTGTACATTTAAATTTTTTTATTCAACTAATATTTTATTTTTCCAAAATTTTTTGAGATTATGAGATTTTGAATGTCTGTAGTAGATTCAAAACGTTTTTTATGTTTATAGATTTATTTGTGATCTTATAACAAAAATGGTCCTTCGAGTTAACCAAAAACGGAAGTATAGCTTGATCCATTTCGAGGTTCCCTACTTTTTTAAAGAAAAAACGAAGAAAATTCAAATTCAATGGGGAATGTTTATTATCATTTGAAAGAACATTCTTTGGCATTTATTTTTTGCAGATTTTGTCTATCAAATGTTGGCCGCGGCTACGTCTGGTCCATCCCTTGAGTCCAATTTTCGATGACTCGTTCGAGCATTTCGACTGGTAAATGGCGAATGACACGCGTATGTTTTGCTCCAAGGCCTGAATCGAAGCGGGTTTGTCCGCATAAATTTTAGACTTTACATATATTATCTGCTCACCGAAGTGTTCTCTCAATAAATCCATTGATTGATGCGATGTGTGGGAAGTGGCGCCGTCTTGTTGAAACCAAATGTCGCCGAGATCACGAGCTTCAATTTCAGGCATCAAATGGTCGGTTATCATGGCACGATAACGGTCGCCATTGACGGTTACGTTCTCACCGGCATCTTTTTTGAAGAAAAAGATAGCTCTTAACGAGAGCTAAAATATTGCTCATGGGTGTCAAGGTCGTGGGTCGACTGTAAAGTTTTTTTTTGGATTTAAAAAAAATGGACATAGCTCAATTGGCGAACGATTATTTTGATGATAAAGCTGAATAAGTTGTATACGTTGTTCATACTTAACAAACATGACAGCATGACACGACTCATCTGATCTGTAATCTGTAAATACAATAGAAGTCATTGAACTCTGCTAAAGTGCCTTAAATAAATATGGTCCTTCGAGCTGGCTGTCTATTACTTAAGGTTGACAGTTTTATGGTGTATTTCCAATATCACCTTTAAAACTTCCTATGACCTTAGCCTTTGTAGTTTAGTGCATATTTTTCCAGCCTATTCTTCTTTGCTTCCCTTTCAGGTAGAGTTTTATTTTTGTATTTTGTATTTTTATTTTATTTTTTTTAAAATATTTTTTTGTTTTTGTAACTAAAAACCATTTACGGTTTATAAATATTTTTTTATGTTTTCTCTCCGCCTCACGTTTTTTCGTTGTTGTGGGTCGTAAACAATACATTTACGTGTTTTAATATCTTAAAGTTTACAGTCTAACGCCTTTAGATCAAAGGCACAACGTTCGGTTGGATGGTGGGTTGGTTTTGGGCTGGTTTCGCTGCTCTATTCAATGTTAGAATGCATCAAGAACAAAAACATTCTTTTGAAGATGCATTTCAAAGGGAAAAAGACACCCAGTAAAATATCTTCTCCCCCTGACATGAAAAGTCGATGCCCATCCCACCATATGTGGCCGGCAAAAACAAGGCAACCCATTTCCTAGATATGTAAAGACAGACAGACGGACGGACGGATTGACTGACTGTATTGTCAATGGCAACACCTACACTTTAGTCATTCCAAAGGAGGTGGAGCCGTAATGGGTGGAGATTATGTTATAATGTCTTACAATGTTGTTGCACTTCCAGTTGCAGTTATATTCTACAATGTTTCTGTGATGTAAAGCGTATTATATTGCAAAATAAAACTGAAACGAAGTTGAAAAAAATGCACAACACGGAAAACCATAAATTAAATTTGAAGTGATATATTCCGCCTTTCCACAACCCGACAGACATACCGGCACATCATTATTAAAACATCAAAGATAGAAGTATTAATAACATAAAGAAAGAATAAATGAATTAAAGATACATTGGGTGCAATTTATATTGAAGAAAATTCAATGGAACGCCAAGGTTTTGTCAACTCGAAGGACCAAATCTAATGATTATATTATCTGTTGAATCATACATAAAAATGCTTGGGGATTGATAAAATATTTTTTCCATTAATCTATATATATAAAAATAAATCATAAATAAATGACACAAATGACGAAATTATAATAAAAAAAATATTCAATGAAAGGCACAGGTTTAGTCATCTCGAAGGACCAAATCTAATGATTATATTCTCTGATGAACCATATGAATTAAAGATACATTGGGTGCAATTTATATTGAAGAAAATTCAATGGAACGCCAAGGTTTTGTCAACTCGAAGGACCAAATCTAATGATTATATTATCTGTTGAATCATACATAAAAATGCTTGGGGATTGATAAAATATTTTTTCCATTAATCTATATATATAAAAATAAATCATAAATAAATGACACAAATGACGAAATTTATAATAAAAAAATATTCAATGAAAGGCACAGGTTTAGTCATCTCGAAGGACCAAATCTAATGATTATATTCTCTGATGAACCATACATAAAAATGCTTGGTGATTGATGAAATATATTTTTTAATTAATAAATCATGAACAAAAATGACCAAAGTTACAATAAAAAAATATTACATGAAAGCCACAAGTTTAGTCAACTCGAAGGACCAAATCTAATGATTATATTCTCTCATGGACCATACTTAATAATGATGACGGGACTTAGAAGATGTTTATTTATTAATAAATCATTATTAATGACCCCAAAGAGATAATTTACTTCCCAGTTTCAAAGTCAATAATAATTTAAAATTGTCTACATTTTCTTTCAGGTCATAAATCATAGGAAAAATGACCACAATTACAAAATTTCTTTCCTCATTTTTAGAGGAAGAAAATAATTAATCAACTTACCGCATTCGTGTTCTCGTTATAGTAAACAAATTACCCACCTCTTGCAAACCATTAAAAAAAGTGTGAAAGACATACACAATTTCTAAATTGAAATATCATTAATTTTGTTGTTATTTTTTAAACATTATTTTTTGTTTGTTTCTTCACCCAAAAATCCTATGTAAACTTAAACGACGACCACCAAAAAAAGACTAATGACTTGTGGTTATTTTGTAATATTTTTAAATGTGACCACTTTTGGGGTTTGTTTTTGCCCAAAATTGTACATTCATCTTGCAAGGAGCTTTTTTCATTTCAATTTCAATTTTAATTTTTTTTTTTGATTTCACTTACGATAAAGTGCAACAAACTTGAATAAAGACATTTTTTTCGATGAGAATTTAAAAAATTATTTATAAATATTAAAAACAGAAAGTGAGACATTTTTTTGTTATGATGAGAGCGAAAAAATGAATTAAAATTAATGAATAATGAATCTGGAGACATACGACAGACAAACGATTTATCATGCAGCAAAGCGAGGGGAGTTTAGTAAGTAGTGCAAAGTTCTATTCAATTATCAAGGAACACTTCAATTATTTATTTATATGAATTACAATATAAAGTAAATTTATATTCCAAGTTTATGATTCAGGTTAGATTTTTGCAGCGATAGACCAGAGCCTCTGGTGGGAATCGAACCCACGACCCCCAAAATCATTGACGAGCATGCTGCCTACTCACCTACTGGGGGGCTTAAGGAATAACATAATTTATATATTAGTTTAAGATTTGGATGTGATTTTAGGTAATTTCTAGCTTTCCTGGTACGTCTTCGCATCTCGAAGGACCATTGCTGTTCTGACGAATTTCATATCTATGAGGCGGTCCCAACAATAGCCGATCAGAAACATAGATGGCGGCATTGGTTTGAAAAGTATTACTTTCGTGAAAAGTGGCAACCTTCTAAGACATAACTTTCAAGTCGCCACGTTGTTTAGTTTTTTTAGCACTCAAAAGTAAACGATCTCACTGAATTTTTAAATGTTATAAAATACTTTCATTTGAAAGGGGTCAGTCCAGCCAATATTAAACCCGAGCTAGATTTTACTTTGACGGAGAATGCTCTTTCGTTTACAACTATAAACTATTGGGTGGCAGAATGTAAACGAGCTGCCAAGCCGAACACGGTAGTGGTCGACCGTCGACTGAATTTCGTGAGCTAGCTGAAGTCATAGGCATTTCAAAAAGTACTATACTTTACATATTGACGGAAAATTTTATGATTGCATAGCTGTGTTAATGATGGGTGCCGCGTTTGCTCACAATCGCACCTGTTCAGACATTCACTATTGCGATGGCTAAAATCAATTAATTAGGGTTCGAATTGCTGCAGAACATTGAAGAGATGGGTTTCACCCTTTTCCGATGTGATTTGATGCTAGCGAAACTCTTCATTTCTGGATCGGAGGAATCCTGTGGAGATGAAGGTGACAATGCGATTCTAGCGGACAATGACGATATAAAGGTGGTGGCGAAACCTGAAAATGGTCTGTCCTCTACAGATAAACCTCCACCACTATAAGGCTGAATCAGTTGCCGTAAAAGTCCTCCTGATGTAAGGAGGAGCTAAACTGGTCCTAATCCAAGAACCGTATTTGAGAGAATATGTTATTTGTGGGCTTAAGAAACTAGGGTTTAATCTGATTCAAGGTATAGCCAACATAGGTAAAGATAACATATAGAAAAAGTGCAAAAAATCCAACGTGACAAAAAAAATCGTATGGCTATTAAATTATTAATTGAGCCAACTTGACTAAACGAATGATGCAGAAGTTCTTATTTCTGGGGCTACTTTCACGTCCAATTCTCAGAATTGAGTCCCAAAATCATGTGTTGTACTGTGTAAAGAAAGACCTTCTTCCTTCTATTAGTAGTGAAGACATAGTAACGGCCCTCCATGAGTTAGAAAACTCCCATGTTTGGTTGGCCTTTGTTTATACGACACATTACACTGAGATGACATCCTGTGCATTGAAATCACTGGCGACAAATGAAAAAACGAAGGATTTCTGATTGGAAAGTTTTGGACGCTTATAGCATTTCCGACCATAGATACGAGTATATTATCTTCTGCATGAATGCGAAGCCTCTTAATTTCTTCTTCCCACCCAATGGGTTGCGAAACCTGACAATGGCCCGGCTTCTGCAGATAAACCTCCACCACTCTAAGGCTGTGTCAGCTACCTTAAAGGCCCTCCTCATGCAAGGAGGGGCTGACCTGGTCCTAATCTCTTTCTCATTTCCGAGGATGAGCTCCTCCTAGTGGACACCGACGATGAGGCAGATATAACGGTGGTGTCGAAACTGGCTTCTGTAGATAATGTTCCAACTGTCTAAGGCAGCATCCGCCGCCCAAATAACTCTCATAATGCAAGCAGATGCAGATGTTCTGGTTCTAATCCAGGAATCATGGTTGATAGTAGCTTTGGTTTGTGGGCTTAGGATGCATGGATTTAAACTGTTTCAAATTTCAGTGAATGGACGACGTATAGCATGTACGCTTACCAAAATCAACCATATCTAAAATCTCCTTCGGTGAATTATCCTTTATTTATACAAGAAAAAGATGGCGGTCCAAAGTTAGCCAAAGAAGACACCACAAATACGGGCAAATTTTACTTTATTTCTTAACATAATCTGCTTTTAGCTCGATATACCTTTTCCAGCGATTTTCAACAGTTTCGATTCCCTGTTTATAGTTAGAACTGTCTAGCTCCTGAAAATAGCCATCACTCCTTCTTCATCAAAAAGTAATACGAGGGAGCTAAATCTGGCGAATAAGGTGCGTGCTAAAGCAATTCGAACTTAAATTCATTGATTTAGCCCATTGTAATAGTGGATGTGAGAACTGGTGCATTGTCCTGATTGTGAGCCAACGCGGCACCCATCTTGCGCACGTCTTTCTCATCTTCAAATTTTCCGTCAATATGCGATGAGTAGCACTTTTGAAATGCCTATGACTTCAGTTAGCTCACGAACCTTCAACCGACCGTCATCGGATACTATTTTGAGGATTTTTTTTTAGCCATTTCTGGCGTGGACACCTCAACATTTTTTGTTTGTGGGACTTCCATATATATTAACAAGTAAAAGCGTTAAGTTCGACCATGCCGAATCTTATATACCCTCCACCATGGATAGCATGTGACCTCACAAAATAACTCAAACCTAAAGAAAATAACACCGAAACACACAAAAAATATAGTAGATGAGAACAGTAGGAATCACAAGAAGTTAGATGCTATATATGGGAGCTATATCTAAATATGGACCGATATGGCTCATTTGCAATCCCAAACAACCTGGAACTATAAGAAGTATTTGTACCAAATTTGATCAACCTAGCTCTATTATTGCGGACTGTAGCGTGATTACCACAGACGGACGGACGGATGGACGGACATGGCTAAATCGTCTTAGAATTTTACGATGATTAAGAATATATATGCTTTATGGGGTCTCCGATCAATATTTAGAGGTGTTACAAACGGAGTGACAAAATGAATATGAATCCTATGGTGAAGGGTATAAAAATGGTGCCTCGAGAAGACCGAAAATATAATATCTATATCTAGTATTAGATACAAAAATATGTGTGTAAGTTATTTAGTTTTACGTTTTTTTAATCCAAATTAACTTGCATAACTGGTGCTTAGAGTATGTAAAGGATTATTAAGAAATGGTCCTTCGAGGGTGCAAAACCTAAAATTCCTTTGCCTTATTAAGTGTGTTCCGTCGACTACAAAAAACGACTATCCCATTGTATTGTTGTAGATGGTCCTTCGATATGACCGAAAATTTAGTTTACTAAATATGAACGGCGACTGGTCCTTCGATGATAAAGGGTTTTCCAACAAGAGGTGTTATTTTGGTATTCGAAGAAAAACGCCATTTTTTGAGATAAATGATCGGATGTTTATTTCATAATAAAGAGGAAGGTATTCCGTTAATAATGAAAAACAACATCAGCCAAATGGCCACCACGACCACGCTTACAGGACCATATCCTTTTCATGAAATTTTCCATAACCAAATCGCAAAGTCGCTGGCCTATGTCCTCAATAGCCTCACGAATTCTATCTTTGAGGTCTTGAATCAACGCTGGGCTGTTGGTGTAGGTCTTATCTTTCACGTGGCCCCAAAGGAAGAAGTCGCAAGGTGTTAAATCACAAGATCTCGGTGGCCAATTGTCATCACCTCTTCGAGAGACGTTTACTTTCTTGTTGAAAGTAAACGTTGTCCAGATCAATACCATCCAACTGCGACCATAAAAAATCATTAATCATCACTCGATAGCGCAATCCATTCACCGTAACTGTTGATCCAACCTCATTTTCGAAAAAGTAAGGTCCAATGACACCGCCGGACCATAAACCGCACCAAACAGTCACACGTTGAGGATGGAGAGGCTTCTCAACAATAACTCTTGGGTTTTCCGAGCCCCAGATGCGACAATTTTGCTTGTTGACGTAGCCACCGAAGTGGAAATGGGCCTCATCAGTCAAGATTAATTTTCTATGATTTTTGATTTTTCGAATTTTAATAATTTCAATGCGTTGTTGAATCGTGTATCGATCCATTTTTAGTAATGGCGTAGTTTCTACTTGCCAAATGTCAAAGAATAAAAGCTTCAAAAGTGACAGCTACCGAAATACCGGGTGATTCAAAATAACACCTCTTGTTGGAAAACCCTGTATAATAAAGTGGTCTATATAGAATTTAATTAATACAAATACCAAATGACACACGTCCTATAAATCTTTAATGCGCAGTGACAGTAATGAGTTTCTCAAGAATGGTCCTTCGGGTAGACACAAACTAGAATCTCCCTCCTAAATACATATGGTCCTTCGAGACGAAGAGTTGATCTAGGAAGATTTTAATTTTTTATTATTCTAAATCCACAATCCTCCCTCGTTCTTATATCTTTGATATACGAGTATATTCAAATTACTAATGTCTGTTTTTTTTTTCTTCTGTATGACGTGTTTTCGCCTGACTTGGCTACTCCGACATGCCATACATGTTTCTTATAAATCAATTTAGATTTGTTTTCATGCAATATCTTATAAATGTATCTGATATATCTGCTCGCGTTTTTTTTTTCATTTTCAATATCACAACTGCTGCTGTGGAACGTTTTTGGCTGAGACATTGTCTTCTGCTGCGGCTGCTGCTGATGTTTACCGACGACTACTTTAGCGGCTAAAGCACGTTTTCAATGTTTCAACAACGACTTGGTCCGTGTGTGTGTCTGTCCCTCTTGTTTTCAGCAAAGGGTAAGGGTATTCAATGCACTTATGGGGTTTATTATGGGCTGATGGTTTCTGGGGGATAAGGGGGAGGTTATCGTTATTATTTGCCGCCGCTGTCGTTGTGCTGAGCTGAGAGTTATATGTCATTTCCATTTCTTTTAACATCCATTATACACCATTGTCTGGCGCTTAAGTACCCACTTGACATGGTATGATTTTTCTTTGGGTTTTTTTTGCAATTCCAAACCATTGTCACTGTCGCCAGCATGCATGCTCTGAACTTAGCTTGCTGGAGAGTGAGCTAGAGTTTGGTATACGTGAGCTGGAAACCCTATTCTCGCCATATATTCAGTCAACCAGACCAACCAGCCAGCCATCCATCCATCTATGCTATGCTATACTATGCATCCATTCATACTCCTCCGGTGGAAATAGTTCAATAATAAATGTTGTGCTTTGTCAGGATTATTGTTTCATTTGTTCCCCATATTAAAACCATGTTTCTCCATCCCGTGAAGCTGGAGGTACATATCGTACCACCGCCACTGATTATGGATGGTGGATGCAGTCTTGGTTAAAAGCCAGACAAGCTTCTTGTACTGCATTGCTACTCCAGTCAAACGGGCATCCCTAAGTGGCAGTGGCACAAACACAATTGCAGTAATAGTTTTTAAACGTTTTACTGCCACACAGAAGCATTCAGTCAGTCAGTCGGAGGGAAGAGCATATCGCTCGTTTTGTTAGCGGTTGTTGCTGCCATAATAAATCGCACCTGGACATGTTTGCTGCTGCTGCTGCAATTTTATTATTAGCGAAATACTGCCTTGTCTGTCTTTCTGTCCGTCCATCCTCCTGGCATCTTCCTCTCCTCTGGTGCAATTGCTCAAGCCTGGTTAGGTTACCTGCTTTAACTGAATAACAATCTAGCTACTGGTCTTCATTTTTCGTTGGTTTAGTTTTACTCTCGTTTTGCTGTCAGGTTTTTTTTGTTATTGTTGCTTTTTTGCCTGTAGATATTTCAAATTTTGAAGCTATTTTTAATGCTGGCTTAGGGACACTTTCATATGGCTTAAATATGCCACTGATGCCGTTGGTGGCATCGCAATATGTTTCACGGCGCTGGCAAAATGTTCCCCAATGCTGGAGACGTTTTACCACCACAACATATGGCAGTGATGGCAATTGCCAAGGCTTTGTAGTGTAAAATTTAATTATGGTTTTGTGTCTAACATCCACACAACTTTTTGATTTATAATGAGAGCTGATTGCTTTCAAATGATTGAACAGCGAGATTTAGCTTTAAATGACGGCCACAGGAGAAATAAAATATGTGTAATATGAAAAATTCAGAGCAATCAAGGAGGCAGTAGACGTATGTGATAGATTGGATAAAGCTATAAATTTAATCGGAGTTATCGACAAAGAATAATCAATATTCATATATCACAACACGAATTGAAGAAGACTTTGAGGTGAGAGATCGATTCAGTGACTTCTATACAAAAAGATCACTGATTGATTTTTTTCTAAAAAAAAAAGATCACTGAATTAGTGACTTTTTTCTAAAAAAAAAAAATACTGATTCAGTGACTTTTTTCTAAAAAAAATATTCAGTGATTTTTTTTTCTATAAAAAAACCATCACTAATTCAGTGATTTTTTTGATAAAAAAAACATCACTGATTTAGTGATTTTTTTCTATAAAAAAAGATCACTGATTCAGTGTTTTTTTCTATCAAAGAGAAAAAATATTCAGTGATTTTTTTTTTCTATAAAAAAACATCACTAATTCAGTGATTTTTTTTATAAAAAAACATCACTAATTCAGTGATTTTTTTTATAAAAAAACCACTGATTTAGTGATTTTTTTTTCTATAAAAAAAGATTTCTGATTTCCAGTGATTTTTTCTATAAAAAAGATCACTGATTTAGTGATTTTTTTCTATAAAAAACGATCACTGATTCAGTGATTTTTTTCTATAAAAAAAGATCACTGATTCAGTGATTTTTTCTTTAAAAAAAGATCACCGATTCAGTGAGTTTTTTCTATAAAAAAAGATCACTGATTTTTTTCTATAAAAAAGATCAGTGATTTTTTTTCTATAAAAAAAAAGATCACTGATTCAGTGATTTTTTTCTATAAAAAAAAGATCACTGATTCAGTGATTTTTTTCTATAAAAAAAAAGATCACTGATTCAGTGATTTTTTTCTATAAAAAAAGATCACTGATTCAGTGATTTTTTTCTATAAAAAAAAGATCACTGATTCAGTTATTTTTTTTCTATAAAAAAAAGATCACTGATTCAGTGTTTTTTTCTATCAAAGAGAAAAAATATTCAGTGATTTTTTTTTTCTATAAAAAAACATCACTAATTCAGTGATTTTTTTTATAAAAAAACATCACTAATTCAGTGATTTTTTTTATAAAAAAACATCACTAATTCAGTGATTTTTTTTATAAAAATACCACTGATTTAGTGATTTTTTTTCTATAAAAAAAGATCTCTGATTTCCAGTGATTTTTTCTATAAAAAAGATCACTGATTTAGTGATTTTTTTCTATAAAAAAACGATCACTGATTCAGTGATTTTTTTCTATAAAAAAAAGATCACTGATTCAGTGATTTTTTTCTATAAAAAAAAGATCACTGATTCAGTGATTTTTTTCTATAAAAAAAAGATCACTGATTCAGTGATTTTTTTCTATAAAAAAAAGATCACTGATTCAGTTATTTTTTTTCTATAAAAAAAAGATCACTGATTCAGTGATTTTTTTCTATAAAAAAAAGATCACTGATTCAGTGATTTTTTTCTATAAAAAAAAGATCACTGATTCAGTGATTTTTTTCTATAAAAAAAAGATCACTGATTCAGTGATTTTTTTCTATAAAAAAAAGATCACTGATTCAGTGATTTTTTTCTATAAAAAAAAGATCACTGATTCAGTGATTTTTTTCTATAAAAAAACATCACTGATTCAGTCATTTCTTTCTATAAAAAAAATATCACAGATTTTTTTCTATAAAAAAAAATTTAACTGATTTTTTTCTATAAAAAAAATATCACTGATTTTTTTCTATAAAGAAAATATCACTAATTTTTTTTTATAAAAAAAATTTTCTGTAAAAAAAATATCACAGATTCAGTGATTTTGTTCTATAAAAAAAGATCACTGATTTGGTTTCGATAAAAAAACACTGATTCCGTAATTTTTTTTCTATATAAAAGGATCCAGTGATTTTTTCTATAAAAAAGGATCACTGATTCAGTGACTATTTTCTATAATTTTCCTTATGAAGTACCTTACCTTAATTTTGAACTAATTAATTTATCGCCTTGTTTCTTTATGGCATTTTTTTATTCTATTGTTGTTATGATGACATTCTACTATTCTGTAGAAAAGATATGCATAAAATTAATTTCACTTTTAATTACCTTGCGAAAAACTTTTGTCAAACTTTATGATTGCGAACTTTCACAGGTGAAACCGTTTTCTCTTAACTTTTTGAATTTCATATTCACCCCTCCCCTTCTTTCGGAATGCGAAAGTTTTTGCGAAAATTTCATTTAGCCTTTTGCGAAAACTTTGTAGACTTTTCGAAATATAGTTTATGCAACAACAAATGACATCAATGCAAATTCACTACAGGAAAACATAAATACAGTGAACACCAGAAGAAAGAAACTGTGATGCTTGAAAAATATTATTTCCATATTTAGAGTGGAAATTTATTAAAAATTATTATTTATATAGTTTTTCAATGTTACAGATAGCTTTTGAATTTATCCAAAGACATTACTGCTAAAATTTAAATGCTCCTTTGAGATCAATCGTCTGTTTTAAAAATAGGGTTTATCGATAACTACGAGCTGACCGAAAAATATGGTCCTTCGAGATCAATTTATAGATTGGAAACTATGGTCTTTCGAGACCAAACTTCGAGTTATTGAGTAAATAAATAATAATGAGCAAATAGTTATAAAGGTTTGTAATAAATCTTTCTGATGTTAGTTTTTAATTTCTTAAATTTCCATAAATTTCTTAAGTTTCCATAAATTAAACACTATTTCCGCGTATCCTTAGATACCCATCGATAGGCATATTTTGGAGATTCGTCCTTCTTGCACACACTGTAATTCACGGTTCGCTTCGCTCATTCAGTTTGTCGTCTGATTATTTGCTCTGCTTTATTATGACGTGCAGGACATTTTTTGCAGAGTTCTTTGTGAAAACAAAATGATGTTGTAAATACCCTTCTCCCCCGTAGTCACTTTTACATCTTTTCCTATTTAATAAAGAATTACCTGCGGTGGATGATTAGGGAGGAAAGAAGAAAACTTTAATTAATAAACAAGAATAGCATTACATTGCTAAATAACCTTAAGAGTGTTTGCTTTTTGGAACGTAATGAGAAATTTCTGGGTAACTTGTTGTCGATATCTAAATTCGTAAATGTAATTACATTTATTTATGTTGGCACTTTAAAATGTTTAATTAACCAGGCAAATTGCACTTGTAAACGATAAGAAAATGCAATTAAAGGGTGTTACACTTTTAATTGCGCTTAAAAAGGGGAGGTTTTCAACTTAACTTTCAAGATAGATCTTGAAGAGCAGTTATCGCGAAAGGCTTTTAATACGTGGGATTTTGAAGCAGGTTTTTCCATATTATAACTTTTATGCATCGATTTTCTTCGGACTACTATAAAATAATAAAAATAAAACAAATGTGAATTTGTTGCTATTTTTTTAAGTTATGATTAAAAAATTATTAAAATTATAATTTTTGAGGTTATAATTAAAACAATTATTAAAATGTTCTCAAAAATGGGGTTTTTCGCAATACTTATCTTTCAATATATCTTTGAAGAATCTGATGGGATGAATGTGCTATACATCGCATATTGACGGAAAATCTGATAAGAAATCTAGGCGCAAGATGGGTGCCGCGTTTGCTCACAATCAAGAAAATGCACTAGTTCACACATCCACTATTGCGATGGCCAAAATCAATGAATTAAAGTTCCAATTGAATCAACACGCACCTTATTCGCCAGCTTAGATCCCTCGGATAATTTTTTGTTTCCAAACTGGAAAAAAAATGATCGGCGGAAAAAGATTTGCCAGCAATGAAAACGTGGAGGTTTCGGTTGACGGCTCTTTTCAGGAACTGGTCTTTTCATAACATAAACAGGGAGTCGAAGTTATTGAAAACGCTGGAAAAAGCTTAAAGGAGATTATGTTGGGGAATAAAGAAATAAAATCCAAATTTGTTGTGTTCTCTATTTTAGTTCGGCTAATTTTGGCAACGCCGTCGACAGTACTATTTTATAATAAGTGTTTGTCTTAATGATCTGCTATTTTTTTGTGTATTATTTGTATTTTCTATAAATTAATTGATATACATTTTAGGGACATCAAAATTAATCATTTTAAATTAAGAGATCCGTTAAAAACTTGTGTTCTTTTTCCCCATGACATCCCTCCTTAGCATAAATCACTTCCTCCTCGAAGGACCAAAAAAAGGAGAGTACAGCGGTTGAGTTAATGTAGCTCTGCTTCTACAAAAATTCATCATCAACACTATTTTAATAACTTTTTCTTTCTTCTCGCAGAACCATATTTCACCGTTCTTATTTATAACTATAATAAGTTTGTTGGCCAACTCTCTTCCTGGCATTGCAAAATGTTGTTTCAACTTTTGCTTTTCTAATCAAACTTTCTGGCAAACGAGAATAAAATTGCATTTTGGCCTTTTGCAAAAAAAAAAATGTTTCTAGTTTTTCAGTGAGTCCTGCCAAAACTTGTTCAAAACTCTTTGCGAGTGGTAGAAAAAGCAGTAGTATTTCTGCCCACAGCTCTCTGATGTTCAAGAACTTCATTTTCATTTCACTTTTATTGCTACAAATTGCAGAAAAAAACAACTTAAGCTGCTGCTTTTTCCATTAACGTGGATTTGTCCCCCTCCTCGCCTCATTTCAGCCATGAACCCCCAGAGTCATGTTTAAAAGGCGTTTATATGGTTGTGACTGTTGTTGTCGTTGGTTGTCCGTCCGCCCATCGTCGTCATCGTGAAAGTAAGTGCTGTACTACTACTACTACTGCTGCTGGTGTTGTAATCCCTTGAAAATATTCTTCTGCATTTCCGGTTGCAATATCAGGAAATGCTTTGGTACTTGTATGTTGCATTATTTTGTGTGTTTTTTCTTCTTTCCTTTTGCTATGCTGTCATCATCGTCATTGTCGTTTTCAGTGTTGTGTGTTCCAGCACACATGTTGTTGAATTTTTTTTACAGCTTTTATGTCCATGCTTTCACTCCTATGTGCGGTAGTGCTCTGCTACATACAATAGGGTTCGGCCCCTGACAATTCATGTGTCGGCGGCAACCACTTTTACAACATTCCCTTCTTTTGGTTTTCTTATGTTTTTTGTTCTGTGTTCACTGTTATTTCTTCCTGCATTTTGTGTGTTGCTTCTTCAAAGAATTGCACTAAAACACATATGAAAAATTCTTGAAATTTTTGTCGCTACTGTCTGTCTGTCGGACTTGAAAAACATCAAGGATGTGATATGTGTAGATGATATTGGCATTGTGTCTGCTGCGTGGAGCTCAATTTGTCCGTCTGTCCGCCTTGTGTTTGCAAATGTAAAAATTCTCAGTATTTGTTTTGTTTATTTTAATGAAAATAGCAGTAAATTTTTCTGAAAACAAGGTTAGCTTAAAGTCTTCCCTTAAGTTTAATTATTGCAATGCCTAATTTTCTGAAAATAAGTTTTGGAAACCAACTCGAAGGACCATTTTGCTGAGAAATGCCTCGTTTTGGCTTATATCCATAAACTCGAAAGAATATTTTTCCTGTTTTTTTTTTAATTATGGGCCATTTTTATTTATTTATTAATTTATATGAAATTAGATTTAAATTCGAATGTTTACGATCCAGGGAAAAGCCGGGTGACAAAGACCATGTTGTTTGGTATATTTTGCAGCGACAGACAGAGCCTCTGGTGGAAATTGAACCCACGACCCCTAAACTCATAGCGAGCACGCTGTCAACACACCCCATTATGGAATGCCCATTAAGGATATATAACCATTTAAAGTTACGCCGTTTTTAATTATAAAATATAATTCGAAATCCAGGAAAAATGTAAACTGAAAATCGAAGAAGTCAGCCATGTTTTGAAAATCTTTCTTAAACAAATTATTTTTGGGAAAATTCCTAAATAATAATTTTATTTGCATTAAAACACATATTCTATTTGAGAATATTTGTTTCCAAAAATATTGTAATATATTAACATACGCGTTCCAAATAAGGTTTCTTGATTTTCAAATAAAATTTATTTCTTCATAAATATATAATATTTAAACATTTCTGTTCCAAATATATTTTCTTTGAATTCAAACATATCAAAAAAGATGATTTCCCACCGTGAATAAAATGAAAATATTTGGAAAATAGAAAGCTTAAACTTAAACTACCAGGAATTTTGTCCTAAAACTGTACCAAACTATAAGAATATCAAAATACTTTCGTCTTAACGCCAAGAAAATGGTCCTTCGAGTTTATACACGCTGAAAAAAAATCGCTTCTGTAGTATATTGTCCCAACAATATTCTGCTTGAAGTAGATAAATATTAAGAGTGCACTCCAAATAATATAATATTTTATACTCACAAATGTTATAAATTTGGGAGGATGTTGTTCTAATCTAAAGTATGTTTTCATCGCATTTTTTTATTTTTAACTAATATTACCGAAACAAGGATTAATTTGTATTCACGTATGTCCCGATTTACACGAAGCAAACGAAATGGTAACTTTTTTGTACATGCGGGGGAAAATCGCCATTTTTGATATGAATTGAAAGAAAATATATTTGAAACATAAATTTTTAAATATATATTTATGAACAAATAAATATTATTTGAAAATCAACACACCTTATTTGGAGCGCATATGTTAAAATAAGATATTTTTTGAAACAAAATTCTGAAATACAATTTTTTTTAAATGCAAATAAAATTGTTAATTTGGAATTTACCTAATAATATTTCTTTAAAGACAGATTTTCAAAACTTTGCTGACCTTATCGATTTTAATTTTTCCGAGTTTTCGAATTATATCTCACAATAAAAAAACGGCGTAACTTTAAATGGTTATATCTCTTTAATGGACATTCCCTAATGGGATGAGTTGATAGCGTGCTCGCCTATGAGTTTTGGGGTCGTGGGTTCGATTTCCACCAGAGGTTCTGATCTGTCGCTACAAAATATTGCAAGCAACGTATTCTTTGCACCCGGCTTTTCCCTGGATCGCAAAAATTAGAATAAAAATTTACTTTGTTTTTATTTATTAATAAACATTTGTGAATGTATATTCATATGTCTATAAATTTAAAAACATTTAATTTATTTATAACAGTAAGATAAATGAGGTAGGGTAGGATTTGGTAATAACCTTTGTATTCATGGGCATCGAAATAAATTTTTTATATATATATATTTATAAAATTATAAAAATAAAGCTCAGATCAAATTTAAAAAAATTTTCGTTGGTGGATTGTTTCTAGAATTTGTCCATATGTATTTAAGTTATTCAACAAATTCTTCAAAAATAAACACATTAAACTTGAATACATCACTATTTGTATAGTGCAAAACCCGAATACAAATAAAACATTTGTCGTCGTCTGTCGTCTGCTCCTGGTAAAAACGGAAGTATAATTTTTTGTTAAAGCAAAAGCTATTTCCTTCTTTCCTCCCCTTGGCGTTTCCAGCTGCTACAGCAGCTCCTGGGCGGTGTTTATATCATTGTTGACGGGACTTTTGTCAGACTAACAGCAGCAGTCGAGATGGAGCTGCATCCTGGCTGGTGGCTGTTTGTCTCCCACAGCCCAACTGACAGACTCAGTGTCTGCAGGAGTTCTCCTGTTATTTTTCCAACATTGGCCATTTTTGAAGAGTCTTCATCTCCTCTGCTCCTTTCATATAGAGTTATTTGATTCTTTTGCTTATTTTTTTCATGCTTTTGTTTATTATTGGCAATTTATATACGCGTGTTTTTTTTGGTATTATTTTATTATGTCTACTGTTAGTTTTACTACCACATGGCTTGGCTCAAGCTTCTTCTCACTGGAGTCCCCACACACTCTCTCTCTAAGGTCCTGCAATTCTTTATTTGCACCTCATAAAATTTCAAAGTTTTTTGTGTTAGATATTGTAAGCTGCGTTACTGCTTTCGTTTTCATCAATGTTGCACTTGCAAACAAAAAATTCATTTGTTAACAGGACACATTATTATTTTTACAACATTTCTTCGACTTACCACGTTTTGTGTTCTGCACTTTTTGAGATTGCTTCCTTTGGGGCTATAAACAATTTTTAGCAGGACAACGATTTTTTACGTTAACGATTTTGTTTCGTTTCTTTGCCATGACTAATATGTGAGGTGTTGTCTACCTTGAATTTTGTGCAGCTTTTTTCTCCTTTACTAAACTTATGTTCTTGGCATTCATTGCTTTTACTTTCGCTCCTCGTTTGGGGTTTGTGGCGTCAAAACATTTGTTACTTTTCCCATATTCGCTCGACTTGGTATTTGTTTAGGATCCCCCTTCCTTTTGCAAATACACATTATCCAGCTAAGAACGTATTTTTATTGCAGGTAAATCATGTTTATGAAATTTTCGTTTTTTTCTCCTGAAACTGTCTTAATAAAACATTTTATAGACATCTTTGTGCGTTGCTGCGGTCTTTGACCATTTAAGTAATTTTTACCTTCAGCTTTTCTCATAATTATAATTACTTTAATCATTATTGTTTTATTTAACTTTGTCAGAAAAACTTTTGCAAATTTTGTTTATTTTTTTCAGGCTGTTTTTCTGCTTAACTAATTATTGTACTTTTTTTCTTTCTTTGCAGGTATGTTGTGTGCATTAAATTTGGATTTTTGTATAGAATTCGGTAAGGCGATGGAAAGAAATGCTCAAATTCATTTAATAGTTTCGATATAATTTCAGAGAAATTGAGAGTTGGTTCGAAATGGTCCTTCGACCATTTACGAACTATATATCATACTAATTTATAATTTGAAAGTATTATAGTGGAAGAACTAATTGGCTTGCATGCACAATTTCTTTGTGTGTATTTTGAAATTGGATAAAACTAAAAATTATAATTTTTGTAAAATTACTGAATTTAGGTTATTTTTTCAAAATAATTTTGGGTCAGAAATATTAATATTAACTTCTGAATTTTATTTTTGTCTAAATGCTTTATAAAAGTTCCTAAATAGTAAAATAAGATATCGTTATCATTTAATTTTTGAAGGTGTGGACCCATACCTCACCCATGGTTAAGAATCGAATCAGAAACTAGGCTTTATTGCGTTCAAACATCGCCAAACACGCTCGTAAAACTTCTTCACGAAGCTTTTGTTCCATTGTGAGCAAACGTAGCACCCACAGCTTTTTTATCGCGAACATTATCGGTCAATTTACGATGTCAATCACTTTTTCAAATACACATCATTTCACATCTTTAGCCGACGATCATCCAATAACATATTGTGTATTTTCTTAACAGTTTCAGTGTTGGAAACCTTAATTGGTCGACCAATACAGTGTTCGTCTTGGCAGCTCGTACCCCCTCGCTTGAACTCTGTCACCCAATATCTATCTGAACTAATTATATTATAAGTAATCTTTTCATTATATGAAGAACGACAAATTTCCAAATAAACCGAAGATAAAATGTGTATCAATGATCGTAGTAAATTGAATGGTAGTTGGATAATGACCATATAAAATTTTTGACATATTCGCTCTATCGACGATTATTTGACTCGTAAAGTCCTATTAATTAAGCGGCAGAAAGTTATAAAATTTTTTCATTCGCAAAAATTTACATATTTGAGATGTAATACAATTGCAAACATTCCCCTCTGAGGAGAATCTAAAAACAAATCTGAGAAAATGGTCCTTCGACTACAGTATGTGGAAATTATAATAACAAATTTTACAATATTTTTTGCAATTTATAATGATTTTCCATAAAAATGGCTCATTATCTTCTCTTTCAAATGACGTAAACTTTGTAAAAATCGGTTCAGCCGTTCAAAAGCAATTGAAAATTTTGTAAAGCCAAAAAACATTTTTCTCAATTTTTTAAATTTTTAAATCCCCATAAAATGTTGTATATTTTTTTTAAATAAATGATAGCGATGTCTTATTTTTCCATTTACAGCTACCGAATTTGAAGAAAATCGGTTAAGATTTAGCTATAGCTCCCATATATATGTTTCGTCCGATTTTGCTCTTTAGTCCTGTAGAAGCTGTATTTTACATCCAATCATTTTGAAATTTAGAATGGTAGAGTTTCTTGATCCATGAACCAACACTACCGAATTTGAAGAAAATCGGTTAAGATTTAGCTATAGCTCCCATATATATGTTTCGTCCGATTTGGCCCTTTAGTTCTATAGAAGCTATATTTTACATCCAATCGTTTTTGAAATTCAGAATGGTAGAGTTTCTTGATCCATGAACCAACATTGGCGAATTTGAAGAAAATCGGTAAAGATTAGATTTAGCTATAGCTCCCATATATATGTTTCATCCGATTTGGCTCTTTAGATCCAATCGTTTTTATACCCTACACCACACTGTGGTACAGCGTATTATTTAAGTATAAAATGTCCCAAAAGTAAATTTATGTAAACAATTTATACATGAATTACAAAATTTATATGTCAGAGTTATTCAATATTACGAGAGTGGTGTAGGGTATTATATAGTGGGCCCCGACCGACTTTAGCCTTTTCTTACTGGTTTGATATACGTATTTAATTCAACGAAAATATATTTGGAACATAAATTTTTAAATATTATACATTTATGAACAAACAAATTTTATTTGTAAATCAGAAAACCATATTTGGATTTGTATATATGTATTACAATAAGATATTTTTGAAAACCAATAAAAAATGTATTTAAATGCAAATAAAATTATTATTATACTGTTTGTGTGTAAACACATATTTTGTTTGCAAAAGTTAGTTCGCAAAGATATCTGGTTCTAATATATTAATATATGCGCCCCAAAAAACATTTCTTGATTTTCAAATAAAGTTTATTTGTTAATAAATATATAATAATTAAAAAAAAATTGTCCAAATATATAAAATGCCGATTTTCCCCCGTATATAAATAAATGTGTAAATATATAAGAATGGCATATTTTGGAAATTTGTTTAAAGGGCCCATTGTGAATTTCTTAATTTTCCAAGTCATCATTTGTTGTCAATTTATTAGGCAATTTATCGTTATTTAAGATTGTACGATTTACGAATATTTAAAATGTCTAATTAAATAATCGAAAAACTTTAAACTTGGCATTCAATTACGTTATAGATTTACGAATACTTTCTGAGTTCTTGAATGCAAATAAGACTTTGTTTCGAAAATAATAGCCCCAAATAAAAAAATATTAGGACAGGAACAAATATTTATTTAGGACATCATCTTCCCAAATGTATAATTTTTGTGTGTTCTAAATACTGTATATTTCGAGTGTACCCTAAACATATAACAGGTGGCGCAAAAGTAACCTTTTGAGCGTATGTTAGACGCGATTGGCGGTCAGCTGATCAGCGAACAGCTGATGCACCGTCTGGACTTTGTACGGAAACATCTTCAAATCTTGTACCAAAATTCGCTGTAGAGACCGTCGACTGATACCCATTTGCGTGGCACGTCGTCTGGTCGATGTCGACGGCGCTTCCATGACATCCTCGGCTACAGCAGCAATATTCTCTGCAGAACGGCTACTCCGGGGTCTGCCACGCCTGGCAGCATCTCGTGTTGTGCCAGTCTCTTCGAGGCGAGCGGCTAAACGTCGCAGTGTTTCACCAGTAGGCTTTGGACGGCCAGGAAATCTGCGACGAAATTCACGTTGTGCCAAAGTCACCGACCGATTATTGGTTAAATAAATAGTCAGCAATATTCCGCGTTCTGGAGCAGTGCAGCGTAACATTGTTTATTAACGTGTATTTCGCATGTGTTTACTACACAAATGTCAAAACAGAACTGACATTAGGGGCCAATCGCAAAATTTATAGCATTTTCTGATAGGAGGATTACTTTTGCGCCACCTTGTATATGCTTCAAGCAGAATATTTTTTGGACAACATACTACAGATGTGATTTTTTATCAGTTCCACATGTGATTTGAATTTTGTGAAAAATTTCTAATATTTATATTAAAAAAGTATTGAAATGCAATTTTAGAAATTTATAAAGTTAATTATAAACTTGAAACATAATTATTTGGAGTTTGATATCATAGAATGATTATTTTGCTGAACTCATTCTTCTGCCTTCTTCCGGTTTAAATAAATTTTATTTCCAACCCTTATGGGCGACTATAGTGGAATTAGTTCCTCCCTTGTTTGACACTGACCACGTGCCCTAATTTGCATAAATTTGCAATTTTTTGAGCTTGATTACAATTTTCAATGACTTCACGCCGTTAGGGTGCTTTATAATGTTTCCGTTTCAATGTTGTTTTTTTTTTCAAATTTCGCCAAATGTTGTTTCCTGCAAATCTCTTCAATGATGACCCAGTCCAGAGCCTGTTTTTTTATTGCGATTATTATGGGCAGCTTTATGACATGATTTCCAAAAATTATTCAAAGTTGCAAATTTCTGTTATTTGCTTGGACATTGTTCGTCCTTCTTTGTTTCGTGATGAGTAGGGCACAGACAGTGATGATTATCATCTAACATGTGTTTCAGCTGCTTCCGTTTGGAATTTTTGCACAAAATAAAAAAAAAAACAAAGACCAGATGCCGGACTTGAAACATTGTTGCTTACAGCTTTGGTTTCGAATTCTTCTAAACAACCCCTATAGAATTTTGGCTCTGTTCTTCGCTTTCTTTATATTTTTCAAACTTGTGTTTGGCATATGTTTGCAAAAACCACAATAATAATTTATAATACATATGTTTGCTGGCAAAGCGGATGTTGTTTTAAAAATTACCTAATTTTTAATGATTTCAAAATGCATATTAAATATGATCACGAAATTGGGCAGCAAAACATCTGCTGAGCATTATGTGACTGACTTCTAATATCCTGTTTTGGTGGTCAGTTGTGAGCTGACATTAGGATAATTTATGGCTTCGTCATAACATTTAAACTCATTTACGATTTTTTTTTCTTTTTATGAATACAATTTCAAATTTGACTAACCAATTTTATGCGCTCATTTATCTTTTATAGAAAAGTAAATAATGTTTGAAAACTGTATTCTTCATGAATTTATAACGATTCCCTTAGGACATCCTGGCTGGCAGAGTGTGTCCACATTATAATTTCCAAACTTTATTTGGAGAATTTTTCCCTCTTCATATTTTCCTTTGGCCATTTTTGCTGATGTTGTTTATCCTCCCCAACGGTTTTCAAGAAGCATTTGAGCCATATTTGCTCGAAGTTGTCGCCAATGATGTGTATTTTTTTTTGTTGGCTTTCTTTCTTTATTTTGAAATGTTGCAAGGAAATTTGCATTATATTTGCTTTTAGCCAAGTTGTAAAACAAACGTCATCCAATACGCGCTCTCTGTCTGTCCGTCCATCTTCTACGCGCTGTGTTGGTTGACGGACGGACTGAATGTTCGCTTATTTTGCTTGGGTTTAACCAAATGCACTTTATCATTTCAAACTAATCTTGCATAGAAAACAAGCTGCGCTAGCCGCCAAAGCAAGAGTACAACAAAAAAAAACCTTAAGGCAAAAGTCATATAAATCTATGTTTTGAGGGGTGATATGCATCTAAACAGACAAGCGACTGAATACACTCAGAGAAAACATGAGAGTTGAAACCAATAAAATGGTCCTTCGACCTGATTTTTTTTATATTTGTTTATATATTATTGTGTATAGTTGACCTTTATAATTGATGATCCTTTTGATTTTCTTGGCTTGACGTCGTCATAATTAAAACAAACTAATTATGAATTTATTGTTTCATTTGTAAAATTGTTATTTTCCCGATATTTCGAATTTTTTTAGGAAACAAAACAAACGGTCCTTGTTTTTATTACTATTTTTAAAGACACTACCAGAGATTTTTAAAGTTAAAATCTTTAAACTATTTCTTCAACTATAATGTTAAAACTTTATTTTTTTATATATAACCAGTATATTTTTTCTGAGTGTTTTCGCTGCCGGAAAAAAACTCGATTAGATGGAGCGACAAGCTTACAGTTCGCAAATACAAAATACTTTCACAGTCTGTAAAAGTAATGCTAAATTATAACCCATAATGTGGTGTTTGATGTCCATAAAGCAAAAATCCCTCTTCACCACGAGCAAAAAAACAGAGGAAAAATGCAATCCTAGCTGCTAAGGACCACCATCACCATCATCGTTGCAATGATGATGGCCATCATGATGACGACACTGTTGGGGATTTTAGCAAATTTTTTCTCATTGGTGGTGGCGGCGCTCATTTGCACCCCGATGAAACTTCAACAAATGCAAAAATTTATCATTTCCATAGCGAAATTTATTTAGTGCGATGGCGCGTTGCTTTTGCATTACTCAAACCGCAGAGTAATGGTCAATCTTTCTTTTTTCAGTTTTTTCGGTATATAAAATACTTCCCAGTTGCCCGCGTCAAATAAACTCTAGACTTGCCGCGTCTTTTTTTCTTTTCTGGTTTGGCTTGATTTCGTTTTTTTTTTTGCTGGAAGTTGGGCAAGACATCCATTTGTACAATGAGAGTGGGTGGATAGACGGACCACGGTTGGCTAGTTGGTTGGTTGTTTGTTTGGACGGATGAATTGTTGAATGGATGGATGGGTGTTTGTTTGGTTTATGGAGTACCACCGCCAATGCGAATTTCTGGTTTTGACTTTTTTTTTTGCTAGTTTTGCATACCATTGCAATTTATGCAGATTTATCTTTTTAACTATGGAAATTTAAATTCATATTTCTCTAGATTTGTATGAAGTGTTGGGGATTTGTGTTTAGTAGTTTTATGCAGAACGAGGAAGGTGTAGACATGTGGGGGGTTAAACACATTGAATTAATTTCTTAGCCCTTTAAGTCAAAATAAACTATTTGTCAGTTAGTTAAACTCAGATTTCATTCAAGACTTTTTATCCCCTCACCTTCGAGAGGAGGGTATATATAATTTGCTACGAACCAAAAGTGTAACACATCGAAGGAGTGACCTAAGACCCTAAGTATGTTCGGCGGATATCCGTTTTGGGTCATTTTAAGTAGAATGAGCAATGTCCGTCCCTCCGTCTGTCTGTCTTTCTGCTGGCTGGTGCGCACGATAACTCTCGAAAGGAGTAACCGATTAACTTCAAATTTGGTATGTGGTAATATTTCCTTCTATCTCCGGCTAAGTTCGAAGATGGGTCATATTGGTTCACGCCTTCTAGTATCTCCCACACAAAGGGTTAACATTTAGTGAAATATTGATTATTTAATAACTTCTATACTAAAGGGTGTCCCAAGAAGAGCGCAATTTTTAAATCTCGCAACATTCGAAGTGTCATTGTTTGACATTTGAATAATTGTTATTGTTTGTTAGTAGAAGGTACGAGGTTAGTAAAAATGGAGCGCTACACGAATGAACAACGCATTCTCATTGTGAAATTGTTTTACCAAAATGGTGAAAGTTTTGCGGCTACAGTTCGCAAATTGCGATCAATTTGGGGTCACAATAATGCTCCAAAAGAGTCAACTGTAAAGAGATTAATGGATAAATTTGCCGAAACTGGGTCTGTTAGTGATGTAAAGACAACAACGCGCCATCGACCAGGTCGATCGACCGAAAATGTCGCAGCTGTACGTGATGATGTCGCTCAAACTCCATCCACCTCAATTCGACGCCGAAATATCGGTATCGTGAAATGATAACCAGTTTTTTCTTGCCTAGAATTGAAGAAATGAATGTGGAGGGCCTGTGGTTCCAACAAGACGGCGCCACATGTCATACAGCCAGAGAAACAATTCAATTGCTGCATCAGTCATTTCCCGGTCGTGTTATTTCGCGTTTTGGAGATCAGAATTGGCCGCCTAGATCGTGCGATTTAACACCATTAGATTTTTTTCTTTGGGGTTTTTTGAAGTCGATGGTTTACGCGAATAAGCCGACGACGACTCAAGCCTTAAAAGACGAAATTGGACGCTGCATTAATGAAATACCGCAGCATTCATGCAAAACGGTCATTGAAAATTTCATTAAAAGATCGCGTGCATGCCAGCCAAGCCGCGGCGGCCATCTGCACGATATATTGTTCCATACATAACCTCATTCTGTCTACTTTACGATATAATAAAGTTTCACGATTTTTTCTTAAATATCTGTGTTTTATTTAAAATTAAAAAATTGCGCTCTTCTTGGGACACCCTTTACTTATTTGAATACTCTGAAATTCTACACATAGTATTAGTTTATTAGTCACTATTACCTCCAGAAAAATAGGCGAAGTTGCCATGCCCCTTTTGGTACCTCCCACACAAATGGACAATTTTGAAGCAAATGTTAATAGCTTATAACTTTATTACCAGTGCATACATAGACGTGAAATTTTGTACAGTGTAATGGTTTAATTGTACCTACAATACCGTGAAAAATTATTGCTACGCTCCTTTTGGTACCTCTCACACAAATGCACCATTTTGTACCAAAAGTAAACAGATTTTAACTTTAATACCATTACATACTTTAAAGTTATTTAATGCAATTTAAATTGATAATAATTTATATAATTAAAAATTAAAATTAAAATATTATTTTGATAATAATACAATTGAAATTGATATAAAACAAAAAGATAAATAAATTTACTAATACTTTTTTGAAACTCAAGGTGAGGGGATTCATTAGTCGGTTTACCCGACTGAACTTTCTTACTTTTTATCTCAAAATTTGGTGAAAAATTTCTGATCGAAGGATCAATTTTTTTTTTCCAAATTTCACTTTAAAATCATTTTTAATATAATTTCATGATGATATTTTAATAGCAATTTCCTACTAGAAAAATCCGATATTTACTCGTATTAGGGTGAAAAGGTTAAAATCGGAGGACTACAATTTTTGTGCAAAAAAAATATTTTGTAGTGTAGTAAAAAGAAACTATATTCGCATTACATTTTTTACAGACATATATATTCCGGACCTCTTTATATCTTACAGCGTAGAGGTAAAAAAATAAATTTTTATGTTGTCACTTTTTGTACCTACTTCACAGTGTGGTACAGGATATTATAAGTTTATTTCATGGTAGATGTTTGTAACAGCTAGAAATGCTACAGCTAGACCCACCTTATAGTATACCGATCGACTCCGAATCACTAGCTGAGGTGATTTAACTTTGTCTGTCCGTCCGTCCGTCTGTCCATCTTGTGTTGTTCGTTGAGTACAGGTCGCAATATCACTCCGATCGTGCTGAAATTTTTCAGTTAGGAGTCCTTCGCAGTTGGAAAGAACCGTATTGAAATTGGTTGAAATCGGTTCAGATTTAGATATAGCTCCCATATAACCATTTGTAATATGTCATGATCTGTCATTTGTTTTTCATTGTATTCAGTCATGGAGAGTCATCATGGAGAGATATACGCAAGAACAACGTTTACAAATTATTCAGTTTTATTATCAAAATAATCGTTCTCCAATTGCAACTTGTCGTGCACTAAGTAAATTTTTATTTAAAAATCAAAAAAAAAAAACACTTTCCAGTCAGCCTTCTATATTGGCACCCATGAGCAATATTTGTGCTTTAGCTCCGTTAAGGAGCTAAAGCACAAATAAACTTTCCGTTCACATTTGAAAATTATGCTAAGTCAAATTTTTTTTAAATCCAAAAACGACTTTCCATTCGTCTTACGATCTTGACACCCGTGAGCAATATTTTAGCTCTCGTTAAGAGCTATCTTTTTGTCATTGACCGATTGTGGCTACGTGCCACACAGCAACTGAAACAATTGAATTGTTTCAGCGAGAAAAGTTTGGAGATTCGATTATTTCAAGAAATTGTGATATTGAACGACCTCCAAGAAGTTGTGATTTAACCCCATTAGACTATTTCTTGTGGGGTTATTTGACGTCATTGGTCTTTCGAAATAATCCAGACTCACTTCAAGCTACACAAGTCAATATTGAACGTGCCATTCATGAAATACGACTTGATTTAGTGGAAAAAGTGCTCGCAAATTGGGTTCATAGAATTCGTTCCTGCAGAAGAAGTCGTGGAGGCCATTTAAAGGACGTTTTATTTAGAACTTAATTGTATCGATTGTACTTCACATTAAATAAAAAACTTTTGAATTTCCTTAACAATAAGTGTTTTTTTTTTTTCAAAGAAATCATATCACTCTTATTGGAAAACCCTGTTTCGTTTCGTCCAATTTGGCCCTTTGGACCTATAGAAGCTGTATTTTACATCCAATTGTTTTGAAATTTTGTATGGTAGAGTTCTTGATCCATGAACCAACATTGCCGAATTTCAAGAAAATCGGTTTATATTTGAATATAGCTTCCATATATATGTTTCGTCCGATTTGGCCCTTTAGCCCTATAGAAGCTGTATTTTACATCATATTGCTTTGAAATTTAGCATGGTAGAGTTTATTGATCTATGGACCAACATTACCGAATTTGAAAAAAATAATAAATAGACGACTCCTTTAAGTCGTCTGTTATAAATAGAGGACTCCTATAATAAGTAGACGACTCCTATAAGTCGTGTATAATAAATAGAGGACTCCTATAATAAGTAGACGACTCCCTAAAAGTCGTCTATACTAATTAGACGACTCCTATAAGTCGTTTATAATAATTAGACGACTCCTATAAGTCGTCTATAATAAATAGACGTTTCCTATAAGTCGTCTATAACAAATAGACGACTCCTGTAAATCGTCTGTAATAAATAGACGACTCCTATAAGTCGTCGGTAATAAATAGACGACTCCTATAAGTCGTCGGTAATAAATAGACGACTCCTATAAGTCGTCTGTAATAAATATACGACTCCTATAAGTCGTCTACAATAAATATACGACTCCTATAAGTCGTCTATAATAAATAGACGACTCCTATAAGTCGTCTATAATAAATAGACGACTCCTATAAGTGGTCTATAATAAATAGACGACTCCTATAAGTCGTCTAAAATAAATAGAGGACTCCTATAAGTCGTCTACAATAAGTAGATGCCTCTTATTAGTAGTCTATAATAAATTGACGACTCCTATAAGTCGTCTACAATAAATATACGACTCCTATAAGTCGTCTATAATAAATAGACGACTCCTATAAGTCGTCTATAATAAATAGACGACTCCTATAAGTGGTCTATAATAAATAGACGACTCCTATAAGTCGTCTAAAATAAATAGAGGACTCCTATAAGTCGTCTACAATAAGTAGACGCCTCTTATTAGTAGTCTATAATAAATTGACGACTCATATAAGTCGTCAGTAATAAGTAGACGACTCATATAAGTCGTCTATAATAAATAGATTATTTATATAAGCCATCTATAATAAATATACGAATCCTACAAGTCGTCTATAATGTATAGATGACTCCTATAAGTCATCTATTATAATTAGATGACTCGTATAAGTCGTCTATAAAAAATTGACAACTCGCTAGTCGTCTGTTATAAATAGAGGACTCCTATAAGTCATCTATTATAATTAGACGACTTGTATAAGTCGTCTATAAAAAATTGACAACTCACAAGTCGTCTGTTATAAATAGAGGACTCCTATAATAAGTAGACGACTCCTGTAAAAGTAGACGACTCCTAAAAGTCGTCTATAATAATTAGACGACTCCTAAAAGTCGTCTACAATAATTAGACGACTCCTATAAGTCGTCTATAATAAATAGACGTTTCCTATAAGTCGTCTATAACAAATAGACGACTCCTGTAATTCGTCTGTAATAAATAGACGACTCCTATAAGTCGTCTGTAATAAATAGAAGACGCCTATAAGTCGTCTGTAATAAATATACGACTCCTATAAGTCGTCTACAATAAATAGACGACACCTATAAGTGGACTTTAATAAATAGACGACTCCTATATGTCGTCTATAATAAATAGACGACTCCTATAAATCGTCTATAATAAATATACGACTCATATACGTACGTCGTCTATAATATAATGTGTAAACAAATTTTAGTTGAAGTATACCTATTTAATTATTATCCAATCTTACTGGATTTGTGTTATCGAATCTTTCTGGAGTAAAATATTTTCATATTCAGGATGCCAAAGAAAATTTCCAGAAAAGTTCATATTTAATACAAATATTTATGGGTATTTCAAAATGGTCCTTCGAGCTATTGATTTGCTCGAAGGACCATTTTTTCGCTGCCCTCTAAGATCATGATTCCTGATTTTCCCAGAATATTTAAACCTGCCCTCCTTCTGCAACTGCATTTAGCATAACGACTCCGTCTACTTCTACTTCTGCTGCTGCTGCTGCTTTTCTCTTTCCATCATCGCAATTTCTATGCAATCTCTGTGATATTCACTTTTGTGGCAGTAAAGTGACGTGTTGCAATTTACTTTGATGAGGTAGATTTGTTTATTTCTGAACTATTTTTTCTTCATGGCAACACAAAGACTGCCATTGCTTTCAACCAACATTGTTGGTTGGCTTTGCGTAGAGAATTCAGAGATTTATTTTTGCAGTATGAAAAAAAAACATAATAAAAATGATTTCGATTATAAATAGATGTGATGGCATAACAATGTAAATGCGTATGGCAGGAGCAGTAGCACAAGAAAAAAAATCAAAAATATTTTCCTAAAATATTATTGTAAATATGTATAAAAGTAATTGTCCAGGATTGTTGGTACAACGTACACTTGTCCTGCTTTGTTATCGAGCAGTAGCAGCGATTTTGCAGCTATTAATAGCCCCGTCATTTTGGACAGAACAACACTATTAATATTACTAAATATTCACAATATATTGGAACTAATCCAAGGGGTCAGTTTACTTGTGAGGGAGCGATACTCCATAAGCTCATTTTGTGTGTGTGTAGACGCCCATTATTTGAATTTTTCCCCCATATATATATTTTTAATGGAAAAAGTTTCCTTTCAATTTTTCTACAGATTTTTTTTTATATTTCTCTACAGTTTTTTTATTTTGGTTTATTGTTACGAACAGCAACAGCAATGCAAAAAAATTAGTGAATATGAAAATAATCTATTGACTATTTAAGATAAGTTTTGGAGCAGAGTTTGTTGCAATTTTTGCTGTAAAGCCAAAAGTTATTTGTTATTTTTGTTCGTTACTGTTATTACTACTATGTATCGTATTATGTTTTACAATAATGATAATGGAAATGGAAATACCCGGAGTAGTTAAGAAAAATTTTATTAAAAACTTTGAAGAGTAATCGTTTGTTGTTATTGATATTTATGGGTATTATGGGTATCAAAGGAAACTGTAATGTTGTAAATTTATATAGAAATATTTTAAATTTTGTATTAATACAATTTCAGTGAATATTTGGGGGGGGGGGAGATTTAGAAAATGTAGAATACTCGAAGGACCATTTTATGGAAATTTTATTAAAATAAACCAGTAAGGAAAGGCAGAAAGTCGGGCGGGGCCGACTATATAATACCCTACACCTCCCTAACAATGCGATAAGGGTCATTGCCATAATAATTTGGAATAATTGGTAAATGGGTAGAAACATATTATCTAATTCTGAAACGATAATCGCTAAATGAAGCAATATTCGTTCCTAAATTGAGAAACATCTTTCTGGAAAATTTTAATGATCGGAAGTAAGATACAACTTCTATAGCGGTTTGATTCCAAATCAGGAGGAACAATCAATATAAATCTGAACCGATCTTCCCCGAATACTCATTCATGTAAAAAGACCTCCTTCTGTCAAATTTCGTACTGATCGCATATAAAATACAGTCTCTACAGCGCCTACATGTCAAATCGGGGGTAACGTATATATGGGGGCTATATCTAAATCTGAACCGATTTCTTCCAAATTTAACAGTGTTCATTCATATAATAAGAAACCTCTTTCTGCCGAATTTCATACTGATCGGATATAAAATAACGTTTTTACAGTCAAATCGGGGGTAACGTATATATGGGGGCTATATCTAAATCTGAACCGATTTTCTCCGAATTTAGCAGTATTCCTTCATGTAATAAGAAACCTCTTTCTGCCAAATTTTGCACTGATCGGATATAAAATACAGTTTTTACAGCGCTTACATGTCAAATCGGGGGTAACGTATATATGGGGGCTATATCTAAATCTGAACCGATTTTCTCCGAATTTAGCAGTATTCCTTCATGTAATAAAAAACCTCTCTTTGCCGAATTTCGCACTGATCGGATATAAAATAACATTTTTACAGCGCTTATATGTCAAATCGGGGGTAATGTATATATGGGGGCTATATCTAAATCTGAACCGATTTCTTCCAAATTTAGCAGAGTTCATTCATGTAATAAGAAACCTTTTCTTGCCGAATTTCATACTGATCGGATATAAAATAAAGTTTTTACAGAGCTTACATGTCAAATCGGGGCTAACATATATATGGGGGCTATATCTAAATCTGAACCGATTTTAACCAAATTCAATAGGGATCGTCCTTGGGCCAAAAAAAAGATATGTGTAAAGTTTCGTCGAGATCGGACCATAATTGCGACCTGTACTTTGATTACAAGAATACATGCACAGACAGACAGACAGACGGACAGACAGACAGACAGACAGACGGACAGACGGACAAAGCTAAATCGACTCAGAAAGTGATTCTAAGTCGATCGGTATAATAAACGATGGGTCTATTCCTTCTCCTTTTGGGTGTTACAAACAAATGCACAAAGTTATAATACCCTGTACCACAGTGTGGTGTAGGGTATAATAACATTTTTACAGCGCTTATATGTCAAATCGGGGGTAATGTATATATGGGGGCTATATCTAAATCTGAACCGATTTCTTCCAAATTTAGCAGAGTTCATTCATGTAATAAGAAACCGTTTCTTGCCGAATTTCATACTGATCGGATATAAAATAAAGTTTTTACAGAGCTTACATGTCAAATCGGGGCTAACATATATATGGGGGCTATATCTAAATCTGAACCGATTTTAACCAAATTCAATAGGGATCGTCCTTGGGCCAAAAAAAAGATATGTGTAAAGTTTCGTCGAGATCGGACCATAATTGCGACCTGTACTTTGATTACAAGAATACATGCACAGACAGACAGACAGACGGACAGACAGACAGACAGACAGACGGACAGACGGACAAAGCTAAATCGACTCAGAAAGTGATTCTAAGTCGATCGGTATAATAAACGATGGGTCTATTCCTTCTCCTTTTGGGTGTTACAAACAAATGCACAAAGTTATAATACCCTGTACCACAGTGTGGTGTAGGGTATAAAAAGTCATGAATAGACAAATTGAGTTAATTGAGAGGCAGTACCATAGGCCGATTTGGGATTTTAAATAAGACTAAAATTAAATGCAGATTAGTTAATTAGGTCTGGTCGACGGACCATTCTGTTAATTAAAATACCTGAAAATTTAGAGTTCTTCCCTTAAATAATTTTGATCTTTGAAATTAGTTTTTATAAAACGATTTTTCCAACAAATCGAAGAATATATTTTATGTAACGAGCGCCGCAATAGGTGAGTTGGTAGCGTACTCGCCTATGAGTTTGGGGGTCGTGGGTTCAATTCTCACCAGAGGCTCTTGTCTGTCGCTGCAAACATTTAGCCTAACCCAACCTTTGTAACCCGGCATTTCCCTGGAACTTAAAATTAGAATATAAATTTAATTTGTATTGTAATTTATATAAATAAATAAATAATATTTTATTTAATTTTGTAACAAAATTAAAATGATATGTGGTCGAAGGACCATTTTTTAACCATTTCCCAAATTCAAAATACGGTTGTAAATTTCGCATTCGAATGGTACGAGGGCGGTCCCAAAATTAGCAGACCAAACAAAGAAAAAAACAATTTTTCTTTATTTCTAAATGTAATCTCCTTTAAAACCGGTACACTTTTTCAGGCGATTTTCAATAGCTTCGATACCCCGTTTATAGTAAAATAGTCTATCTCCCGGAAATAGCCATCAATCTGTTTCCGCCGAGCCATTCTTCCAGTTTGGAATCCAAAAATAGTCCAAGCGAGCTAAATCTGGAATTCCAATTGCAACTTTTCGTGCGCTATCCAAAAACAAAACACTTTCCAGTCGATCTACGACCTTGACACCCATGAGCAATATTTGAGCTCTCGTTAAGAGCTATCTTTTTGCCATTGACCGATTCCCGATCCGACGTACCGTTAAGGAGCACGAGCAAAAATAAAATTTCCCTTCACATTTGAAAATTATGCTGCCCATTTTTTTTTTAAATCCAAAAAAAAAAAAATTCCAGTCGACCTACGACCTTGACACCCATGAGCAATATTTGAGCTCTCGTTAAGAGCTATCTTTTTTCCACTGACCGATTGTGGCTACGTGCCACACAGCAAATGAAACAATTGAATTGTTGCGAGAAAATTTTGGAGATTCGATTATTTCAAGAAATTGTGATATTGAATGGCCTCCAAGATGTTGTGATTTAACACCATTAGACTATTTCTTGGGGGTTATTTGAAGTCATTGGTCTTTCGAAATAAACCAGACTCTCTTCAAGCTTTACAAGTCAATATTGAACGTGCCATTCATGACATACGACTTGATTTAGTGGAAAAGGTGCTCGAAAATTGGGTTCATCGAATTCCTTCCTGCAGAAGAAGTCGTGGAGGCCATTTGAATGACGTTTTATTTAGAACTTAATTGTATCGATTGTACTTTACATTAAATAAAAAACTTTTCAATTTCCTTAACAATATGTGTGTTTTTTTTTTCAAAGAAATCATATCGCTCCTATTGGAAAACCTGTTATTAAAGAAGTTGATTTAAGTTGAACATAACTTATTTTATTCCTTAGATTCCTAATATAAACATAAATACCCGTCACAACATAAAATTATGTTTATTTTCTTTGGATCCCAGGTAAAATATTTGCTCTTTTGGTTTATTAACCTTTCACGAAAACAAAAACAAACACAAGAGATAAACTAAGGATGCTTAACGTTTGTTTTCATGTTCAATACAAAAAAAAATAAAATATAAATGCAAACAAAAATATATGAATTTTCATAGCTTTTGTTCTTCCATGTATAACCATACCTTTTCTCAAACAATAATTTTTACTTTTGGCTAACTAATAAATTTTTCTTATAATGCAATTTCTCTAGTCGTGAACTTTTGACAAAAGCAGAAGCTTCCAACTAAATATTTACACCCCGACCTGTCAAAGTGTTAGAGCCAAAAAGGTAATTGGATTTTTTATGGTTAAATGAAATAAAAATAAAGTTTTTGCAAAAACCAAAGCCTTGGACGTTGTCTGTTAAGCTCCTTGAAGGAGCTGAGAGGGAAGGAGTCATTGGTCCACCTTAAATTGTAAAGGTGTCACTGCCAAAGAAGAGTTAAAAAGATAATAAAGTTTAGATCCTCCCTCGCAACAGCAACAACGGTCTCCTCTGTTTCGTGCAATGAATTTTATATCTCTAACAAAAAGATCTCTAAAACTTATGGTCCATGTTTTCAGTTTTTATTGAGGGTGCTTTAGTTTTTTTTTTTATTAGATGTGGCAAATATGCTCTATTTGTTTTTATATAGCAACACAAAAAAGTTGTTAAATAAGTTTCAGCCAAACAGAGTAACTGAAATACCGACAGACGGACGAATGGACTGAGCCACATAAAGAAACATGATTTTATTAACGTTGTTGTGCAGTTTTTTTGGGGAGAAAATTTTCTATGGTAGCAAAAAATCGTAAAAATGAAATTGAGTTATTTAGCTCTCTAAAGAGAAATTACATAAAACTAACCATTCACAGACAAATGTTGGTATTTAAATCCCCCAAAAAAAAACAAATACGTGAGAATTGTCATGTGCTGTGGGCAATGAGCTCGAAGGACCATTTGGCTGCTTATAATTTAAAGAATACTCAGTTTTTAAATAATGTCACACATTTTTGGCTGAGCACTACTAAAAAAATCAAATAGTTCTTAATCCAACCAATATTAGATTCTACTTTGGGGAGTCTGCTCCTTCCTTTACAACTATAATGCATTGGGAGGCAGAATTTAAACAGGGCCGTACCAGCTGTCAAGACTAACCATAAATGGTTAAAATAAATCCACAAAATGGTATTGGAGGACCGTTGGTTGACGGCTCGTGAGCTAGCTGATGCCATAGGCATTTCAAATAGTGCTATACACCGCATATTGACGGACAATTTTATGATGAGAAAGCTGTGCGCAAGATGAGTGACGCGTTTGCTGAAAATTAGGACTATACACCAGTTCCCACATTCACTATTGCGGTGGACAAAATCAGTGACTTAAATTTGGAATTGCTTCAGCACGCGCCTTAGTTGCCAGTTTAAGCTCCCTCCGTTTTTTATTCTTCTTTGTCTCAAAAATTGCATCATTGACGGCTCGTGAGCTAGCTGATTTCAGTCATAGGCATTTCAAAAAGTGCTATACATCGCATATTGACGGAAAATTTGATGATGAGAAAGTTGAGCGCAAGATGGGTGCCGCGTTTGCTCAAAATCAAGACAATGCACCAGTTCACACATTCACTATTGCGATGGACAAAATCAATGACTTAAAGTTGGAATTGCTTCAGCATGAACCTTATTCCCAGTTTAAGCTCCCTCCGATTTTTATTATTTTTTGTCTCAAAAATTTGCATCATTTAAAAATGCCGACTCTTTACTATCACCACATTAAGACATATACGTCGAATAATAAAAAAATCCCACATTAATGTTTATTACTTTCAGTCTGGTTATTTATGTTGGTAGCAATGGAAATTACTACAGCCAAATGAAATAAAATATATAAAAAGTTTTTTTATATTTTTCTGCAATCGTCATTTTTATCCCCAAAATCATGATCATAGCATATCATAATTATTAACCATAATTAATAATAAACTTTACACTTACGACACTTTACAAGGGTCATAACATGTACGGGCGAGCGGATGAACGGACGGACGGACAGACAGATGAACTAAAACTTTGTAGATAATATTTTTCAGAATCCGCATTGTTTGAAAAGGGATTGAAACCAAAAAAAAATAAAAGTTTACACAAAGTTAAGACAAATAAAAAAGTTTTCGTTCGAGTTGGTTTGTATAGATATTTATACATATGCTACACTCTGCAGGAACCACACATGGAATGATTAAGGTTATGAACTATTTAGGTGGTTAACCTTTATACTCGTGCAAAGGCGATGTTTAAATGTTTAGTTAAATTTGATAAAAACATTTAAAAGTGAAAATTGTTAAGATAAAATGTTTTCTTCTTTAGCAACATCATTTAATATAAAGAAAACAAAAAGATGGTCCTTCGACGTGATATAAAGTTGACATTCTATATATTGAAAAATTCGTACACAGTTATAATACCAAAAATCATTATTCAGTTCAGAAATATTTTGAATTTTACAAGATTTATACCAAATGTGTAGACAGTAACATATCACACAGTGCGACGGTCCAAAAATCAAAAACCGCGATATTATTTTTCTTGTGGGTTTTGACGAGTAGAACAACGATTGTTTTACGAAATTAGCCGGACACCCCACAAATCCGGATTTACGGGAAAAAACGATTTTTTTTGCCTTTCTTCACTCTAAAGAAATTCCAAAGTAAGATTCGTGTTTTATTCGACAAGACCTACAGGAAAATTGGATCGCGTCATTTGCTTCTTAACGTGAGTTTATTTTGTCGCACTGTGTTATTCAAGGAGACATAAATATGGCTAAATCCCCGAAAATGTCCAAAATCAAAAAATTTTAAAATTGGATTTGCCCATATTTATATTATTTGTCTGGTTTCATTTAAGAAATTTTGTTGAAGAGATGTCATCACAGAGACATGCAAAAATACATGAAATAGTTTGGGCACAAATCGGATAAAAAAGGAGTTGAATATGAAGTACCCCAGTACCAACTGGATGTATGGACAATTCGTTACATTATATTGATTATAATGTTACTCTTTTACATGAATCATTTTCTTTGAAATCATTTACTATTCATAGAAAATTCAATAACACAACACTTTATCTTTCTAAATAAATAGTTTATTTGTTACATTTTTTATATCGGAAAATACAAAAATAATATAATACATATTACGGATAACCTTGATTCGGGATTCGTTTCTCTATTTGTTTTCCATGAACAATTTTTATCGGAACCGACCTTAATGATTTTTAACCTAGAATTTGGCTGGAATTTAAATAGAAATTATATAAAACTAATATTATATTATTATATCATATAGTTTGGATGCTCACTCATTTCCTGCAATTTGTAATTTTTTAATTCCCCACTGCATTTTTTATATATCCAAATAAAGTTCAATTGCGCGAACTAAAATAAAAATTATTTGAATAGAAATCAAACAGAATGATTTATATACGATAAAGTATTAAAATAAATTTTATCTTATAACTGTCACAAAATGTTGAAAGATAAGAGATATATTAAAATCTTTGGAATATACTTACTTACACTGAAATATTTAGTCACTCTTCTACGACACAAATTCTCATAATAGATCCATACAAAATTTGCTGTACTAATAGTTAAAAAAATATTTATGTAAGATATTATTAATAATAGAAACTGATTGTTTTGAAAGTGGCGAAAGTGACATTTTTCATATAAATTGAGTTATCAAAAATAATTTTCTCAAAAAAACAAACAACCGTTTCCTTCCATCGCTTGTAAATAACTGACGATTTAAAAGAAAACGAACAACAGAACTGTTCTCTATTTTCTCTTCTAGCATTCCATAACAATTATTGATTCACACATTACCAAACAAAACTGATTCTCCGAGCGAGAGAGGGAGGGAGAGATTGTATAATTCTCTCGTATGTATTCTTAAAAATAATGACAATAGTCATAAAATTTATTACCAAGACAGCCATTCCTTTAAGGGGAGCATAGCCTTAAATTTATTACTCAAATATCTCATACTGTTAATTCAGTCCGATTCGGCATTAAAACTATGACATGTCTACGTCGTAGTGTTAATGTAGAAAATCCTTAAAAGTATTGAAATATTACTTAAAATAATGCGGACTGTCACAAAAATAATGATTTTTTTCTTCAATGCGTACAAATGCGTACATTTAAAGAAGCGCGTACACAAAGCTAATGATTAGATAGACATTAATTCAAATTCAAAAAAATTTATATTAAGGAAAATTTCGTAAAAAACGTGTAAATTTTCATTATTTTAATGAAAATTGTCATTGAATTGATGCCGAGGTAGCATACTTAATATAAGAACGTGTCATCAAAACCTATTTAAATAGAGAAATATACTAAATTTCCTAAAAACTAGTAATTGTAGCTTACTTCCAGGGAAATGGTCCTTCGACCCAATGCCAAAAAAGAGCATCGTCAATATGGGTTAATCTAGGATAGCCATATGTAGGAATAATCTTTAGTATTTCCCTAAACATGACTAATGGTGATTTCGTTTGTGCAAAAAAATGTTCAATTTTGTCTACATTTTACACTGAAACCGCTTTTTTATATTTGTTTGTAAAACTGGTGCAGCCGTATGAAGGGGTTTTGATTTCGTTTGTAAAATTATTACACTCCGCAAATGCGAAAATATTGCATTTTCCACACTCAGCGTCAAAAAGCAAACTTCAGAACCAAACCTAATTGAAAGCGTACATTCTTATTGCAATATCTGATGGTTGCGTATGGGATTTACTCACCGCACGATTTTTGTTCGATTGTTCGCATGCAAAATGCGAAATTAGCATTTGTCGCAACATGATGTGGTGATATTATTTTTCAGAAACGATATCACCATAATTGTGGTGAATCGTTCCTGAACAGTTCCTTCCTTGGGAAAATGGTCCTTCGCTTTAATACAATAATTTAAAGCGAAGGATAAAATACATTTTTAAATTTCCTAAAAATTAGTAATTGTAATTGTAACATACTTCTGGGGAAATGGTCCTTCGACCCAATACAAAAAGATCATCATTTGGGAAAAAAAACTTTAGTATTTTTCCATTAAAATGACTAAATGTGTTGTAATCTGAATTTTCCTTCCTTGGGAAAATGGTTCTTCGCTCTAATACAATTTATTAAATTTATGATTACAAAAATACATGAATTAGATTGGGTACTAAATAGCAGTTGACTAGTAGAGTAATTCACTCGCAGGAAAATGGTCCTTCGAAGCAATGCAATTCTTTGAATTAAAGGTCGCCATAAGTAGGGCTACTTTAGAATATCAAAATTTATTATTTTTTTCTACTAATTAGTTATTGGTTAGTTTATTTTCGGTGATATTGCAATTCGAGCAATGCAAAAAAATCAAAATAAAAATCAACTGAATGAATGAACCAAAATGAATATTAGGACAGCGAAATTTATTAGAATTTTCCTAAAAATTAGTAATTTTATAGAAAATTTAATTTTTCCATTGACTTCTTTGGGCATACGTTGTTAACAAATGATTTCTGAACTACGAAGGCAGTCTCAAAATTAGCTGACCTAACAAAGAAAACATAATAATTTTGGGAATTTTTTTTCATTATTTCTCAACATAATCTTCTCTTAGCTCGATACATTTTTTCCATCGATTTTCAATAGCCTCGATACCCTGTTCATAGTAAGAACTATGTATATAGCTTCTGATAATAGCCATCAACCGCAACCTCCACCTCTTCAGTGCCGCCGAGCCATTTTTTCAAGTTGGGAAACAAAAAATAATCCGAGGGAGCAAAATCTGGCGAATAAGGTGCGTGCTGAAGCAATTCGAATTATAATTCATTGATTTTGGCCATCGCAATAGTGGATGTGTGAACTGGTGTGAGCAAACGCGGCACTCATCTTCTACACACCTTTCTCATCATAAAATTGTTCGTCAATATGCGATGTATAGCACTTTTTGAAATGCCTATGACTTCAGCTAGCTCACGAGCCGTTCAACCAACGGTCCTCCAATACCATTTTGTGGATTTTGTTTAACAATTTCTGGTACGGAGGGACACCTCAATTGTTCGACCACTATTGGTTTCGTCTTGGTAACTCTTAGGGCCCCGTTTAAACTCTACCACCCAATATCTATACCCTCCACCATAGGATGGGGGGTATATTCATTTTGTCACTCCGTTTGTAACACCTCTAAATATTGATCTGAGACCCCATAAAGTATATATATTCTTAATCGTCGTAAAATTCTAAGACGATTTCGCCATGTCCGTCTGTCCGTCCGTCTGTGGTAATCACGCAAATGGGCCATATCGGTCCATATTTAGATATAGCTCCCATATATAGCATCTAACTTGTTGTGATTCATACTGTTCTCATCTACTAAATTTTTGGTGTTTTCGGTGTTATTTTCTTTAGGTTTGAGTTATTTTGTGAGGTCACATGCTATCCATGGTGGAGGGTATATAAGATTCGGCATGGCCGAACTTAACGCTTTTACTTGTTTATAGTTGACTCCCCCAAATAGACTCCCCCAAAATAGAATCTAGGTCGGTTTTAATATTGGTTGGACTGAGAATTTTCGAATGAAAGTATTGTATTTTATAAATATATTATGTTTATAAATTTACTGAGATCGTTTACTTTTGAGTTCTCAAAAAATCAAAACTAAACAACGTGGCCCCTTAAAACTTAATACATATGTTTTAGAAGGTTTCCACATTTCACGAAAGTGATTTTTTTCAAAACTACTACCGTCATCTATGTATATGTCAATTTGGCTAATTCAGCAACCGCCCTCGTACTATTAGTTAATTACTGTGTTCAAGACATTAATTTAGAAAAGTAGCCATCTTCTCATCACCCACAAAAGAAAAAAAACATATCCTAGGTTTGACAAACAAATTACCACAATTTTAAAACAATAGGTAATGGGATACCTTCTATAAATATAGAATAACTGTATTAGTTATCAAAAAAGCCACCACATTTGGTTTTTGGGAAAGATTTCCTCTCAAAGATTACCAGGAGTTGACCCTTTTCATTCGAAAAGCAAAACAGAAAATTCACATCACAGTTTTAAATAACCAAACACAGAAGGAGAAGAAGTCCGTCCGTCCGTCCGCCCCAGCAGCAGATAAATCCTCATGATTCGTATATTCCAGGTTAAGAGTTTTTCGGAAACCTTCGCTTCTTACCCAGAGCAGTCAGTAGTCAGTCTTGTTATTCAAGAATAAAAGAAAGAAAAAAAAACTCCAAAAACAGATAATCTCTCAATGAATTGTGGCCTCTTATGGATTTTCGTATTGTCAACGCCGACGCTTGGTGGTTTTTACCTGCCCCGGCATTGTTACCTGCAAATCGTGTTCCTTGGTGGCGAGTGAACAATGCCACACCACACCAACTCTGGCCTCTTGGCTGTGGTTTCATTTTCTGCCGGACTCTTTTTGGGTTCTTCTCTGATGTATATCAGTTTACTTACTGTTTTAGTGGTTACTTGGTCGTGGTGTTGGTATGGTGCCTTAAAATCTGATGACAACTACCGTCGTAGCACGTAGCAGCACTCCAAACGAGGCAGGCTTGGGATAATCATGGAACCCAAACAATACGGCTCCTGAACGAGAACCCCCATCACCACCACCTCCATTCCTTCAATCATCCATGAATTCATACGTACGACTGTTGTCCCAAAAAAAGGAGACGACAAACAATCTTATCAAATTACATAATGTGACATAATTAATTTTTTTTTGGAGAAATCACGAAAAAATAAGAAGAAACTCCATATGAAGGAATTTGTATAAGACTTTGTATGTTGTGGTGGGATCTTTGAGGAAACCAGTGGAATCCGGATGGTGAATTAAGAAAATTCATAGGAGTTCGGAGAGGTATATTAATTGTACACAATGAATTTAAACATCAGAATTTAAGTTAAACTTTGTTGTCTTTTAATTATTTTATCCGAATTACGAGGGCGATCGCAAATTAGACGAGCTGACATATAGATGGCGGTAGAAGTTTAAAAAAAAAATCTTTCGTAAAAAGTGGCAACCTTCTAAAACTTGTGTTTTATGTTTCAAGGGGCCACATTGTTTAGTTTTTTTTATTGAGTACTCAAAAGTAAACGATCTCAATGAATTTGTAAACATGGGAAATATTTGTCACCGATATGTAATACAATACTTTCATTTGAAAGGTCCTCAGTCCAACCAATATTAAATACGAACTAGATTCTACTTTGGGGGAGTCTGCTCATTCGCTTACAACTATAAAATATTAGGTGGCGGAGTTTAAACGAATGCGTACGAGCTGACAAGACGAACACCATAGAGGTCAACCACGCCAGAAATGGTTAAAAAAATCCACAAAATGGTAACGGATGACCATGGGTTGAAGGTTCGTGAACTAGCTGAAATCATAGGCATTTCAAAAAGTGTTATACATCAAGTGTTGACGGAAAATTTGATGATGAGAATGCTGTGCGTAAGATGGGTGCCGCGTTTGCTCACATTTCACACATCCACTATTGCGATTACCAAAATTAAAGAATTAATGTTTGAATTGCTTCAGCACTCACCTTATTCGCCAGATTTAGCACCCTCGGATTATTCCTCCAAACTTGAAAAAATGGCTCGGTGGAAAAATATATATAGATGAAGAGGTGGAGAATGCGGTTTATGGATATTTTCAGAAGCAGTTCTTACTAAAACCAGTGTATCGAAGCTATTGAAAATCGCTGGAAAAGTGTGTCGTGTCAAAAAACTACTAACACTATGCGTGGAATTATGAAAGATTCTGACAAGTAGTATAGAAGTTATTAAAGAATTAATATTTCACTAAATGTTGACCCTTTGTGGGGGAAGTACTCGAAGGAGTGGACCAATACGGTCCATCTTTGATATTAGCCTGAGATAGAAAAAAATATTAACACATACAAAGTTTGAAGTAAATCGGTTACTCCTATCGAAAGTTATCGTGCGCACCAGCCAGACAGACGATGGGACGGACGGACATTGCTCAAATGACTTAAAATGGACTAAAATGTAATTCCAGTAAATATTCTTGGGGTCTCTTAGGTCACTCCTTCGATGTGTTACAATTTTGGGCTACAACAGCTGATAATATACCCTCGTTCCAATAGTGGTGGTATAAAATCGTGATTTTGTTGCAATTCTCTTACATCTACCAAAAGGGCTATAATTTCAAATAGGCTTCAAAAACTTAAACGAATAAATTTGTTGAGATTTTTGTATATTTGTTATGGTTTTTTCGTACCAGCACAAAAAAACTATTTATTGAAAAAAAATCAAATTTTTTAAAAAAAAAAACTATTTTTATTTTTAATTCTTTTAAAGACAGTTACCAAGCTTCCGTTTCTATGTGAAGTTGACATTTTCAAAATCTGTGGCCCTCATAATTTCCTTTAATTTAAAATATATACCTGCTTTATCGGGATTATTTTTCAAAAATATGTCCAAATACTATCGGCACCTTCCATGAAAAACGGTATTAAAAAAATACGTTTTTAATACAATAAACATTCTTTTACACATTTTTCTCGTGTTCAGGACCCCAAATTTAACCACAAAATGTTATGCATAGCACTTCGACATAAATTTTGTAAACTAGTGTATTCATTCGCTCGAAGGACCATTTTTCATGTTGGAAATCGAAACCAGTTGCACCACATCTCTTTTAATGATAGTCGATTTTTCCGTATACGATTTGTCCAACATTTATTTTTGTATTAAAAACTGTTAAGATCTGGCTTCAAATTCGACCTAATTTTTAAAATAATAACACTTCGTACTTAAAATGATGAAAATTTCCTTAAAATAAGTTACATTTTCCTTGTTTTAAATACTACCCAGCAAAATTTCTCATTACCAAATAATCCGACGAGTAAGCAAAGTTCGATAATGGTAAGTACTTATTATTTAGCCACTTTTCTCATTATTTTAACATGGGGATGTCATTGGAGGGAAGTACTTCCCAAAAGCATACAATAAAGTAGCATAATAAGTACTTATTTGTAGCATAGACATACCACATAAATATGTTCATCTGCAATAGATGTTGACATCATTGATGTGTAAAACCAAAAATAATAATGAGCTCGAAGGACTTTAATAATAAATCATCTGCAACAGATGTTGACATCATTGAAGTGTAAAATCAAAAATATTAATGAGCTCGAACGACCATTTTCCCGGTTCTTTGAATTAAAAGAGCTGTGAATATGTCCACATTTATTAGTAGACCTTTGATTTTTCCACTTTTTGACGTCAGAACTTTTTTTGGCGTCATCATTGATGTGTAAAATCAAACATATTAATGAGCTGGAAGGACCATTTTCCCGGTTCTAAAATTTAAAGAGCTGTGAATATGACCACATTTATTAGTAGACCTCCGATTTTTCCACTTTTTGGCGTCAGAACTTTAATAATACATCATCTGCAATAGATGTTGACATTATTGAATTGTAAAATCAAAAGTATTAATGAGCTCGAAGAACCATTTTCCCGCTTCTTAAAATTAAAAGTGCTGTGAATATGACCACATTTATTAGTAGAACTCCGATTTTTCGCACTTTTTGGCGTCAGAACTTTAATAGTAAATCATCTGCAATAGATGTTGACATCATTGAAATGTAAAATCAAAAATATTAATGAGCCCGAAGGACCATTCTCCCGGTTCTTAAAATTAAAAGAGCTGTGAATATGACCACATTTATTAGTAGACCTCCGATGTTTCCACTTTTTGGCGTCAGAACTTTAATAATACATCATCTGCAATATATGTTGACATCATTGAAGTGTAAAATCAATGATGTTAATGAGCTCGAAGGACCATTTTCCCGGTTCTTAAAATTAAAAGATCTGTGAATATGACCACATTTATTAGTAGACCTCAGATTTTTTCACTTTTTAGCGTCAGAACTTTAATAATAAATCATCTGCAATTGATGTTGACATCATTGAAGTGTAAAAGCAAAAATATTAATGAGCTCGAAGGACCATTTTCCCGGTTCTTAAAATTAAAAGAGCTGCGAATATGACCACATTTATTAGATTTATCCACTTTTTGGCGTCAGAACATTAATAATAAATCAATAGATGTTGACATCAATGAAGTGAAAATTAAAATTATTAATAAGCTCGAGGACCATTTTCCTGGTTCTTAAATTAAAAGAGCTGTGAATCACACCACATTTATTAGTAGACCTCCGATTTTTCCACTTTTTGGCATCAGAACTTTAATAATAAATCATCTGCAATAGATGTTGACATCATTGAAGTGTAAAATTAAAAATGCTAATGAGCTCGAAGGACCATTTTCCCGGTTCTTAGAATCAAAAAAGCAGTGAATATGACAACATTTATTAGTAGACCTCGGATTTTTCCATATTTTTCATCCGATTGGAACCAAACTTGCCATTTAGACGTTTTATAGTAAAAATATATTTTTTGTATATTTTTTTTTGGTATTCACGATAAAACGTCTAAATGAATAGTTTGGTTCCTCCCATCGGATAAAAAATGAAAAATTTGGAAAAATCCGAGGTCTAGTAATATCCACAGCTCTCCTAATTTTAAGAACCGGGAAGATGTTCTTTCGGGCTGATTAATATTTTTGATTTTACATTTAAATATTGTCAACATCTGTTGCAGATGATTTATTATTAAAAATCTGACGCCAAAGACACCCTAATCTTCAAAATATAAGTAAAGCCATTTTTTAATAGAAATCAAAATATTTTGTATTTTTTCTAAACTTATGGCCCTCAAATGGTTAAAATGTATATATTTCTGCATAGTATTAGCAACTTTTATATTCAGAATCGTCGGAAATGGAAAAAGGCGGCATTTGAATGTATAACTGAAAATATTAGTTAGGTCGAAGGACCATTTTCTGGAGTGAACATGGTTCCTAACGTTTGATACATTTAATGCACTATTTGCATTTGCATTTTTTACAACCCACCATTATGAAATGTCGTAAAGAGAAGTTCCTTGATTTAAGAACAAAAACTGTCAAATTTCAAGAGATCCGCTTCATGATTCTCTTAAGTTTTTGTTGGGTCTTAGCTTTAGAGATGCCACATTATGGAAACGAAATTTGAAAGGAAGCATTTTCTTGACCTGAGGAATAATACTGCGAATTTGTAAGTTAATTATACCTTCAGTTCTAAATCCAACCTATCAAGGTGTTGTAAGGATCATACTCGTATAGTCGGCTCCGTCAGACTTTTTTAAAACAAACTTTTTTCGGTTTTAATTCCTTTGCATTACAATATTTTTCAATATTCATATTGAACTTTTGAAAAACATCGTAAACAAATCTGAAGTTTTTTAGTAAACATACACGATGATTGGTTTAATACAAACTACATCCATATGTCTATTATATGGAAGCAAAAATGCTGGACTTATAAAAAATGTTGTGGTACACTTTCTATCCATTTAACAACAGCAATTAATAAACCAGTAAGGAAAGGCAGAAAGTCGGGCGGGGCCGACTATATAATACCCTACACCTCCCTAACAATGCGATAAGGGTCATTGCCATAATAATTTGGAATAATTGGTAAATGGGTAGAAACATATTATCTAATTCTGAAACGATAATCGCTAAATGAAGCAATATTCGTTCCTAAATTGAGAAACATCTTTCTGGAAAATTTTAATGATCGGAAGTAAGATACAACTTCTATAGCGGTTTGATTCCAAATCAGGAGGAACAATCAATATAAATCTGAACCGATCTTCCCCGAATACTCATTCATGTAAAAAGACCTCCTTCTGTCAAATTTCGTACTGATCGCATATAAAATACAGTCTCTACAGCGCCTACATGTCAAATCGGGGGTAACGTATATATGGGGGCTATATCTAAATCTGAACCGATTTCTTCCAAATTTAACAGTGTTCATTCATATAATAAGAAACCTCTTTCTGCCGAATTTCATACTGATCGGATATAAAATAACGTTTTTACAGTCAAATCGGGGGTAACGTATATATGGGGGCTATATCTAAATCTGAACCGATTTTCTCCGAATTTAGCAGTATTCCTTCATGTAATAAGAAACCTCTTTCTGCCAAATTTTGCACTGATCGGATATAAAATACAGTTTTTACAGCGCTTACATGTCAAATCGGGGGTAACGTATATATGGGGGCTATATCTAAATCTGAACCGATTTTCTCCGAATTTAGCAGTATTCCTTCATGTAATAAAAAACCTCTCTTTGCCGAATTTCGCACTGATCGGATATAAAATAACATTTTTACAGCGCTTATATGTCAAATCGGGGGTAATGTATATATGGGGGCTATATCTAAATCTGAACCGATTTCTTCCAAATTTAGCAGAGTTCATTCATGTAATAAGAAACCTTTTCTTGCCGAATTTCATACTGATCGGATATAAAATAAAGTTTTTACAGAGCTTACATGTCAAATCGGGGCTAACATATATATGGGGGCTATATCTAAATCTGAACCGATTTTAACCAAATTCAATAGGGATCGTCCTTGGGCCAAAAAAAAGATATGTGTAAAGTTTCGTCGAGATCGGACCATAATTGCGACCTGTACTTTGATTACAAGAATACATGCACAGACAGACAGACAGACGGACAGACAGACAGACAGACAGACGGACAGACGGACAAAGCTAAATCGACTCAGAAAGTGATTCTAAGTCGATCGGTATAATAAACGATGGGTCTATTCCTTCTCCTTTTGGGTGTTACAAACAAATGCACAAAGTTATAATACCCTGTACCACAGTGTGGTGTAGGGTATAATAACATTTTTACAGCGCTTATATGTCAAATCGGGGGTAATGTATATATGGGGGCTATATCTAAATCTGAACCGATTTCTTCCAAATTTAGCAGAGTTCATTCATGTAATAAGAAACCGTTTCTTGCCGAATTTCATACTGATCGGATATAAAATAAAGTTTTTACAGAGCTTACATGTCAAATCGGGGCTAACATATATATGGGGGCTATATCTAAATCTGAACCGATTTTAACCAAATTCAATAGGGATCGTCCTTGGGCCAAAAAAAAGATATGTGTAAAGTTTCGTCGAGATCGGACCATAATTGCGACCTGTACTTTGATTACAAGAATACATGCACAGACAGACAGACAGACGGACAGACAGACAGACAGACAGACGGACAGACGGACAAAGCTAAATCGACTCAGAAAGTGATTCTAAGTCGATCGGTATAATAAACGATGGGTCTATTCCTTCTCCTTTTGGGTGTTACAAACAAATGCACAAAGTTATAATACCCTGTACCACAGTGTGGTGTAGGGTATAAAAAATGTACGTCATTCAAAGATGTGCAGCATACTACATAGTTTTAAAAAATGTTATCCTATTCGGTCTAAATTCCTTTATTCTTCTTCTAAATTGCTTTTATTTCTCTAGTTTTTAGTTCATAGTTTTTGCCTTCCTTTAAATTTAATATATTTACATGCTAAATATCCTATATTGTGTAGCTCGAAGGACCATTTTTTTTCGCTCACTTAGGAAATGCGCAAAACACTGACTAAAATATCTTTATTCTTTGATTTGATAGCTTAACTTATCCTATAGCTCAAACTTTGAAAATGTCATATAAATGTATATCTCTTAAAACACTGCCGCTTTTATTTCTAAAGAAATACAAAAAAAAACAAAACCAAAATGAGGCGTAAGTCTGTTATTATATCTGTTATTTGTAAAACCAAAAAATAGCATATTAGACTTCAATAGCCGATTGGATAGAACATCTTGTTCTTTTCACACAGAAGACGCATGCGCAACCTTTTCATCTAGGTAGAGATAATAATAAAAGCCTTTTCTTCACCACTCTACAAGCAGTAATCATTATCTGATTTTGAAATTAAATAATCAATTGGAGCGCACGTTATTCTTAGGAATTCCAGTCCACAGTCTTAGATTTCAATTTTCAAAATTTTGTATTTTTTTGTTTATTGAAATTCCTTCCTTAGCTTCTGTTTGCTTGAACTCCTCCTCTTCTCCAACTTCTAGAGAAACTCATATTCATTGCTCGTTCAAATCTGTGTATTTCCTTTGAAAAAAATCAATGATTTGTTGTATTCTGCCGGGGAACTACAGAAGAGAGCAGAACGCGTTTAAATTTAATTCGTTCAGTTTCTGTTGAACATATTTTCTTTCAAAAAGGTCTTATCTTAATGCCTATAAATCATACCATAATCATTGATACATGTGAGGGTCTTTGTATTCGGATTTTGATTCAGTGCTCTGCATTTTTTCGGGATATTTTTACGGTCTTTGTTTTTTTTGTGTTCTTCGTTCATTGTGCGTGTCTTGTAGTATGCATTGGCCTTTGTGTTCAATGGTGATTTCTTGTTTTTGTTTTTGGCTTGGAAGGTGGATAACATTTGGGAGAGAGAGGTACCCTACATTTTGAATTGGTACAATGGATGGAAAAGTGGGGAAAGGTTTTGGGGATTTGGTCTTTCTTAAATATATTTATAAATTTATATAAACTTCTCTAAAACTGGTGCCCAAGAAGGATATCAATTTAAGTTCTTTTGAATGTGTGTTTAAGCAAAAAGTTAGCTATTTAAACTGTTTGGAAAAGTTTTGAAAGAAGATAGTGAAGTATATTTCAGTTACCTTTTATTTATTTCTGTAAATAATTTCCAAAAACTGGCGCCCAACCTGACGGCCGGAACCTTTTGATTAAAGCACTACACAAAATTTGTGTGGGTTCGTGCGTTGGTCGCCACTTTTTTCATATTCTTCATGCTGAACAGGTTCTGCAACCCAATATTCCTGCCAATACCCTGTAGGGTATCCACCACCACGGACCCATTATAATATTTATTCGTTCGTACTTGTGTTTTCTTGTATTATTTTTTTTCAATAATTTTATTTATCACCAGAGTGGCATCAGATGAATTTTGTGTGTTTTTTTTTCGGGGTAGACAATTTTGGTTCTTCGTTTCTTTCATGTTTTTGGTTAAACTGTCACGCTCGTTTAGGTCTTTTTTCGCGCTACCAGTGAAATCGAAGCGAGCGAGCAGAAATTTAGCTCAATTTCATTGTCTTTCTTAAAGATTTTTTTCGTGTCATCCTTTGCATGTTTTCTTTTTTTTTTGAAAAAAAAAAAATTAAAGAAACAAAAACGTTTTTCTCCTCAGCATGTATATTGGGCATTTTGTTGTATTGTTGTGTTCACCCAAATCACGTGCTGACATGAATAATTTTATGTTTATCAAGCTCTTCATTTAAGGTGGTTTTGGGGATATTTGTTGTCTCCTTTGCGGACCTCCTTAATGTTGTGCATAACCAATGTATAATTGTGGACAACAAAATGACATTAAAACTTTTCTCTTTTGTTTTCTGCGGTTGCATTTTCGTTAAGAGTTGTTTGAGATGGACATAATATGCGTGAAATTGGATTTAAAGATATTCCATGATTTTTTCAATAACAGTTTTGCATATACATACAATATTTTTCAATATTCATATTGAACTTTTGAAAAACATATCGTAAAAAAATCTGAAGTTATTTAGTTACCATACATATTAGAGTTCGACCGAAGGTGTTTTTTATTTGGAAGACAATAAATCAGTCGAACTCTAATACATAGAGATCGATTTAATCCAAACTACATCCCTATGTCTATTGTATAAAAGCAAATATGACGGATTTATAAAAATATTTGTGGTACACTTTTTATCTATTTAATAACAGAAATTTATAATAAAATGTACATTATTGGATGTATGTATCCTTAAAGATGTGCAGCATAATATTTTAAACAATGTTTTATTCCATTCGAAAAAGCGACAATTAATTGATAAGAAAAATCGATTGCAGTTTGAGGCCATTTCAAACCATAAAGGTGAACGACAAAAATCTCTTTAGCTGCTTTATATAAACGCAACGATAAGATTCGGCACATCTTCAGAACAAATATTAGCCCCTGATATATATTTTATTAAAATTTGAAAGGTTTAAAGCCATAAAAGTGTACCACAAAAATTAGGGTGGTAACTTAACATCTACCTTAATTATTGTGGTATACTTTTGGGGTCTTTAGTGAATTAAAATAGTAATTACATTTATATCAGAGAAAAATCTGTTCTTCAAAGATGTGCCGAAACCCAACATATCAAATAAAAAACAGTTTTGAATAATATAAACTGAATCACCATTTGCCGACATCTACAACCATAAAGGGGAACCAAAAAAAAGCGTTAAGTGGCGTTCTATAAAAGCGATGATATGTTTCGGCACATCTTTGGGGGATATGTTTTCCAGTGATGTATATTTGATTATAATTTTAGAAGTTAGAAGAACCGAAAAGTGTACCACAAAAATTAGTGTAGTATTTTTAATATTACGTACATATTTGTGGTACACTTTACGTGTCTTTAGTGCGCTCAAATTGTAATAAAATATATATAAATTGAAAGCTTCTTATCCAAAGATGGGCAGAATCCTAATATATCAAATAAAAAAAGTTGTTGACCTTTATAAGCATTATGATCATTTTAGAACATCTGAAATCACTAAGAAAACCCACCAAAATCGTTGTAGCATTTTTATAAGTACGATAAAATTCGGCACATCTTTGTAATATCTGTTATCCCGTGGTATATACTTTATTTTAATTTGGAAAGTTTAAACACCCGAAAAGTGTACCACAAGATTTAGGTTAGCATTTTTATTGTTACATTAAATTTTGTGGTACACTTTGTGGGTCTTAAGTGAAATAAATTAATAATAAAATGTATATCATTGAGAAGCTCTTTCTCCAAGGATGTGCAGAATCCCAGCACATAAAATACATAACGGATTTTGAATGATATATAGACTTTATCACAATTTGAGGGCATCTGCAACCATAAAAGGAGAACCACCAAAATCGTTGAATGGTATTCTATAAAATTGATGATATGATTCGGCACATCTTTGGACGATATGTTTTCCTGTGATATATATTTGATTATAATTTGAAAAGTTTTAAGACCCAAAAAGTGTACCACAAGAATGAGTGAAGGATTTTCAATAATACATACATATTTGTGGTACACCTTTCGAGGCTTAAATAAATTCAAATAATATTCAAACGAATATCAGCAAAAGCTCATGCGACAAAGATGTGCTGAATCCTAATATATTATATTAAAAAATCTTTTTAACGATATAAACCGTATCGACATTTAAAGATATCTGAGATAACTGGGTACCAGAAAAATCTATGTACTGCTGTTTTATAAAAGCTAAGATGGGATTCGGCACATCTTTGGAAAATATAATTTTCGATGGTAATTATTGTATTAAAATTTGAGAACTGTAAAGAATCCAAAAGTGTACCACAAGAATATGAATAGAATACTAATTACATCATTAAAAATTGTGGTACTCTTTTACAGCTTTTAATGAACTCAAATTGTAATTAAATGTATATCACTTAAAGGCTCCTGCGCCAAGGATGTGCAGAATGGCAATATATTAAATTAAGGAAGCGTTTGAAAGATATAAACAATATAGGCTATGAAGGACATCGGAAATAATAAATGTATAACACAAAAATCTTTGTAGCTGTTTTTCGAAAACGACGACATATTTCTGCACTTCGGTGGATAATGGGATTTCTGGTAATGTATATTTTATTATAATTTAGGTTATTAATAAACCGAAAAGTGTACCACAAAAATGTGTGTTGTATCTTCTTTTCTGCATTTATTCTTGTGGTACACTTTTCGCGTCTTTAATAGACTCAAAGAATAATAAAATGTATATCAATGAAAAAATCTCACTCCAATCATGTGCGGAACCCTAATATATCGAAGAAAACATATCCTCTGACCAATATAAACTTTGTCACCGTTTGAGGACACCTGGAATCATAAAGTTGTACTTAAAAAATCTATATAACGAGGTTTTATAGAAACTGTGATATTTTTCTGCACTTATCTAGAACATGTGACTTCTAGTGACGTACATTTGATTATTATTTGAGGTCAGTAAAAAACCAAAAAGTTTACTAAAAATGTCTGTAGTATTTTAATTTCTACATTTATTCTTGTGGTACATTTTTCGCGACTTTAATAAATAAAAATAGTAATTCAATGTATATCAATAAAAAGTTATGTCTCCAAAGGTGTGCAGAATCCTAATATATCTAATAAAACTGGAATTTAAAAATATAAACATTATCCCCGTTTGAGAGTATCTGTAACCATAAAGTTATACTACAAAAATTTGTGTAGCGCTTTTTCTAAAATAGCTCATATGGTTCTGCATACTTTTGTGGTACACTTTTCGCGTCTTTAATGAATGAAAAAAGTAATTCAATGTATATCAATGAAAAGTTATGTGTCAAAGATGTGCAGAATCCTAATATATCAAACATAACTAGAATTTAAAAAAAAAACTTTATCACCGCCTTAGAGCATCTGTAACCATAAAGTTCTGTGTGCAGCGCTAATTTTTATATGTAGATCTAATTCTATATATAATATAATATGATTCTGCATACCACTGGAAGAATTGCTCTCTGGTGGCATACATATTATGTTAATTACAGCACACTAAATAGGCCAAAAGTGTACCACAAAAATAAGTGTATTAATTTTATTACTTCGCAACTTTTTGTGGTGCACTTTTCTGGTCTTTAAAACACTAAAATGGTAATGGATTGTAAATTAGTAAAAAGCTCGATTTGAGAAGATGTGCAGAATCATAATATATCAGATACAATTTTAAAAGATAAGCAGAATCATAATGTATTCAAAAAAATAATAGCTTTTTATTGCTACAAACATTGCCACAGTTCGAGGAAATTTGAATCACATTGAAAATTTACCTCATAGTTTTGTATAGCGATATTTTATAAAAGCGATATATTATATTATAATTTGTACCACAAAAATTAGTATAATTTTTTCGAAACTGCACCGTTTTTTGTGGTACACTTTCCGCGGCTTTAACATAATGATAACGTAATAAAATGTATATCAACAACAAAACTGTTTTCCAAAGATGTGCAGAATCCTAATAGTTTGGCACATTGTTATTTGAACAACTACAATAAAAAAATAAGCATATCCTGCTTTCAGTTCTCTGCGCCCACCACTCATTTTGGAAATATATTTTTGCTATTATCTCTATTAAAAACTATCCCATTTTTCTTCTTTCTTTCAATATTTTTGCTTCACATCCATTTCGCAAAAAGCTTTGCTAACGATGAGTTTAATTACTTTTAAATTTACTCCTAAAACTGCAGACTTATATCTTTCACATTCATTCTCAAATGGCGACATTAATTCCCGTTTCAAGAGTTTTAATTTTTCTTTCTCTCTCTTTTACTTTGTAGTTTTTTGATAACTTCATAAAAGTGATGGCATTTATTATTATTATTAAGACCTGACAAAGATAATGACATTTGCTGATGATGATGATGACTAAGACGTAGATTTCATATGTTAGCTTTCCACAGATAATAACTATAAAATGACACGTATCCTTCCGCCTTCTTCCCACATTGTTATCATGATTCAGCTGAATTCAACATTGACAGAAATGTAAGCTCTCTGTTCTTGGGGCGTTAATTACAACATAAGTTGAAGCTGGACCGACAGCAAACGGAAAAAACAAGAGGAGTATCACAAATTAAGTTGTTAACACATTGTAATTTGTTAAAATGCACTTCCCCCTCCCCCATTTGGTTTGGGTTGTCCTGGTGTTCTCTTAAGATTGTCGGCAATTAAATTAAATGAAGGATAATTATTTGACTGTGCGAAAGCCGCGATGGATGGGTATGGTGATGAGGAAGCCAAGACCCCTTTCTTAGGGGGTCATTAGAATAATTACTTCATTTTCAAAGAAATGTTTTACAAGAAATCATTTTTAATTAAGAAATCATATTTTGAGAGGTTTGAAGTCCTCGGGAAAGGCCAGGATTTACAATTTTAATGATGATCATTTATGGAAGATTTTCAAACATTTAAAACATCGTCAACTTTTGAAAAAGATCGAAACATTCAATGGGAATATTTTTTAGAATAACTTGAAGTGACTCAGCTTATAGCAAAAGCAAAAAAAAAACACAAGTTAAAAAATCCTAACGCTGGCGCCCAACGTAGAGACACTTTAAAAAGACTTGCTCGTACGGAGCCAACAAAGGCTAAACAATTTAGATCGAGTGAAATATACTTTATAAAGTCTGTGAAGCGATTCAGTTTGAATATAAAGAAAATACATGGTACTTCAGAAACAACACTGGCTGGCGCCCAACGTAGAGGCCTTTCTATAATGTCAGCTCTTATATTTCTATTCCAATTGTACGGCCCGCTGACAAAAAATCTCTAGTGGGGATCGAATCATAAAGTATTCTGATTGGGGTTAAAGTTATACAATCGGTTCTTTCGTGGTCATCAGTTTTATAGAATTATTTCAAACGCGATAAATGGCGGAATGTTAAAGTTATTTTAAAAATTCGCTTTTCCAGAGCTATTTGCCCGAAATTTAAAATGTACCCGTGGTTTGTCTTGAAAATAAATTATATATCGTATACTCGTATGAATTTACCCGGCAGGTGGCGCTGTAGTTAACTTTTGTTTAATATATATAAATTAAAAACATATTTTGAATAATATGAAATTTATCAATATTTAAGAACATCTGCAAGCACAAAGGAAGGCCACAAAACTCGGCGTAGCAATTCTTATTGAAATCAATAATATGATTCGGCACATCTTTGGAAAACCTGTTTTCCGCTGGTGTGTATTTTTTTATAATTTGAGTAATTGAAAGGACCGAAAAGTGTACCACAAAAATGAGAGTAACATTTTTTATTGCTACATTTATATTTGTGGTACACTTTTCGAGTCTTTAATGAATTTAAATAGTAATAGAATATATATCAATAAAAATATGATCATCCAAAGATGTGCAGAAAAGGTTTCATGAAGACATATCTATTTTATTATAATTTGATAAATGAGAAGAATTAAAAAGAGGATCACAAAAATGGGGTTAACATTTTTATTGCTTTGGCCATTTTTGTGGTTCACTTTTCTGGTGTTTAACGAAGTTAATTAAAGAAAACATGTATACAACTCTTCTTCCAAAAATTTTAATAATGTGTAATTTATCAATATTTAAGAACATCAGCAAGCACAAAGAAAACCCACAAACATCGACGTATCGAGTTTTATTAAAAGCAATCATATGATTCGGCAATTCTTTGGTTAACCTGTTTTCCAGTGGTATATATTTTATTATAATTTGAGTAACGTAAATACCTGAAAAGTGTACCACAAAAATGAATGTAGTAATAAAATTCCAACACTCATTTTTTGTGGTACACTTTTCGAATCGTTAATGATGTAAAATAGTAATAGAATGAATATAAATCAAAATATGATCCCCCAAAGATGTGCAGAAAATGTGTCATACAGAGATATCTATTTTATTATAATTTGAGAGATTAAAAGAATGGAAAAGCGGACCACAAAAATGACGGGTAGCATTTTATGGTTTCGTTCATTCTGTGTTTCACTTTTTGGACTTCAATTAATGATTAAATGCAAATCATTGAGATGGTCTTTCTCGAAGGATTTTCTGAATCCAAATATAAATTTAAAAACATCTGTTAAATAATACGAACTTAATCAATATTTAAGAACATCTGCAAGCATAAAGGAAACCCTCAATTTCCATTGGTGTATACTTTATTATAATTTGAACAATTGAATGGGCCGAAAAGTGTACCACAAAAATTAGTGTAGGATTTTTTTTATTACTACTCATATTTGTGGTACGATTTACGAGTCTTCACTGATTTCAAATAGTAATAAAATGCATACCTATCAAAATAATATCTTTCAAAGATATGCAGAAAAGATTTTATGAGAAATAACTACTTCAGTGTAATTTGAGAAATTAAAAGAATGGAAAAGCGGACCACAAAAATGAGGTTAGCATTTTAATTATTTCGGTTATTTTTGTGGTTCACTTTTCTGGTGTTTAATGAAGTCAACAAATGATAATATGTACCACTGATACGATCTTCCTCCAAGGATTTGCCAAATCCAAATATAAATTGAAAAAAAAACATCTTTTGAAAAATAAGAACTCTATCAATATTTAAGAACAAGCTTAAAGAAATCACACAGAAATCGGCTTAAGCATTTTTATTAAAAGCAATGATGTGATTCGGCACTTCTTTGGTTAACCTGTTCTCCAATGGTGTATATTTCATATAATTTGAGTAACGTAAAGACCCGAAAAGTGTACCACAAAAATGAATGAATTATTTAAACTCCTACACTCATTTTTTGTGGTACACTTTTCGAGTCTTTTATGAACTCAAATAGTAATAAAATTAATATCAATCAAAATATGATTCTCCAAAGAAGTGCAGAATCTTAAAATCTGAAGTAAAATTTAGCCTTTGAACGATACGAGTATAAACCTATCAGATCACGTGGTCTGCATATTTCTGTTCAGTTCATTATGAAATCTGTGGGAATTTGAATAAAAAAATTAAATTAATTTCACAGTACAACATATGGTTTTGTCTACTCTATTCTGAGAATTGGACGTGAAAATGCCAAACATAGAAACATTAGTAAGTTTGTCGGAATTTAAAGAACAAAATTTAAGTTTATTTCTTTAAATTATATAAATATTCGTTATGAGTAGACTTTATTCTTCAATAATTGTGTTGGATTTCCACAACTTTTACCTTTTGCACATATTGCGATATTCATTGTCATATTCGATACGATACGTTGCTCAATAACTGTTATACGTTACCATATGAAAGTACGCTACGTATAGTAAGGATTATTGTTGACGCTATCAATATCGATGGGATTAATCGCTATACATTAAGCCCAACTATATAGATGACGGTTTCGCCCAGCCTAATGTTAATATGGCTATTCTTTATTTAGTTTTTTTTTAATTTACCTTGTCACATTACACGATATCAGTTGCACAATTATATCTTAATTGTTAATAATAATGTACCCGTATCTACTCAACTTCTCAGTTCCATTAGGTGCTTTCATTTTAGTCATAAATTCTTCAATTCATTGAGACAATCTTTCTCAGGCATCTCTAGGTTATTGGAAAAACACGACTCTTAGCCGCGCCAACAATGTAAAATTCTAATTATGACATTTTACAACTTCCCTATTATTTTACACAATTTTTTTGCTTTACAAGAGAAAAACAAAACTATAAAAATATTACGTTGTTCAATTTGTATAATTCTTTCTATTGCCACACAAAAAAAAAACACTAAATAATATTTCAATATTGCTTCCCGCAAACCCATCTGACTAAGTGAGTGTTATTGTTTTTTTTTTGTTGTTCGTGCTCAACAATTACGATCTAGACAATATATAACTAACCAAGGTTAACTTAAATATTCTTATTCTAGATATGGTTGAGAGTTCATAGAGAAATGCTTACCAGACCTAAGCGATCTCAATATATTGTTATTTTGTTTTTCTCGGATACATATTTACGAACTAATCATCCAGCAACAAACTGAAGTGAGCGAAAACTAACAAAAGTCACGCACAAAAGTTATAAAAACCAAATTACACATGGGTTTTTATGGAAATTGCATTTTTATGATATTTTAAAATCAATCATAAAAATGTATGCAAGCCGGTCTGTCCATCCGTCCGTCCGTTCATCTGTCTGTCTGTCCGAAAACAACAATGGTCATAAAATTAAAAATTATAAAAATATTCTCAAATGAAAAAAGTGTTGGTTGGCTGTATAAAATTACATTTCCACCAACTGCAACTGCTGCTGCAACAACACAGCATTAAAACAATTGAGTTTTTGTGAATTTATACATTTAATTGTGGTTTATTTTGCGTTTCAAAAATAAATGAAAAAAAACCTATAATTTTTGTGCGGTTCGAAAAATTTTTATGATCTGTAATGTCTACAACGCAAATGGTTTATGATTTTGTTGGAGAAAAAAATACAACAAAACTACCAAATATGTTTTCTCATAATGAAATTTGAAATTATGTTAATAGGATGAGAGAGGGTTTTTACGTTGGAGGCGATTTGTAGGACGTGCAAATGACCTCGTATTGAAGCAGGCATTTAATTTGAATTTATTATTGGAATTTATTGTTTTGTTTCTAAATTAATAGGCATTAAATCTAGAGATTTTACAAGCTTTTCTAAATAATAATTAAGGTAGCAGCTGTAATGAAAAGTTATGGGATATTATAAACATTCTAATAGTCGTCACATTGTTCGTTTGATGTGAGTCAGTCGTTTTTATTTGATTTAAGATAAAGATTTTAAGTAATGTCAATTCAACATTGATTTAGCTATTAAACCATTTAGAATGCACTGAAATTGAAGCTCTCAGTGATTTTCACAAATAAAAACATATGGCCAAGTCCCAAAAACAGTACACCAATTTTTGAAATTGATCCAGAATTATTTTTATTATCCCCTCACCTTAGAGAGGTACGAGCCAAAAGTTTAACACATCGAAGGAGTGACCTAAGGCCCCAAGTATGTTCGGCGGATATCCGTTTTGAGTAATTTTAAGTCTAATGAGCAATGTCCGTCCGTCTGTCTGCTGGCTGGTGCGCACGATAACTCTCGAAAGTAGTAACCGATTGACTTCAAATTTTGTATGTGCTAATATTTTCTTCCATCTCCGGTTAAGTTCGGAGATGGGCCATATTGAACCACTCCATCTATATAGTACCTCCCCCACAAAGCGTTAATATTTAGTGAAATATTGATTATTTAATAACTTCTATGCTACTTATTTGAATCCTCTGAAATTCTACACATAGTATTAGTTTATTAGTCTCTATTACCGCGAGAAAAATGGGCGAAGTTGCTACGCCCCTTTTGGCACATCCCATACAAATGGCCTATTTTGAACCACAAGTTAAAAGCATATAACTTTATTACCAGTGAATTCAAAAACTTGAAATTTTTACAGTGTAATGGGTTTATAGTACCTAGAGTCCAGAGAAAAATGGGCATTATTGCAACGCCCCTTTTAGTAATGGACCTTTTTGCACCATAAATGGACCTTTTGGTACCAAAGTTAACAGCTTTTAACTTTAATACCAGTGTATACAAATACTTGAAATTTCGTACAGTGCAATGCTTTTATAGCACCTAGAGTCTAGAGAAAATTGGCCGTTATTGGCACGTCCCTTTTGGTACCTCCCACACAAATGGACCATTTTGTACCAAATGTAAAGAAGATTTGGATCCACAGAATCTACCACTAATTTTCTTGATTCAAAGATCATGCTTAATATTTCAGAATTTTAAAAGATTTATAATTTTCATTTTACAAGGATAAATGGAATTGTAAATTATAGAAATTATAACAATTCCTTAATGCGAGGTCATTCCCAAAATTAGTCGACTAAACAAAGAAAACACAACAAATTTCAGACAATGTTTTCTTATTTCTCAGGATAATCTCGATATACTTTTTCCAGCGATTTTCAATAGCTTGGATACCCTGTTTATAGCGAGAACCGCAACCTCCACCTCATCATTGCTGGCAAATCTTTTTCCGCTGAGTAATTTATTCATGTCTGGTGAATACAGAACCTTTCAAGAATATTGTGTGCAAATCGGAGCAAAATTAACGAAGATACAGCAGTCTAAGCAACCGCGCCTTATATGTGACTCAGTACATCAGAAAAAATGTAAAACGTTTTTCCCACAACCCATATTTTCAAAAACGGTGCCCGTCATAACTCAAAAATTACTGAACCGATCCTTTTGACTATTGCTTTACATAATTTACGAGGTATCGCTGTCGATTTTTTTATAAATTTGTTAATTTTATTTTATTTAACAATAACCAATTAGTCGATTTTTTCTCGGAAAAATCGCATTTTTCTCTTCAAAGTGAAAGTTTCCCAAAAATTTAAGTTTTGAAAAAAAAAATCGATAGCGTTACCTAATAACGATTATCTAACTAAATAAATATTTTTTTTTAATTTCACATGTTCCTGTATCGAGTTATGAGGGGCACCGCAATTAAACTTTTTTTCGAGACGCCTCCAATAAACTTTGAAAGTTATCCTTTAATGTTCCATTGGTTCAATCCAAAAATTTTAACAAAAAAATATACATTTTTGCAGGAAAAACCTATACCCCACCCTGTAGCCCTCATAATTTCGTACATTTAACGTGTAGCTCTGTCGGGCATATACTTCAAAAGATAGTCTAAGTATTAAAGGAAAATAGGAATTACAAAGTTACCATAACATTGTTTTAATATTTTTTTTTGTGTGTTTAGGAAACCAAATTACGCCAGAAAATGTTATGCGCAGCCCTTCGGCATAATTTTTGTAAACCAGTGTAATGTACCGCCTGGGGACTTACCGCTTCGATGTCTAAAGCTCACATTTTGGTATCAATCAGTTCTATAGAAGATCAGAGCAGTGACAGGTCTTGATTTAATCATTCCTGGGATTTGTAAATCCTGGTATTATTGGTACGGCTAGATGTAGCTGTAGGATAACCAGAGACAAAAGACATGTTCTTCTTTATTGGGATATTCGACATACGAATTTTGGCGACCAAACGATTACATTTAATTGTACATTGTATCAAATATTTAAAAAAAAAAAACAATCAAAAACTTTTTAGAATTTCCGCAAATTCCTCTCTTTTTCTTGCGGCACTAAGTAGATACCCAGGTCACGTATTCCAGTCCACATTTGAATGTTATCTATCTACGCCATAGACCGAGTGGACTACGAGTATATACCAACTGTGTACACCTTCGAGAGGAACTACATCATTATGATTCCAGCCAGAGATGAATGGGTTGGCAGAATATGTAATAGAAACCTTCTCCACTTCTATACGGATGGTTCGAATTTTGATGAAAAGATTGGCTTTGGAAAACACTGTAAAGATCTTAGTTTGGATATAGCTCACAGACTACCAGATACCTGCAGTGTCTATCAAGCCGAAATAATGGCAATATGGGAAGTCGCCAAGTGTCTGAGTCGCAACATAGTAACCAACACTGTCGTTGGCATTAAGTCGGACAGGCTGCCATCAATTCTCTGCAGGCCACATCCCTAAATTCACAAACAGCCCTCGACTGCCGCAGATCTCTTAACGAGATGACTGAGCAGTTTAATATACACCTCATATGGGTGCCTGGTCTTAGCAAAGCTGGTGAACTTGCTAAGAAAGGGACGACATTACAAATTCTCGAAGAAGCTTTGGATTAGGCAATCGGGCAGTCCAACTAAAGATGGACAGAAATCGACACCTGTAGGGTAGCTAGACAACTCTGGCCAAGGCATGACCTGAGAAGGTCGAAATATCACCTCGCACTAGAGAGGAAAATATTGTCTACGTTAGTATCAGTTCTGACGGGACACTGCTTGATCGACGAACACGCCAAAAGATTGGGTATTGACTACAATGATTTCTGCAGAAGCTGTAGAGATGAGGAAGAAGTGGAGAACATTGAGCATTGGCTATGCGACTGTCCAGCTTTGAGTAAACGACGACTGGACATACTGGGGTCGGCCTTTCTAGGCAGTCTAACAGATCTTTCCGGTACCGATATTTGTGCTATCGATAAATGTGTATATCAAACAGGTTGGTTTCGATGAGGGGCATTTTAACCCGTGGTATCACTAGGACCCTAAACTGGTCTATGTGAGCTGGCAAAAAAAATGCGGGTGCCACACTAACCTAAACCTATTTATGCCATTGCCTTTCTTTGCCAGGATTTCCGTCTATTTTTTTCTTGATGTTTTGAATTAATTTGTATTTTGGATTTCGCATGATGTGTTCAAGGTAAGCCGTTTTTCTCTTCTTTAAAGTTATACCTAGTTCTCCATTTCTGTGCATCCTTCTTAGGACTATTTTATTTGGAACAAACTCGGCCCATGGTATTTTTAATATATGTATAGATTTCAAAGGATTCCCGTTTTTATGGTCTATACCTCCATAGTGTATATCAATGGCGACCACACAGGAGTTTTTATAAACCGTAGCTTTGTTTGCGTTCAAGTTTATATCGTGGCTCGTAAGAACTTCCTGGTATATGAGGAAGGACGCTCTTGCTAACTCTATCCGTCGTCTTATTTCCTTTCATCCATCCCACTGTTCATTGATCATGACCCCAAGATATTTAAAATTTGTAATTCCTCTTAATCATATATTTTGTATTTTGAATATTTATTTTCAAGCCATATTTTTCACTAAATTTCAGCAGTCTATTCATTAGTTCTGGAGCCCCGTAATGCTAGCAAACAGCATCGTGGCACCGATTACAAAAATACCCTTAGGTTTTTTGATGAATTCTTGGAATATCCATTCAGAGTGTATATTAAACAATAATGGGGACAAAATATAAGTACATCCGTGTCATGTTCAAGCTTCGTGAAATCTTAATATTTTCCACTACTACTGCTATTATAAATATTATAATATTTTAATTTATATTTATTATTTCAATAATTAATTCTGTCATTGAATATACACAACATGTTTATTTTCTAAGAATTAATTAGATTTTCCCTTTAAAATATCGTAATTATTTTCTGATAATCCACAATGCGTCCGTCAAAATTCTAAAGATTTTAATCGCTAATGATTAACTGAATTCCTCTGCTCTGCACATTATTCAATTTCCTCTTTCACTTTTTTTCTCTCGCTCTCCCGATTTAGACATTTCGCGCGATTCTGTAAATTGTTTTCGCATCACTGCGGCTCACGTGTGCATATCTGTGCAATTTCTTTCATACCGATTTTCTGTTAATTCTAATTTCATTTGCTTACATGTTCTATTTTTTCTACCAAAAAAAAAGAAAACAAATCATCTATAGTATTTCTAAAATCAATCACACTCAATCATTCAATAATAAATTTCTAAATATTTTTTCCTTTTTTAATTATACGCACATGCATATCTGCATTTCCACACTTAGAATTTGGCATGCTTTGCACACACGCATAATACGCGTGTCGTGTGTGCAAATTTTTTTCTATGTTGTGTTGTTTTTCTGTCCGCCTGTCCGTCCGTCTGTCTTTCTTTCCTTCACATTTGTTTTTCACAGTGCATTGCATTGCACATTGCCGTTGTACTGCTTAAAGTTCATCGCTCTAATTCAATGCTATCCGACACGTCGCGTCGTCATTTAGCAACCGAGAACCGAGCGGCGCTGCGCGGTAAGCGTTCAGCGTTTGAGCGTCTAACGCTACGCCCGTTGCAGTGCGTGGCAGTAACGCAACAGAAAAGCAAAACGACAGCGCTGCTTTCAGTGTGCGTTCGTTCAGTCATCAATGGCCACAGCAAATGTCAGTCCCAGTCGCTCGTCAGTCAGCCAGTCAGTGAGTCAGTCCGCATTAGATTACATGGCTCTTGTGGTCGTATAATTTTTCTGACACATTGGCCGAATGTTCGTTCCTCCGTTCGTTCGTTGCATATGCTTGCATATGGTTATGGTTAGTCGAAGGTGGAACGAATAGTCTGACGGACGGATGGACAGACGTATGGACGTTGTATGTCCAAGACGAACGGACACGTTGTACGTATATTCATATGCATGTGGGGTGTTGAGGCAGTCAGTCTTGCAGAAACGTAACAAACAATTATTATTATAAATTTATGCATTCTCATTATAAAAGTTCGTTGTGTGTATTTAAGTTTTTTTTCTCTATCTCTCTCTCGTTTTTGCACATTTTTCTATTTGCATATATGACTGGGTATTTGTAACATTTTGTGTATAATATTTGCTTAAAATTTATATCTGGTCTCAGATAATACTAGTTATTAGGCAAATAGTGTTTCGCAGATGATACGAGTGGCACTAGTTTACAGGCAATATATTTGAATAGTTGAGTTGAATTTGAGTTCTACAATTAATTTTTCCAAATTTGGATTATTTGTTGTTAATTCACTGCAAACATGAAGAATGAAATACTTATGTATATAATAAATTTTCAGAAAATGTTAATAAAAAAACATAGAGCAAATGATATTCTTTAAAAATTTTAGAGAATTGAATGAACGAAAGGAGTTCCAATTAATTATGAATAAACAAATATAAAATTAAACGTATTCCTCTAACGAGGAAACCCCCTTTGCAGGATGTAGCATTATATAGGGTGATCAAAGTAGATATACTTTTTTCAATAGCCTTGTTTTGGCAGATCACGTGTGAGTCGTGTCATGCTGTCATGTTATTTTTGTTAAGTATTGTTTGGCATTTCATCATGGAAAGACTTACGCCTGAACAACGTTTACAAATTATTCAGTTTTATTATCAAAATAATCGTTCACCAATTGGGCTAAGTCCATTTTTTTTTAAATCCAAAAAAACACTTTCCAGTCGACCCACGACCTTGACACCCATGAGCAATAATTTAGCTCTCGTTAAGAGCTATATTTTTGCCATTGACCGATTCCCGATCCGACGTACCGGAATCATCGGTCCATATATCATTAAAAATGATGCTGATGAGAACGTAACCGTCAATGGCGACCGTTATCGTGCCATGATAACCGACTATTTGATGCCTGAAATTGAAGCTCGTGATCTCGGCGACATTTGGTTTCAACAAGACGGCGCCACTTCCCACACATCGCATCAATCAATGGATTTATTGAGAGAACACTTCGGTGAGCAGATAATTTCAGGTTTTGGGCCGGTCGACTGGCCACCAAGATCGTGTGATATCACACCGTTAGACCTTTTCATGTGGGGATATGTAAAGTCTAAAGTTTTTGCGGGCAAACCCACTTCGATTCAGGCCTTGGAGCAAAACATCACGCGTGTCATTCGCCAGTTACCAGTCGAAATGCTCGAACGAGTCATCGAAAATTGGACTCAACGGATGGACCATCTGAGACGTAGCCGCGGCCAACATTTGATAGACATAATCTTCAAAAAATAAATGCCAAAGAATGTTCTTTCAAATGATAATAAACATTCCCCATTCAATTTGAATTTTCTGTGTTTTTTTCCTTAAAAAAGTAGGGAACCTCGTAATGGATCACCCTATAGAAGCAAAATGCTCTTGATCTGGGAGAATATCCCAGTTACAAATCAATGTAATTTATGCATTCGTTCATATCTTCTATAAATTAATTCATAATCAGAGAACTAGGTAATGTTAAAATTCGTAACATATATTTTACTGATTACAAAGTATTCTTTATTCCTCATAAAAATCTAGTCATAATGAATAGTAACATATACTTTATGAATTAGTTCATAGTGGATATGAAATAATTCATAAATAGGAGAACAATTACTCCTATGACACAGTGTGCCAGTAAAATTAATTCAGAAAATAAATATGAACATTTGTAGATCATCTACGGAATAGTTCTTATCAATTATGACCTGTTTCTTGCCCACAATGAATTAATGCATTATTCCAAATCCCATCACTCGTTTTTATTTAATATCATTTTTAATTAAAATTGTCACTTTTTTGCAATTTAGTGCACTTTTACTGCAGTTAATTGTTGTTTTCAATCGTAAAAACTACAATGTGACAAAATCACATAAAAAAAACTTCTCTAAAATCTTAAGAAAAGTATCTTCTAATGTGTCTGTGATGTTGGCTGTGGTCGTGGAAGCAATGGCTATGGCAACCGGCGTTGTTTGGTTGTGTATTCATTTCCAAATGCCATGCAAAATTCTTGTGAAAAGTGCAAAAGCGTGATCAATTTTAAATGAGTTTTTGTTTTCTCGTTTCAAAATTTTAATTGCCATTTGCATGAAAATATAGTATTCGTTGTAATTCTGGATGGTTTTTTTTTTGGTTTGTAGGTTTACGACTTTGTTGTGCTTTACAATGGACGTGCATTATTATCTTAGGAATGTATTTTTTATTTGCATTTTTTGTGAACATAAGACTATGGAAATGTTTTGAATATTTCTATAATTTTCGTGAAATTTATTTTATGGCGATTTTATTTTTCTTGAGCGAAAAATAATTAGTTAAATGTACAGTATTAAAATTTATAATAATAAGTGGAGGAACTTTAATTTTTACAAAGTACCTTAACAACACTGTACAACAATTTTAAACTTTTTCAAAAAATGCATTCTGTTCGAGGAGACCAGAAAAGATATACGTGTATCGGCGTTTTGGAAAATCTCATCGCAACATTTATTTTCATGTTCATGCAGCATATCGGTATATGAAATTATGTGTTTTTCTGAGGGGTGGAGTATGTTCAGCAAATTTGTAGAAAACATTAAGGCCAATATTTTTGTGGAACATATTGACCCTCTAGCTCCACCACATAACGGTAATTTTTTGATCTATTTTAATAAATCGAAAACAACTCACATAACATATGGAACATATTGGAACATGTTGACCCTCTAGCTCCACCAAATAACGGTAATTTTTTGATCTATTTTAATAAATCGAAAAAACTCACTTAAAAATGTGGAGGGCGGGGATGTAAAAACATACCTAAGCTCAAATCTTATCAGGAACACCAAATAACATTAAAATTCCAGTTAAAAACACCCTTTTGGAATATTCGTGCAGAAATGTTATTCATACAACTCAGTGGTCAAAGCACTAACGATACCAGTAAAAAGGGTTTTAACTGGAATTTGACATGTTTTGGTGTTTGCGATAAGTTAATAAAACTATGGCCAACATTTTTGTAGAACATTTTATCCCCGCCCTCCCCATTTGAAAGAGAAGATCTTATTAGAAACACCAAAAAACAGTCAAATTCCCTTTTGGAGTATTCGTGCAGAAATGTTATTCATACCACACAGTGGTCAAAGCAATAACGATACGAGTAAAAAGGAATTTACCTGGTATTTGACAGTAAAGAACACATAGTTAAATAAAATTCCGATGTGATTTCTTTAAAACGCCGATACAATAATCCATTGTTGGAACCCCGTTATTTTTTGTGTCGTACACATTAACTGCCGATCAGTCGATTATTATATCCGCCAAAATATTGTAACTTTTCTTAAATTTAGAATTTTATTAGTTCGCCGAAAAAGTAAAACCATATTCCGACAAAAATTACAAAGCCAAATTTTTGATTTTTTTTTCAAAGGTTGAAAATTTTACCACTTGTTATTTATTTTATAGATTTTCAGCATTTTTACAACATTTCTGATTTTGCGTTTCAAAAACATAAATTTTCCCCAACGTTGAATATGACAAAAGAATTGTTTTTTTTAGGAAAAAGTTATTTAATAATAATTTTTCTAAAGTTATGAACAAATCGTCAAATTTGACTCTTTTTTTGAAAATTAGAACATTTCGATTTGCTTATATATTGCTATCTAGTATTATGTCAATTTTAAAACAACATAGCAACATTTTAATACTGCACGTACTGAATGTTTATGGTACACTCTAAATATATAATATTTGCTACACACAAAAATTATATATTTGGGAAGATGTTGTTCTAAATAAATCCTTGTTTTCACCCTAATACCTTTTATTTGGTATTTTATTTACGAAACCAAAAAGGAATTTAAATTTAAGTATTCCGAAAATATCGAACCTTAATTGTGTTGTTTTTCAGTAATTTAATGATAATTTTTTAGAAATTTTTAATTGAAATCGTATAATTTTTGATAACATTAATTTACTCGAAGGATTGAAAAAAATGCTGACATGAAATACCAAGAAATTTAAAATGAGTCCCTTAAAACAGAATGCAATGCTGCTAATGATATTTTTGACTGGGAGAAATAATTCGAAACGAAGGAAAAATTAAAAATGAAATTAGAAAAATTCACCAAAGTTTTGAAAATCTTTCTTAAATTATATATATTTGAAGATATTCCTAAACAATAATTTTATTGGTATATATATACATATTTTATTTGAGAAAATTAGTTTGCAAATATATTTTGTTGTAATATATTAATATATGCGTTCCAAGTAAATTTTATTGATTTTCAAATAAAATTTATTTACTCAGAAATATAAAACATTTAAAAATTTGTGTTCCAAATATATTTTCTTTCGATTCAAACATATGAAAAAAGGCGATTTTGCCCCGTGTGCTTATCCATAGAAATGTAAATATTGATCATTTTTTGCGATCTACGGACGATAGCGGAAAATATATTTTTTCTTTGGATTTGAAAAAAAAATGTTTTTCGGTGAATTATTTTTGATTTTTGTTTTCTTAAATATAAGAGAAGTTTGCAACATTTGACTAATTTATCAAATTTTAATTGCTTCCAAATATAATTATTATTTCAAATGAAAATTACATTTTTATATTAACCAACTTCTTCTTCTCTTTTTTCAGGTATGTTTCTTGTTTAAAATAACATTTCTTTGGGTAAATATGTTAAATATATCAAAAATACATTAATTAATATTCCGACATGATCAGAACTTGGCGTTAACTCTTAAGGTTAAGGTTTTTCATTGCAAAATTAATTATATTTCTATTTCATTTATAAGAAAATAAAATATAAATAAAATATTTAATTTATAAGAAAACAAAATAAGTTGGAAAGCAAAATTTAAACAAAATAAATTTTTAATCAAATATTTTGCATTTATATACCGAAAAAAAATGTTTGAAAAATCTTGATCCCCAGAAAATAAGCAAGCATTAAATAGTCAGTTTTTCTAAGACTCTCAAAATACGCAAAAACTTGAAACTAAGGCAATAAAAATTGTTAATTATTTTTTTTAATTAAATACAAAATATCTCGCAAAGTTGGACACATCATCGATAGACTGCATGAACTGATCAAGTCTAAGAATGAAATGTTATGCAAAAATGTTGGCCATGAAATTTTACTAACTTTAAAGATAGGTATGTCAGAACACACCAAAGCCCAAAACTTAACACAAATACAAAAAACCAGTCAAATTCTGGTCAAAACAAACTGGTATCGTTAGTGCTTCGACCACTGGATCGTATGAGCATTAATTAATGTAATAATTATTGTTATACATACAACACGAATAGAAAAAAGAGTGTTCTGACTGGAATTTGAATGGTGTTTGTATTAAGTTATGGGATTTGCTGTGTTCTGCCATATGTATATAATAAAATTTAATGGCCAACATTTATATAGAACGTTTCATTTTCGCCCAACCCATTTTCAGCGATGTTTTTTACGATTTGTTAAAATAAAGGCAAACATTACCGTTATGTAGGGGGGCGTAGCTCTATAACTATTGATCAGATGTAATGTAAGTCCAAATTTTTCTAAATTTATTTCATCCAAATCGGACAAGTCGTTTCCGAGTTATGATAATTTATATGCCGAAGTGTCTCAACAAATTGGCAATTTCTCTACAACTTTGCGATTTTGAAGCACTATATGCTGTTTTTCAAACCAGTTTGTTTTACATATTTTTTCTCCTAATCTATATCTACAATTATGCTAAGGGCTGTAAAACAAAATTCCAATTGGTTAACTAGATATAGCCATTGGAAAAATACATTGAATTGCATTAAAATTTCGATAACAAAAAAGTATCGAAATGAACTGGCTTAGCTCATCCTTCGAACTTTTCTCTCAAAAGTATGTATGTAGTAGTTGGATAGAGAAAATTCTAGACATCAACCTTTTATCTCTAAGTCAACCAAGAGCGCCAAATATGTGGGTTGTTTCTCTACACATAAAATTTCTTCGATATTCGATGACAGAGACAGAGTCTCAGCCTCTCTGAGGTTAATGTTGCAATTGTTGTTGCTATTGATTGCTTGCACTCTGCTCTGAGCTCAAATGAATGTTGTTAAATGCCTTGTAGGCGGTCATTAAACTTAATTTGTTTTTCATTACGAAAAATTAGCAAAAAACCATATCGACGGCTGCTGCCGACAATGACTACAATGACAGACAGCCAAACAAACAAACAAATTATTCTATAGATAAATTTAAAATATACAAGAAGAACAAATTAGAGAAACAGCAAACAATATAAACATTATCTTGCGTTGTTACTGTTGCTGTTTTGTTGTTGTTTTACGCAAACAGAACAAAAATGCAACAAAACATAAATGCAAACTGAAAAAACAGAAAAAAACCGAAGACACACAAACAAACCGCCGCCGTGAATTGAACAATTGCTGCAAAAAAGGCAAACAATTCGTTGTTAGCTATTTAGTAGAGTGTCATCATCGTAATCATCATCAAAATTGCCAGAGTCAGAGAGTCAACTAGAGACACAACATCTCAAGAGTCGTTGTAGTTTGACGTTGACGACTTTGTTATCTCCGCTATTCATGATGATGATGATGATGATCGCCTCATCATCATCATCATCATCATTAACAACAATTACAAAACACTCATACGCAGAGCGGGGCAGACAAGGGAATGTCACAGAAAAACACAACAACGAAAACACGATTGAATGTCTGACTGACTGACTGTCTCTCGCCGCTCTACCGATGATGTCCGATGAGAAAAAAAGCCAAATGAACTACAACGATGACAGCGACAAACAGCAGCAATTACAAATTATTGTTGTAATCGAAAAACATCAACTACAACAACAGCAACTACCACTACAACGAGATAATATTGGCAACAACAATATCAGAGATAGCAAAAAGCACTACTGAATTTTTCGTATAAGCGCCCGACCTATCATACACAGTTTTCTATTGACCAGCCAACCAACCAACTAAGCAAAACAACCACAACAAACTAGAAAAATAGAAAAAAGATAGCACAACAACAACAACTACTAAAATAATATATTATATATTTGAGAAATAACAGATAGAAAAAATACTACAACAGCAACATCATCCTCAACTACGGATGACTACAACCAGCACATCGTCGTCGTCATCATCACCACAATTGTCGACATTAGCCATCTAGCTACTGCTCTTTTTTTTGTTCTTGCGAATAACGAGGGTGCCGTCGATAAGTCTGGGCATAAAATGATATCAAAAGAAATTACAAATAAATAATTAAATTCTCTCATATATCCCTCACGATAAAATATCCATTTTCGTTGTGGACGTTATGATCGATCATTTTCATAACGGACATAATCCACATAGGCTTTTTCACACTTTTCACACTTTTCTAGTTTTTTTTTTTTTTTTTCAAAAAATCATAGTCAAATTTCATCGTCATCTAGTGTGAAAAATGGCATAATTATCGTAACTATTCCATCGAAAATATTGATCTAATTTTGATCGTTTCCCACAAAGTACAACTGTTTTTTATGGCGATTTCGTTTCTGGAAAGAAATTGCCCTGTCGAGGGGAAATACAAGAAAAAATTTGCAACATTTATGTGGAAATGGTGTAGTCCCTCGAATTTAGCTTATCTCCAATTTTCAAATTTCCAAACAATTTTAATAAAGTACAGTTTTCGGGAAAAGGGAAAGAAAATGCTGCACTTTTTCTGAAATCGAATTCACCATTAGTTGTACTGTTAAAATACTTTTAAAAATATGTACTATAGAAAATGTTTTGTAATTTTACGAATCTTCAATTAAAAAATTAATTAATTCTATAAATTTTTTAATTAATTCAATTAATTTATTGATTGAATCATTTGATTCTATAACTGTATTCTTAAGCATTAAATTTAGTGAAGCCATTTAATATATTGATATTTGAATTGATTTTATTTAATTTTAATTTGATGTATAAATTTCCTAAATTTTTTTATATTATTTTGAATGTATTTTTTCTTTATTAATTTCCAACTTAAAAATTTCGTTGCATTTTAACGAACTCACAGACTTAGTATACCGCTCTAACTTTTGTGGAGGAATAATAAATGAAATGTCAATTAATATTATATAAAAAAATAAAAACAAACGAACAATTCAATAAATAAATAACGAACTTAATAAAATTGAAAAACTATTAATGAAAGAAATAAATAATAAAATGAATAAATTTACTCCTTAATTGGATAAATAAATAAAGAAAAGTGCCATAAATTATTAAATAGAACGTGACAAATAAATAACAGTAAATAGTCTATTAAACAGAAACAAAAAAAAAATAATTTGTTAATAATAAATGTAAAATTATATACAGGAAATTTTTTTGACATGGCAAAAAGTTAACTTTCGATATTTTGTTTTTGGCAAAATCAAGTTTTGTAGTATTATATCCTTATTTTGGTGGAAGAGGGTATTTAAAATATGTTAAATGATAACATATATGTTAGTATATATAGTGCAGCTATAGCTGTACGAACAGGAGTGGAATTTGCGTAAAGTTTTTCATCCCCGTCCTTTCCATCTTTACGGAGGTGTTTTTTACGATTTTTTTTTTTAAATGTAGTCAAACATATCCCTTACACACAGAATACAGTTTGGTTGCCTCCAGCGAATTATTTGCCAACCGAATTTTTTCAGTTCTGTCTACTAGCATGCAATTCAATCAGGACAACCAATATTTTGGTTGTTGTATACTTCTGCTTCCATGTTGACAACAATCATATTTGGTTGCGCCAACTACGAAAATTGTGGCTTAAATTATCAGTTGTAGTTGCCACAACCAACTGTTTTTAAAAATTGGTTGTTCTGACAATTTGTCAGTCATATACTACCGACAACAGTTTTCATTAACAACATTTATTTATTGAACAAAAAACAAAACAATTCATAACAAAATTAAAAATCCTATATTACAAATTCAAATATTTGACACCCATTTTAGTACACGAAAAAAACACAAAACTTTTATGCAAATATCGCCTAACCCTGTGCTTTCAATTTCATGATAGTAAAATAAAAGTTATTTGGCGGACCCTTTACTTCACATTAAATAAAAAAACGTTTGAATTTCCTTAACAGTAAGTGTGTTTTTTTAAAAAATCATATTACTCTTATTGAAAAACCTGTAGACCATTAAGTTCTTACAGAACTTAAAAAAACTTTTTTATTAAAGAAAATACTTAGAAGGTCTATTTCTCATTTAAAGAAACATGAAAAATAAGTTTAAACTTATCACCTGGTAATTCTCTTCCGGGCGTCGAAAAACGTTGACCACCCAGTTTTTTCTTGAAGTGAGGGAATAAGACAAAGTCATTGGATGCCAAATCAAGGCTGTGCTGCGGATGACCCATCAATTTGACATCTTGAGTGCTCAAATAGCCCATTGTTTCAGATGATGAGTGAGAAGTCGCATTGTCGTGATGCAAAATGATCCGTCTACTCGTATTGTTTTTCCTCATTTCTTCGAACACTGTTGGCAAGCATATGGTTGTATAACACTCAGAATTGGCCGCCCTACGTTCCACTAAAGGCACTGTGACCACATGACCGGTTATACTGAAAAAACGCGATCCTTTGCTTCGATGACCTTCTTCCACAAACAACCTTTGTTGTTTTGAAGGACCCACACGGTCGATTGCTGGTTTTTCGGGCTTATATGCATAGATCCATGATTCGATTCACTTGTGACGATGTTATACATTGCATTTGAGCTACAGCGGTTTTATTTTTTCAACATTTCACTTTTTTTCAATGTCAAACTTTCCAAATGAAATTTCAGTTTGTATCTGCAACACTGCTATTGCCAGGACCCCAAATATAAATAAATAGTACATTTAAAGCGAACGAAAGCACAATAAATCAAGTATGATCAGGCTTAAATCAAGTACATATTTATAAGGTTTAATCAAGTATTGCTCAGGCTTAAATCAAGTATTGGGCAAGTTTTATTCAATTAAAATTTTCTTCATTGAAGCCCATATCGCCCTTAAATCAATCCATAAAATTCTTAAATCATTCGCTTTATTCTTGAAATAAGAATATTTCGGAGCCTAATCATGCTTAAAGAGCGCTAAAATTAAGAATTCAGGGAATCGATACTTGATGGAAGTATTTTGTACTTGGTTTTAGAATAGCGTACTTACCGTACTTTTGATACCACTGCGGCTTGATTGAAGTACGGATTACTCAAGCGGCCCTATTCCAGTTGGCGTCGTCGACGTCGATTCTTAGTCGACAATGTTCAGATTGACGACTTCATAAATTTTGAAATTTTTTAAATATTTTTAAGTTATAAAAAGGGTTTTTGTTAGTTCATGGATACCAAAAACATTCGTTTTGGCTTAAAGATGACAAAGCTAGAACTTCATAGATATGACGAAAATGATGTGACGGCGTCAACGATGCCAACTGGAATAAGGGCGATTTTTTTCTTTCTGCGTATTTTATTTAAATTCAAAATTTCTTTTCAAAACTTTAAACGGTCATATCTCGTTAAATAAAGGACACCAAACTGATCACGGTTTTGTGTCCTTTATTCCTTTAATTTGGTCAAAAATTCGAAGAAGAAGAAATATCGAACTAGTGCTGAAAGTACTCGTAGAAGTTTATTTTTAAAGGTGTATACATAGCCCTAAAATAGGGAAAATAGTGAAAATTGCTTCAATATTTTGACCTAGGCCGTATTCCTATGTTATAATGTTTTTTTATTTTCTTTCAAGTCATACCGCACTCCTTTTTACATATGTTTTTTTTTTCTATTTCTACAGAGCTGCTTACATGAGGCGACAATGTAATTCGCGTAACAATTTTTTTTGTGTCTCTCCTATCTTGTTGCCGTTGTTGTTGGATTTTTTTTTCTTCTTCTATTTTTCATTTCATTTGGTTCGTGTTGCGCAGCGCGTTCATTGAACTCGCGTGCGTTTGAAAATAAAAAAAAACACAAGAAACACATGCACTTCATGACGCTAAGCTTCCCAGCCGACCGACCGTCTCAGTGTTGCCTCTTTGTCACGAAACTCTGCTCATTCATAGCCACAATTTTCAATTTACTCGGTCTTGGCCGTTCATTGGAGCTTTACACGAATTGGCGAATATGTATTGGCGTTTTATTTGATCGTTGAAACAATGACGACAGTAGCGGCGTCGTCGCTATATGCCGCTATTTAGGCGGACACTCGGAGTCAACTTCATTCAACAACAGCTGAAGTTTGATGTGTTGTGTTGTTTGCTGTTGTTGTTTGTTGTGCAGATGACAACATAGCATTTTGTCAAAAAGAGATGTGTAGCGCCTTTTGAGTGTGTGTGTGATTTCTCTATTTGGTCAACTTCAAAACTTAAATGGCTGTCGAAATGTCCAACAAGTGGTGGTGACTATGATTTCGGCAAACATATGACTGCTGCTGCAAACCGTGGAACCGGTGGGTTGCGGTGCAGTTCCAAAACCTAATTGCCGGCCAGTTGGTCATATTGGCCCCAAAGCGAGTAAATGACTCGCGGTGTATGAGTGTGTGTCACTCACTCACTCACCTCACCATAAGGCAGAAACTCTCACAGTCATCATCTCTTGGACATGATTAATTTCGAATCGTTTGTCACGATTAAATCAAAGCGTTTGAGCCAATAAATGGCCAGCCACCAGTCATTCAGTCAGTCGGCAAATGGAGCCTAGAAACAACAAAAAATCACAAACAACTTAGTTGTCCTCAATATTGTAACTCGCAATGATTTGTCAATAGATTTGACTAATTAAATTGTGTTCAAAATATTTAGAAACAAAAAACCCGCCACAACTGGACTACTGTTGCGATATAAGCCAGCCGTCTGCGGCAAACATATTGCCTCAATTTACAAGAAAAAGTTATTTAGATTCATACGACGAGATAGGAGATTTGTTGCTGGAGATATTACACGAAATTGCCACAACTTGTGAAATGGCTATTGGTAAGAAACTCCATTAGAGAGTAGAAAGCCATAAAAAATGTAATTGCAAAATTTCCAGATTAACATGTGGACACAGACTCAATTAATAATTTTCCTGGCGCGATTAAAAATTGGGCCATTTACTTTCGATTGCTTAAAAATGAGATTGAGACATATTTAAGTGCACAAAAAACCCATATTTTTCAAATGGTTGAGCAAATTAATCAATATCTGGAAATATACAGAGAAGCTGTACTAATATGTTTGCTGAGGAGTAATAATTAGGCCACTTAAGTTGATAGTTTAAAATATTGATTGAGCCATACTAAGGAGTAAGTGTAAATGACATCCATATTTCCAAATGGTTGACCAAATGAATCAATACCTGGACACGAAAAGAGGTTCTGCTAATAATTTCTCTGACTATTAAAAAGTAGGCCACTTAATCTCATTGATTGAGACATATTTACGAGTAAGTGTAAATAACATCCATATTTGCAAATAGTTGGCCAAATTAATCAATATCTGGAAACCGACACAGGCTCTACTAATAATTTCTCCGGCTATTAAAAATTAGGCCACTTTATTTGATAGCTTCAAACATGGATTGCGACATATTTTAGTGTAAGTAACTCCTATATTTTTAAATACGAAATCGAATGAATCATTGACCGTTTAAAGCTAATGGCAGCTCAATCTCGAAAAACCCGGTTGTTGTCTTGGCTACAATTAAACTCAATCGTTGTCTCTTTTATGTCAAATTTAAATCTACACAATATCCAACAAATTAATCACCACCCATATGTTTTGCAGCAACGCCGTGCGCTGAACATCATCAGGTCAATGTTTCAAGCTCTTCGGCAAACAAAAAACCTATCATTATTATCTTCATCCTAATGCAATTATAATTAATGACCACTGGGAGTGAGTGAGTGTCCGAAACCACCTCCATATGATTTCCAAATTGTGTGTGTGACTTACTTCAAGCTTGGTTACTTTTTCAAATTGGCGGTTTGTGAAAAATTATGCTGTCTACTAAATGTTGTAAAAAATTTGCATAATGTTATGCTTTAACACACTTTGCGGGAGAGCGCAGACTGTGTTGCGCTTTTTTGCTTGTTTCTATTTAAATAAATAACATGTTTTACGAGAGGTTAACACTCGCGCATTGTTTACAAATGTTCAATAAAAATGGAATTTATTTAAAGTAATTTTTTAACAAGTCCATATAAAATGTAGATAGCCATGCTATAGCTATTGGAAACAAAATTAAGAGTAAATGCCGGGAGGGAATTTTTGAAATAACTGGCAAAATGATTGTCTTAGTTTTGGATTTTGTGATTAAGAAAAACAAATTAAATCAGTTTTTATTTCATTATTTAAACTTTCCTATAGAAATCTTCACCAGAGTGAAGCTTTCCTATAGCAATCTTCACCAGAGTGAAGCTTTCCTATAGAAATCTTCACCAGAGTGAAGCTTTCCTATAGAAATCTTCACCAGAGTGAAGCTTTCCTATAGAAATCTTCACCAGAGTGAAGCTTTCCTATAGAAATCTTCACCAGAGTGAAGCTTTCCTATAGAAATCTTCACCAGAGTGAAGCTTTCCTATAGAAATCTTCACCAGAGTGAAGCTTTCCTATAGAAATCTTCACCAGAGTGAAGCTTTCCTATAGAAATCTTCACCAGAGTGAAGCTTTCCTATAGAAATCTTCACCAGAGTGAAGCTTTCCTATAGAAATATTCACCAAAGTAAAGCTTTCCTATAGAAACCATCACCAACGTGAAGCTTTCCTCTAGAAATCTTCACCCATGTGAAGCTTTGTGATTTCTAGAGGAAAGTTTCACATGGGTGAAGATTTCTAGAGGAAAGCTTCACATGGGTGAAGATTTCTATAGGAAAACTTCACTCTGGTGAAGATTTCTATAGGAAAGCTTCACTCTGGTGAAGATTTCTATAGGAAAGCTTCACTCTGGTGAAGATTTCTATAGGAAAGCTTCACTCTGGTGAAGATTTCTATAGGAAAGCTTCACTCTGGTGAAGATTTCTATAGGAAAGCTTCACTCTGGTGAAGATTTCTATAGGAAAGCTTCACTCTGGTGAAGATTTCTATAGGAAAACTTTACGTTGGTGAAGATTTCTATAGGAAAACTTCACGTTGGTGAAGATTTCTATATGAAAACTTTACGTTGGTGAAAATTTCTATAGGAAAACTTCACGTTGGTGAAAGTTTCTTTAGGAAAACTTCACGTTGGTGAAGATTTCTATAGGAAAACTTCACGTTGGTGAAGATTTCTATAGGAAAACTTCACGTTGGTGAAGATTTCTATAGGAAAACTTCACGTTGGTGAAGATTTCTATAGGAAAACTTCACGTTGGTGAAGATTTCTATAGGAAAACTTCACGTTGGTGAAGATTTCTATAGGAAAACTTCACGTTGGTGAAGATTTCTATAGGAAAACTTCACGTTGGTGAAGATTTCTATAGGAAAACTTCACGTTGGTGAAGATTTCTATAGGAAAACTTCACGTTGGTGAAGATTTCTATAGGAAAACTTCACGTTGGTGAAGATTTCTATAGGAAAACTTCACGTTGGTGAAGATTTCTATAGGAAAACTTCACGTTGGTGAAGATTTCTATAGGAAAACTTCACGTTGGTGAAGATTTCTATAGGAAAACTTCACGTTGGTGAAGATTTCTATAGGAAAATTAACGTTGGTGAAGATTTCTATAGGAAAGCTTCACGATGGTAAAGATTTCTATAGGAAAACTTCACGTTGGTGAAGAAATTGTTTAAATTAAATTTCCCTTTCCTGATAAGGCTAAGTATCTAAAGCTTTTACAATCCGCCCTCATACTCATCAAACCAATACAACGAAATCTTTAGTGATTAGTAGCGATTTGTAAAATTTTGCCGATATTGCGTTGTTACAAAATACATTGCATGGCACTTTCCCGATAAATGCGAAAAATCTCACCAAAGTCACGTCCCATCCCACTCAATTGCTGCAAAAAGAGAGAAAAACAACTCAAAATATATTACATAAAGTGGTTTATTTATATTTTGGAATTCCCCCCTTCTGGGCAGTGCCCGGCGCAAAAACATTTACAATGTAAATACTACTATTTGCGATGCATTTCAAATATCAATTTTAAATGCAAACAAATGTTTGCAATTCAGTATTTACGAAATTTTCGCTTCAAATTATTGTTCTAGAACAACTGCGGAACTGTGAGGGGGATGGAGATAGTGAGTGTATGAATGAATGGTTGGTGTTCAGCAAAATTAGTGCTAATAATATGTGATTAGGATCAGATCTTGGATATAATTAAATATCAGTGATATTGCCACATTGTGGGACTGCACTTATTACACCGCAAAAACAAAATCTGACGAGTTTTTGATTAACTGTAAACAGTTTCATAGAATCACAACCCCCTTTCATTAAAACAAAGAACAATGTCTTTAAATTTAGGAAATTCGTTTCTGTGGAATAATGAAAGCGATTTTTAAAATTGAATCTGTGAAATTTATTTAAACAAAGGAAAGTCTAAGATATTTTCTATAGAACAAAGAAACGATTCTTCAGTTCATGGAAACTCGATTCTTTTCGTTTGATTCTTACACTCTGAAAAAAATCGCTTCTGTAGTATATTGTCCCAAACATATTCGGCTTGAAGTATACATATGTTTAGGTTACGCTCCAAATATATGACACCCATAAATATTAAATGTTTGGGAGGATATTGTGAATATGTTCAAAATCTAATATTTTTTATTTAGAACTAGTTTTTCTGAAACAAAGATTAATTTGTCTTTAAATATTTTGGCAATGTATCAATGCTTTAATATAAGGACAAGTTTTCTGTTTTCCAGATGTCCAAAGAGCATTTTTTTTTATAAATTTTATGTTTTTGTAAAACTTAAATCGTATAATCTTTCGTAAATATAAATTGCATTGATGGATTGACAAAAAGTGATGAATTGGAATATTTATAAAACATTTTTAGCTATAAAGTTTAACACGAAAACTAGGAAAAACTAACTTAAATTCGAATAAGTCAGCAAAGTTTTAAAAATCTTTTTTAAATAAAATATATTTGGAAACTTCTTAAACAATAATTTTGTTTGTGTGTAAACACATATTTTATTTGTGAAAGTCAGTTTGCAAATAAGTTATGTTCTAATATATTAATATATGCGTTCCAAACAAAATTTTTTGATTTTCAAATAAAATTTATTTGTTAACAAATATATAATATTAAAAAAATCGTTTCCAAGTATATTTTCTTTCAATTCAAACATATCAAAAATTACGATTTTCCCCCGTGTACGAAATTAATTTTTAAAAAGTATTGTTAAGTTTTTTGCATTTTCTGTAGTTCAAACACAATTAAACATTATCTTGAATCAAAGCAGATCTTTCCTACAATAAAATAAAAAAAAAATATGTTTAACAATTTTTCATAAATTTGAAAATAATTTTAAAATATAATCGACATACTTTTTTTCAGTGTATTGATTGTTGGATCTTTACAGTAATATTAAAACTAGAAAAAAATACAAACTGCAAATTAATGGTGGAAAAATGTAAAATATGGTGTTGAAAACACGTCTATTTAATAAATCGTATTTTATTCGGGTGTAATGAAAAACGTTTTTAGAACAAATTTAAACTATTCTGTATGTTACCAAAATATTATGTCTTATCTTAAATCTTAGATTATCTGAACTATGCAATATGGTCCTTCGAGTAAAAAGACAATCTTTCTATAAAAAAAGCACTGATTCAGTGAATTTTTTTCTATAAAAAAAAGTTGACTGATTAAAGCAAAAACAGAATTCTCTGAATCAACTAACTCTTTTATAGAAAAAAATCACTGATTCAGTGAATTTTTTCTATTTTTTTTCTATAAAAAAAGTTCATTGATTCAGTGAATTCTGTTTTTGCTTTAATCAGTCAACTTTTTTTGATAGAAAAATATTATATAAAAAAGTGAAAAAAAGTTCATTGATTCTGTGAATTTTTTTCTATAAAAAAGTTCATTGATTCAGTGAATTTTTTCTATAAAAAAAAATTCACTGAATTTTTTTCGATAAAAAAAGTTCACTGATTTTTTTCTATAAAAAAAAGTTCACTGAATTTTTTTCTATAAAAAAAGTTCACTAAATTTTTCCTATTAAAAAAAAGTTCACTGATTCAGTGAATTTTTTCTATTAAAAAAAAGTTCACTGATTCAGTGAATTTTTTCTATTAAAAAAAAGTTCACTGATTCAGTGAATTTTTCTATAAAAAAAGTTCACTGTTTCAGTGATTCAGTGAATTTTTTCTATAAAAAAAGTTCACTGATTCAGTGAATTTTTTCTATAAAAAAAAGTTCACTGATTCAGTGAATTTTTTTCTATAAAAAAAGTCCACTGATCCAGTGAATTTTTTATATAAAAAAGTTCACTGATTCAGTGAATTTTTTCTATAAAAAAAAGTTGACTGATTAAAGCAAAAACAGAATTCTCTGAATCAATTAACTTATCTTATAGAAAAAAATCACTGATTCAGTGAATTTTTTCTATTTTTTTTCTCTAAAAAAAGTTCATTGATTCATTGAATTCTGTTTTTGCTTTAATCAGTCAACTTTTTTTGATAGAAAACAATTATATAAAAAAAGTGAAAAAAAGTTCATTGATTCAGTGAATTTTTTCTATAAAAAAGTTCATTGATTCAGTGAATTTTTTCTATAAAAAAAGTTCACTGATTTTTTTTTCTATAAAAAAAAGTTCACTGAATTTTTTTCCTATAAAAAAAAGTTTACTAATTTTTTTTCTATAAAAAAGTTTACTAAATTTTTTTCTATAAAAAAAAATTCACTGAAAAAGTTCACTGAATATTTTTCTATAAAAAAAGTTCACTGAATTTTTTTCTATCAAAAAAGTCCACTGATTTTTTTTCTGTAAAAAAAAGTTCACTGAATTTTTTCCTATAAAAAAAGTTTACTCAATTTTTTTCTATAAAAAAAAGTTAAATAAATTTTTTTCTATAAAAAAAATTCATTGAATTTTTTTCTATAAAAAAATTCACTGAATTTTTTCTATAAAAAAAAAGTTCACTGAATATTTTTCTATAAAAACAGTTCACTGAATTTTTGGCTATATAAAAAGTTTACTGAATTTTTTTCTATAAAAAAAAGTAATTTTTTTCTATAAAAAAGTAATTTTTTTCTATAAAAAAAAGTTGACTGAATTTTTTCTATAAGAAAAAGTCGACTGAATTTTTTTCTATAAAAAAAAGTTGACTGAATTTTTTTCTATAAACGAAAAGTTGACTGAATTTTTTCTATAAAAAAGTTTTCTGAATTTTTTCTATAAAAAAGTTCACTAATTTTTTTTCTATAAAAAAAAGTTGACTAAATTTTTTCCTATAAAAAAAGTCGACCGAATTTTTTCCTATAAAAAAAACGACTGAATTTTTTTCTATAAAAAAAGTTCACTGGATTTTTTTCTATAAAAAAAAGTTCACTGATTTTTTTCTATAAAAAAGTTCAGTGAATTTTTTTTCTATAAAAAAAGTTCAGTGAATTTTTTTTATAAAAAAGTTTACTGAATAATTTTTTTTATAAAAAAAAAGTTTACTGATTGTATTTTTTCAATAAAAAAAGTTCACTGAATTTTTCCCTATAAAAAAGTTCACTAATTCAGTGATTGCCTTACTTTGTTAAGAATTGTTCTCTGTCGCTTTTATTGAATTTAGTATTGATTTATGCATTTTAATAATAATTACGAACGATATTCTAATCAAATATGCATTTTAGTCAGGGCCACTTTTCTATGCCGATATTACCATGCATGACCGACCATATGTGCATGACTAAAACGGTCAATCGCCCCGACTCAAAAGTGGTCACAGAACTCAAATGTGCGATGACAAGCAGCGGCTCTGGGTCCGAAAATCAAACAAAGTATAAAAACTTTAAACAGAATTTAAATTGTTTCCAATTTGAAATGCAATTGACAAATACTACATGCAAACAGTCGGCACGGTAGATGGACGGACGGACGAACGTACAGCCGAACGGACAGATAACTGACAAACATCTTTTGATTAAACAATAATTAGCAACATGTTGACATCTGTCAGGTAATTAACAAATAGATTTTTTTTCGTTGAGTTCTGCTCTCGCTGTTTGTAAACTATAAACGTAAACAACTGGGAAAAACACATAAAATCTGGGAGCAATCAGAAAAGGACTTGTAGCAATCAATTGATCTTGGAAGGCAAAAGTTAAGAGTTTTGAACCGCAATAGTATTTAATCATATGAATTGTAAATATAAATAGAAATCACATAAAGTGGAAGGGAAAACAAGTAAGAAAGTCACAGTTAAGAAAACCGACTAAGGTATACCCTCACTTTGTGAGTAATATTATAAATATTAGTATTTTTTATGGTTGAATTTTCTAGTTTATTTTATACTGATTTTAATTTAACAAAGAAAAATCACTAGCACAAAATTACAACTATCGCTTGCTCGAAATCTGACCCAGTTTGTACGCCCATTATTATTTTTGTATAGTTAACGAAAATAATTTTCTATTTCATCATTTTCATGGTGTTACCAATTCTCTAATCATCTCACATCCATATCCAACTTTATGATAATTAATCTCTGAACCTCTTCTCCCCCATATAAATCACTCTTAAACCAAATTGTCTGATGGCTATGTTCAGATTTGAAATTTGTTGTGGCTATATTGGGTTTGGATTACATTTAGCCAGCTTTCATAAGCTATAGCTAATAAAAAACTTTATAACTTAATCCATATTGATTACCATTGTCTTTGAAAAATGATTTCACATTTCAATTGCTTTAAGAGTAATTTTTTTAGGTAGTAGCTTTTTTCCAGCTATTACTCGAGATGTAAATCTACTAAACACCCCACATGCGGAGCGTTTTCTGTAATTCACGATTTTTTTCGCCAACATTTTTTTTTGCATTGATGACTAATAACCATAAAAAGCAATTTAATTATGGTTAACTGTCGTCTATAGAAAACTATTTTGCGGAGAAGCAAAAAAACTACCAGACATTTGTACATATCTACATATATGAGTACGAGTATCAGTCTGTTTGCCATAAAGTCAATGCTTGTTATTGACCTAGAAAAAAGTGTGATTTAAGCTAAAATAAAAACATACATTGATCTAAGTTTTTGTGTTGTTGGTGTTGCAGTTGTCTCCATATCTTGGTTTTAGAAAAAAAATGAGTTTTATTTTTTTGCTAAAAACCATTTATTATTTATGGTTATAACATCGAAAAATGCACCTATCATTAAGAAACTGACGAAAAAAGTCTGTGCACATGGGAGACACAGTGTTCGGAAAATATATCTTTAAAATATATATTTTTCGTCGAAAGCTTATATTTCATTAGTTGGAAGAATAAGATAAATTATTAATATTGCTGATAGAATTGAATAAAAAAAATTATCTAAATCTGCCAGAAAATTGTTATCCAACTTGAAATATGAGATTTATTCAATGAATGATTTTTACTCTATCAAATTAATTACATATAGATACCTCCATTCTAAACTATGTTAAGTACAAAAAGCTAGTTTTTCGGGAGAGGCGATCAAAGTTTAATGATTTTTTTTAAATATGTTTGGAATTCCTTTGTAATGAAAATCGAATGACCTGTACTGTTTTGTGAATAACTTTTGATTGGTTTGAGGAGTAAACACCAAATTTTGACTGAATATAGTTTGGAATATTTAGAAGTTACAAATTCAATCTCCCTAACAACATGCTGAGTGGACTTGGCACGTTTTAGAATAGAGGTATCAATATTTGTTATTTTTGCAAAAATTAATAACTCGGCAAAAATTCTAGAAATTATTCTGGTTTTTCCCTGTATTTAAAAACAATCTGCCCGAAAAATACCCTTTTATGACAATTCGACGGTGTTTTTTAATATGTCGTATTTATTAGTTATTTTTGAAAGTATCATTTCAAGACCAAGCAAAACTCAATGCAAAACCAATAAATATTATATATTATAAAAGAGGTTGAATTGTCATAAAAGTGTATTGTGGGCACATATAGTGGTTTTTAACAACGAATCTTTTTGTCGAATCAATCACCCAACAATCCATCTATTTCTACACGCAAAGAAAAAATTCTTTACTCCCAAACGAATTTCGTTTGTTGTCTATGTTTGTCGCAAACGATTTATGTTAAACAAACCAAAGAAACGTTTAGTTAATTATCGTAAATGTTTCTATTTATTACAAATCCTGTGAAACGTTTGTTGCAAACTGTTATTGTGTTTGTCACAAACAATGAATATTTATCCCAAACACTGCAAAACGTTTGCTACAAACGTTTTTTTTTGCATTTTGGGCGTTTCAGCGACAGTCAGGAAAATTTGTGAACAGCAACCTGAGGGTATAAGAAAAACAGGACGTCCCAGGAAAAGATGGAAAGACGATGTTGAAGAAGACCCTAAGACATAAATGTGGAAAACTATAGACAAAATGCCTTGGATAGAGAGGAATGGAGAAAGATAGTTGCAGAAGCATTGGTCCATAAAGGACTGTAATTGCTGGGATATATACTCGTAAAAGCAATGCCACTTTACTAATAAATGAGACGTTTGTCGAAAAAAATAACTTGCTTGAATTATGATAGTTAATATGTTTTATAAATTTTTGTTTATATTCAAAACATTTTGTAATATATATTTTTAAAACTTATTGTTTTTGATCAATGCCAAAACTCCAAATGAAACAAATTTAAAACATCGAAAATATGAAAATATTGAACATTGTGGAAAGCCGGTATTCCAAATACAATTCATTTTAACACAAACTGTGACGAACCATCCATTGTTTTTGTTATTGACTATCTGATTACTTTCCCACATGTCTTCACTTCATTTACCTATAACATTAAACTTACTTGCCATATATCGCATCTCCGATAATTTAGATTATTTGGAATAGGAATGCAGAGAAAAATTTGCACCAGCGTCTGCAGAACTGTTAATAAAACAACGCAAACAAACATGCATTCTTTTTGTGTTGTGTACACACACATATTCCGCACATATTATTCCAACATATACAAAATAAAAATATATAAAACCGCACTCTCACAGAATGAGATCATGTTACGCTCTTTGTTCTCTCAACTATCTTTAAAATATTCAATCATATTTAAATAAAGTATGCTTCCCGAAACGTTTTTCGTTTATCATAAACGTAAATTATGAAAATTTTGGAATAAAAGAATGTTGTACAGCAAGAGAAACGTTTACGATAAACATTTTCATTCACTAGAAATATTTCAACCGTTACGGGAAAAGTAGATCATTTGAGACAAACGATAAATGTTTGCGACAAACGACCTCCAAACTTTTTTTTCTTTGTGTGTGTTATTATAGTTGGTACAATTTCTGGGTAATTTTTGTTGTCCCCGTTTTAACTCAAAAAGCGGTCTTTTTTTGTTCTTTTTTTATTTCAAAACTTTTACTATTTACTCCAAAATTACGGAAATTATAAAGAATAATTACTACCCTTAGAAGGGTGCATTTTTGCTCCTGTTAATCCTATATTACAATTAGTGGGTTATGTTTGTGGTACCTTTTCCTCCAAACAGTACGTGTTTGGAAATTCAATTAGTAGTTCACATCCTTTTTCTCCCCTTTTATTCACTTTTACCCGAAAAAACATAGATTTCCATCTCTTTACGAAAAAAGTTATATTTTTTAATCTTCTATTTAATCAGAAAAAAAGTATTTTGAAAAGAACTATTACTTTTTGAGTATAGTGTACTTTTGGTCTTCTTGTACCCTAAAAGTACGAATTTTTAAATCAATTATTACCTACCTCATTGGGAGTATTATTCTGTCGCCCTTTTTGGTCCTTCTTTTATAAAATAATCTAATTTATTAACATAATCATTGTCCAATTTCAGTGAGAAGTCACAATTTTTCTGGGATTTTTTGTCAACATTTTAACTAAAAAATAATATGAATTTCGATAAACAGTTGTAGCCTCATTATTAAGAAATCGTACAATTTTTGGGCCATTTTTGTTACCCCCGTTTTACTTTAAAATGTAACAAACGATACCCGGGAAAGGGTATCGTTTTTGAATTTCTTTTTAACCTCTTCTTCTTGCCATGGAAGGGGTACCATTTTTGGGACCTCTTTGCCCTTGTTAAACCCCGATATTATGGACTTTGTAAAATAATGATTTCTTCCAAGGAAATGTTGTTTTTTAAGACTCTTTCAATCCATTTTTTTTTAAAGTACGAATTTCAGCAGCATTTTCGATACTGGGAGAGGTTTTTAGGCTCAATTTTGCTTTAAAATTTACGATTTTCGAAATACAACTATGACTAGGAGAGGACTATGTAAATTATATTATAGACTTTGTAAAAAAATTATTTCTTCCAAAGAAATGTTGTATTTTAAGGATATTTAATCCAATTTTTTCATAAAGTATTAATTTCAGCAACATATTCATTACTGGGAGAGTTTTTTAGGCCCTATTTTGTTTAAAAATGTACTAATTTCGAAATACAACTATGACATGTTATTGAATTTTTTCCGCATTTTATTTAAAATGTACGAATTTCAAAGAACAGTTGTAACATTATTACTGGGAGAACTATTACTATTATTGGGGTTTTGGGATATCCAATTCTACATCGGAAAGTACAAATCGAAAAAAGTTATCTTTTAATGGGAAAGGGTATCAATTTGGACCTCATCCCATTAAACGTTTATTCCAAAAAGTAGTAATTTAGATAATATAATATTACTTCTTGTTATACGAGTTTGCCATTTTGGGACGTTTTTGTCCCCATTTTTCTTCCAAATTTGAATCTCTAAAAATAATTAATTAATAATTAAGCAAAAGTTCGGAATTGAGAAAAATAATTACTACTTTTTCCAATGAGGGGATCGTTTTTGTACCTATTTTATTTTAAACTTGTAAGAACGGCAGAAAGTTCTGCCGGGCCGAATCTTACACAGTACAACACATGATTTTGGAACTCAATTCTGAGAATTGGACGTGAAAGTAGCCCCAAAAATAAGAACTTCTGCATCTTTCGTTTAGTCAAGTTGGATCAATATATAATTTAATGGCCATAAGATTTTTTTGCTCAAGGTGGATTTTTTTGCACCTTTTCTTTATTTTTTCTCGGTATACCATACGGAATATCTCTTTTTTGTCTGAAGCCAAGTTGTAGATCTTGAATAGGAGAAAAAAATGCGGAACAAACCTACCCGAAAAAAGTACATCCAGTGCCTTAAAAATCGGAAAAATGCCCAAAAAATCATAAAATATCTGTCAGTAAAATATTGCAAAACACGTATACGTATACATATAAAACAGAACAGAACATTTTTGCGATTTTTAAGGCACGATATGCACTTTTTTCACTTTTGCCGAGAGAAAAAAATATAGAAAAAGTGCTAAAAATCCAACTTTATCAAAAAAAATCGTATGACCATTAAATGATTAATTGAGGCAACTTGACTAAACGATTGATGCAGAAGTTTTTAATTTTGGGGCTACTTTCACGCGCAATTCTCAGAATTGAGTCCCAAATCAAAGAGCTGAAAAATGCTGTACTGTGTTATATGTATATTAGGCCGGGCCGATTTGTGGGGAGGCAAAAAAAGTCGACATTGCTCAGTGAAAATCGTATTCTAGGGATCAAAATAAGAAACTTTGCCGAAGGAACCATACCTATAAAACGAATTCTGATGTCCCGGAATTTGGGTCGAACTTTTCGGTAGGGGCAAATTTTGAAAAATCCCACTTTGACCCATTTAGAGTGCTCCAATCGAGTCCAAATGTATGACCGACCCCCACTAATTATAGAGGCCCGACCCACCCATGCCAGTGGCACACCCCCTGGAACCCCCTGGGGGTTCCATACATTTGGACTCGATTGGAGCACTCTAAATGGGTCAAAGTGGGATTTTTTCCGGGACATCAGAATTCGTTTTAGAGGTATGGTTCCTTCGGCAAAGTTTCTTATTTTGATCCCTAGAATACGATTTTCACTGAGCAATGGGCGATTTTTAAATCGACCCGCCCTAATGTATATCCTTCACTATGGACTACATTCAAATCTATCTTTGATGTGAAAACAAGTACATAATTGAGCGAATTCTTTTAAAAATAAAACGAAAGCTACAAATGCTCAGTCAAATTGGATAGAAAATGTGGCTTAAATAAAAATATTAAAAAGCGACCTCTATATGGTAACTATAGCAAAATATCAACTGATTTGAATAATTTTTGTTGTGATGAATTCTTGTCCAAAAAGAAAAGAGTATGATAAGTTTCAGGCAAAGTTCTTAGAAAATGAAGGTTTTTTAGCATAAAGTAGCATATTTAAAAGCGACATCTATAAGGGAGCTATATCCCGATCTGGCTCATTTGCAATTATAAAAGACATACAAATATAAGAAATAATTCAGCCAAATTTTATTAACCTAGCTCTATCATTACGGACTGTAGCGTGATTTCCACAGACGGACATGGCAACATCGTCTAACGAGTAGAATTTTGCAACGATCCAGAATATAAAATTCTAGGTGCTTCAAGCGAAATAAAAAAGTTAGTATATCCTGTGGAGGAGGGTACAAAAATACGAATATCGTAGAATAATTATTATTAATTGATGAGTAAGGGTACTTTTTGTACCCTTAGTATTACAAGAAGAGTGTAGAATGTTTTGGTCTTATAACAGGAGAGTGCCACTTTGGGTATATTTTTTCCACATTTCATTCCAACGACAAGGAATGAATGAATCTCGGCCCAGGGGAGAGATAGATATTCGGCCTATTTTTGCCCCATTTTTTTCTAAAAAGTACGAATTTGGAAAATCTTCTTGTAGGGAATGGGTAACAATGGTACCTTTTGTCCCCTTTATATCCAAAATAGTATGAGGAGTACAATGTCATTATGACCTCATTACTGGCAGAGGGCAAAATTTTTGGGCCTTTTTTATAACCTTATTAAGAGTGTCTTTCCCGATGAATATTTGGAATATAATGAGGAGAAAAAGAAACCCACTGGTGGTACTGCCTCCAAAAATAAGGTACCAAAAATTATACACTCTCATTATAATGAAATTGTAACTTTGGGCCTTTGTCCCCTTTTCACTTCAAAAATAGCAAATCGCAAAAAAGTAATTACAATCCCATTACATGAAGAGCATACGTTTTAGGGCCCTATATGCTGCCTTTTCTGTACCTGTTTTGGAACTTTTGTGTATAGTTTTTACTCCAAATTGTATAAACTACAAAAATTGTTTATAAATGATTCCATTGGAAATTTGATCTGTTTCTTAATATGTGTTTGTATGTATAATAAAGGTTTCCAAACACTGTGCTACACTCGTACTCTATCTTAGCTATGTCTATCACAAGAACTTAAGTAATTTAAATAGTTCGCGCACTCCATTAAACAAAACATGTTGATTTATGTATTTCTATACTATAAAACTATTTTTATAAACGATTTTTTTCTCGTTTATATTTTGCAAGCCCGTAAATAACATTGAGTAGGAGAATTGTTGTAGTATTCGACCGACTTGTCGGCGGAGAATAATTTTTCAATTTAATGAATTCTATTTGTTATAGGCTGTTTGACGCTGCCGTTTTGCAAATTACTCGTATTTTTACGAGTAGCCTTAGGCTAAGTAGTGTATAGTGGTGGTGGCAGAAGTGCAGTAATTAACATGTAAGAAATTAATTATGGCATAATTTATACCGGGTTTGAGTTGAATGTCAGAGATAATTAACACCCACCCTATGCGCTGAAAATCGAGCACGAACAAATTTATTATAATCCTTTATAAATGACAATTAACTAATCTGTTTCTTTTTTTTTCTTTTCTTTATAGGTATGTATTGCAGTTGTTAACAATTGTGGATTTCAATGGAAATTAATTTATTGGAAATGATTTATATAAGTGCCTGTGTTATATGTAAGTAATTTTCTTGAACTACTTGTATTTAGCACCCTTTGTTCGACTGTCCGGCCCGTTTGTACCGTCTGGAGTTGTCAGGTCATAAATCTTAATAAGACTATTAAATATTTACATATTTTAATGGTGATCTTAATTATAGATACATTTGTTATTATTATTTGTTATTATTAACGCGAACCCTGAACTGGATTCCCAGAGCGTCTGGTATAAGACACCTTTGGTCTTCATTCATGTTTTACCGCCAACAATCTGAGAAAATCTAAGGCGTTTCAGTTCTTTTTTTGTCTTACCCTCTGTGTTTCCTCAATGTTGTTGCTTAATAATTTTTTTTCTGATCCCTCAAGTTACATGATCTAACCAAGCAAAAAAATTGTTGAGCTGTCGGAAGCAGCGGCAACTTTTCTGACTCATGTTTACGGATATTGCCGCACTTTTAAATCAGTAAAATAAGCGGTATATCTTCAAAGGCCACGACTTCTTGTCTCTCATTAGAATCTATCTTAGAGCTACAAAGTGGGATATTCCGTACAAAAATTATTCCTTTTCGAAACACTCGGAAAAAATAAAAGTATTGAGATGACTGCTTGTTTTTAATTTGAGTAATGGGTTTAAAACATAATATTTATATTATTGCGGTAAACATGGGTTTGGTTGATGTGATCATAACACATCAATACCTACATTCTAAAACATACTAAGTAGCATGTTAGTAAGCATGTTTTTAGGGAGATTGCATTTCTAATTTCTAAATATTCCAAGTTATATTCAGACAAAATTTGGTGTTTATCCGTCTACCCAATCAAAAGTTATTCACAAAACAGTTTATCAAGCTGTGCGCAAGAGGGTGCCGCGTTTGCTCACAATCATTATTCATTGTTTGGTCGGCTAATTTTGCGACCGCCCTCGTATATCCCTCAATCTACATAACAAGAAAAAATGTTTAGGCTTTGGAAACACAAAAAATATTTTGTTGCATTTTATCATATTTTTCGTTCATTTTTAGGAAATTTTTTTTGTTGGCTTTAAGACTTTCAAAAGAAACCGCTTTGGCGCTGCTTTCCTGCCAAAAATTTAATTTTTCAATATGTCTAAATCAAAGAAAATCAACTAATTAATCACACAGAAACAACAACCATCCAAAATATCTCAACGATTCTGACCTACAAATGCATTTATCTTTCAACTTGTTGCACACTTGATTGCATTCATTGTTGTCTTGTTTTTTTTTGCCATTTTTTGCAACTTTTGTATTTTTTCTTGGAGCTCCATCAAAAACCAACAACCGCCAAATAACCAATATTTTGCCGACACTTTTTTGTTTGGCCAAGAGTTAAAAAAAGCCAACAGAAAAAAAACGCAACAAAAGTGCAATATATGGGCGTATAGTGGCAGTCGATGGCTCGGCGGCAATCGACAAACAATAGTAGCAAATAGCCATAGTACCATAGCAGGAGAATAACACTTCAAAACTGTCTTCGAAAACCACCAAAAAAGCCAAACATGTCGTTTGAGAACAAAAAAAAAACACCTCGAATTCTCAGTGGTTTAGTGTGAATATGCCAAAGGCATTTAAAGTCACAAATCATATGATTTGTTTGAAATTTTACTAAAAGATTTTCAAAAAAGAAAATCAAAAAACACACAAAAAAAGTGAAAAAACTAAAAAAAAATCTTTTAAAACCAAACACTTGAACTGCTGATGTAGACGACGGACACCATAACGAATTATGAGCGCCTTGCTTGTTGCCGGTGGTGGTTAACAAACTCTTGGTTAACACAACAAGAATTTTGGTGTCATTCACAGTCGCAGAAGAGACTTCCACCTAGAAAAAAAAACGTTTAGTTTGGTAATTTTTTACCAAAAAAAACTCACTTGGAATAATTTTGCATCTTTTTTAGATTCTAAAGAATATCACATAGGTTTTGAAAACTACATCATATTTTCTCATTAAATAATTTTTTGGCAGTCGATTGAAGCACGAGGGTGATGTGATAAGTGAGGACAAAAGCAGAAGCAAATTAGATAAATTTTCCTAGAAAAAACCCCAATTTCGAAGAAATTTTATGTAAATATAAAATTTCAACGAAATTTTCAATAAAATAATTTCACTACAAAAATGTATTTTCTACAAAATTTTCAAAATAAATGAATTTTTTTGAGAAATTTTATGGAAAAATACAATTTTCAACAATTTATTTTGGAAAAGTAAAATGTTGTCGAATTTGACAAAATAAATGCCCTATAAAAATTTCAGTAAAATTGGAATTTCAATTTTAGTAAAAGTTTTATAGAATTTTCAGTTTTATTGAAAATTTTATAGAAATTGCAATTTTATTGAAAATTTCAGAGAAATTGTAATTTTATTGAAAATTTAATAGAAATTTAAATTTTTCTGAAAATTTCATAGAAATTTCAATTTTACTGAAAATTCAATAAAAGTTGCAATTTTATTGAAAACATTATAGACATTGTAATTTTTATTGAAAATTTTATAAAAATTGCAATTTTATTGAAAATTTCAATTTTAATGAAACTTTCATAGATTTTACAATTTTATTGAAAATTTCATAATTTTAAATTTCAATTTTAATGAAAATTTCATAAAGATTGCAATTTTATTGCAAATTTCATAAACATTGAAATTTTTTTAAAAAACGCAATTTCCAAAAAATATTATAGAAATATGAAATTCAGTCAGAATTTATTTTTGGTTTGAGACCATATGTTCCATTTACTTTGTGTCTATTACAAAAAAGTAATAGAAACAAAAATTGGTAGAGAGTTTTAATTGCTTGGTAGAATTGACTACAGTTTCGATAGACACCACTCTATCATCTTCAGAATTCAGTAGCAATGGTGTATGCCTTTAACTTAAATCAGCTGAAATACTTATGGAAGCAGTAAAGAAATTAAATGGAACATATGGTCTCAAACCAAAAATAAATTCTGACTGAATAACAAAAGCAACAATAAATAACAACAACACAGAAATATGAAATTTTAACGAAATTTTCTAGAAAGTTTTAATTTTGACAAAACTTTCAATAAAAATGTATTTTCGACAAAATTTTCAAATTAATGAATTTTTTGGAGAGGTTTTATGGAAAATACAATTTTTAACGATTTTTTTGGTAAAGTAAAATTTTCACAAATTTTTTTCAAAATACCAGTTTTAACAAAATGTACTATAAAAGCACGGAAATTTTAGAAAACTTGCAATTTTATTGAAAATTTAATAGAAATTGCAATTTTATTGAAAATTTCATACAAATTTTAATTTTATTAAAATTTCATTGATTTTGATTTTGAAATTTTTTTAGAAATTTCAATTGTACTGAAAATTTCATAGAAATTTCAATTTTACTGAAAATGTCATAGAAATTTCAATTTTACTGAAAATTTCATAGAAATTTCAATATTACTGAATTATTGAAAATTTCATATGAATTGTAATTTTATTGAAAATTTCATAGAATGTGAAATTTTTGGAAAATTTCAACAGGAATTGTAATTTTATTGAACATTTCATAGAAATTGCAATTTGATTGAAAATTTCATAGAAATTGCAATTTAAGTAAATTTTCAAAGAAATTGGAATTTTATTGAAAATTTTATAAAAATTCATTTTTTTTTGGAAAATTGCATAGATATTTTATAAAAATTGCAATTTTATTGAAAATTTCATAGGAATTGGTATTCTATTGAAAACTTCATAGAAATTACAATTTGCAATTGCAATTTCTATGAAGTTTGCAACTTTATTGGAAATGTCATAGAAATTGCATTTTTAGTAAAATTTTCAAAGAATTTGCAATTTTATTGAAAATTGTATAGAAATTGCATTTTTTTTTTGAAAATTTCATAGAAATGCAATTTTATTAAGAATTTCATAGAGATTTGTGATATTGAAAAGTTCATAGGAAATAAAATTTTATTGGAATTTCTATGAAATTTTCAATTAAATTGAAATTTCTATGAAGTTTTCAAAATTTGCGATTTCCATGAAATTTTCAATAAAATTACAATTTTTATGAAATTTTTAGTAAAATTGCAATTTCTATGAAATTTTCAATAAAATTGCAATTTCTTTAAAATTTTCAAAAAAATTGCAATTTCTTTGAAATCTTTAAAATTTAATTTCTATGAAATTTTCCATAAAATTGCGAAATTGAAAATTTCATGAAGAAATTGCAATTTTTTTGAAAATTTCAAAGAAATTGCAATTTTATTGAAAATTTCATAGAAATTGCAATTTTATTGAAAATTTCATAGAAATTGCAATTTTATTGAAAATTTCATAGAAATTGCAATTTTATTGAAAATTTCATAGAAATTACAATTTTATTGAAAATTTCATACAAATTGCAATTTTAGTAAAAATTTCATACAAATTGCAATTTTATTGAAAATTTCATAGAAATTGCAATTTTATTGAAAATTTATAGAAATTGCAATTTTATAGAAGATTCAAAGAAATTGCAATTTTATTGAAAATTTCTAGAAATTTCAATTTTATTGAAAATTTCTAGAAACTGTAATTTTAGTGAAGATTTTAAAAAAATTGCAATTTTATTGAACATTTTATACCAATTCAATTTTTTTGAAAATTTCATAGAAATTCCAATTTTAAAAAAATTATATGAAATTTTCAATAAAATTGCAATTTGTATGAAATTTTTACTAAAATTGCAATTTGTATGAAATTTTCAATAAAATTGCAATTTCTATGAAATTTTCAATAAAATTGCAATTTCTATGAAATTTTCAATAAAATTGCAATTTCTATGAAATTTTCAATAAACTTGCAATTTTTATAAAATTTTCAATAAACTTGCAAAAATTAAAAAAAAATAAATAAAATTTTCAATGAAACTGAAATTCTTAGGAAATTTTTACCAAAATTACAATTTCTATGAAATTTTCAATAAAATTGCAATTTCTATTTTCAATACAATTTAAATTTTTTTATTTATTTTATTTATTTATTATTCAATATTAAACCTAGCCGTGGGCCATATATGGTTATAAATACTACAAAAACAAAGAAATATTAAAGCGTATGTATAAAGTAACAATAACTAAAATGTAAAAAAAATGAATATGAAATTTTCAATAAAATTGGAATTTGTACGAAATTTTCAATAAAATGTTATTTCCTATGAAATTTTCAATATCACAAATCTCTATGAAATTCATAATAAAATTGCAATTTCTATGAAATTTTCAAAAAAAAACTGCAATTTCTATACAATTTTCAATAAAATCGCAATTTCTTTGAAAACTTCACTAAAAATGAAATTTCTATGACATTTTCTATAAAGTTGCAATTCTATGCAAATTTTCAATTTCTATGAAATTTTCAATAAATTGCAATTCCTATGAAATTTTCAATAAAATTGCAATTTCTATGGAATTTTCAGTAAAATTGCAATTTCTATGGAATTTTCAGTAAAATTGTAATTTCTATGAAGTTTTCAAAAAATTGCAATTTCTATAAATTTTCAGTAAAATTTAAATTTCTATGAAATTTTCAGTTAAATTGAAAATGCATTTTCTATTAATTTTTCATTAAAATTTGGATTTTCAGTGAAATTTTCACTAAAATTGCATTTTCTATGAAATGTTCTATAAAATTGCAATTTCTATGAGATTTTCCATAAAATCATATTGTCATCAAAATGTGAGACAAAGTAATCAAATAAGTTGCATATTTGAAGGGTAAATCATAGGAAAATAAAAAAGTTAAAGCTATTCTGCAGTGGATTTATTCACCCAAAAAATATTTGTTTTGAAATTTAAAAAAAAAATGCTTAAAAATTTAGGAATACATTTTAGAAAATGTTTATAAATTTTGCCTTTTTGTAATTCGATATGTAATTCGATAAAAAAAACATAGTTTTTGACAAAAATTAGAATAAAAAATATTGCAAAAAAAAAATTGAAGAATTTGTATTCATTTTACACTTTTTAAAAAAGATTAAATTTATTATTTTTTTTTTTAATTTTTTAAAAAAATTGGAAAATTTGATTGCCGTTGTGTAATATATTACTTTCATTTGAAAGGTCTCAGTCCAAACAATATTAAAACCTTGCAAGAGTCTACTTTGGGGGAATCTGCTCCTTCGTTTATAACTATAAACTATTGGGTGGCAGAGTTTAAACGGAGCCGCAAGAGCTGTCAAGACGAACACCGCAGTGGTGGACCGATTGAGGTGTCCACGCCAGAAATAGTTCAACAAATCTAATCTCAAAATAATATTGGATGAACGTCGGTTGAAGGTTCGTGAGCAAAGGCCTTTCAAAAAGTGCTACACATCACATATGGACAATTTGATGATGAGAAAGCTGTACGCAAGATGGGTGCCGCGTTTACTCACAATCAAGACAATGCACCGGTTCACATATCGGCTATTTCGATGGCCAAAATCTATGAATTAAAATTCGAATTGCTTTAGCAGACAACTTATTCGCCAGACTGAGATCCTTCGGACTTTTTTTTGCTTCAAAACTTGAAAAAGGCCCCGACGGAAAAAGATTTGCCGGCAATGAAGGTATGGACGTTGCGGTTGATAGCTATTTTCAGGAGCTAGACAGTTCTTAATAAAAACCGGTTATCGAAGCTATTGAAAATCGCTGCAGCTAAAAAAGAGATTATGTTGAGAAAAAAAATGTTCCCAAACTTTTATTGGTTAGGTTGGTTTTGTAGGATCGGCACATATAAACATTTTTATTAAACTTTTGAAAAATATGTTTATCGAAGTAGATTTGATTAAAACTGATTAAGCTCTATATAGAGTTTAATAACACCTTTTGTAGTTGTTGTAGGGTGTTCATGTTATTTTCTAAGATGTATCGGGCCTGTTCTGTAATCACGCGATTTGATATCACGGTGATTTCAAAACACCATCGATTTTAAAATCATTATTGGTGCTCGGAAATGGTACGATTTATTGTTTAAAGTAAACAACAATCAATTTAAACCAACTATACCAAAATCGGACGATTTTCGAACCCTCCAAGAGTGATTTTAAAATCGTTGATATCAAATCGCGTGATTTCAGAACAGGCCCGTATGTGTCTATATTTAAGGACAGTTTTTTTCCATTTCTTTTTACCCCTACCTCGTATTGAGTTACTTGCAGCTTTTTAGTTTATTTTTTTCTATCGTCGTCGTCGTTGTTGTCGCCGTATAAGTCATAAAATAATGCCTTACAAAACAAGTTACGTGCCAACTATCACAATATAAAACAAATTGTGGTCGTCGTCGTCGTTGACGTTTTCGTTGTTCGTTCGTCAGCGTTTCTTCTAATTCTCCAACTATAAACCTCCACTACACTACGCTACCTACACCAACCAAACCACATCGCTTAGTTTGACAAAGCCAACGCAAAAAAATTGCAAATATATGCGCACATATGAATAAAATGAAATAAAATACGAAAACAGAGAAGAAAACAGCAAAATACAAATATTGCCAAAGAATATTTGTTTTGTCGCTGTTCTTGTTGTAAATATAAATATACATTTGAAGCTGATGCGGACGCAAAAGCGACCGACGACGACGACGACACTGGTGCAATGAAATGCAATGCATTGAATTGCATTGCATTGCCTGATAATTTGCATGTTGACCTCCTCCCGCCCAATGCAGGCAGGTCCATTGCCCATACTGCACAGACCTAACCTCGTCAACATTGCTTTGTGCACCGTGGCCGTTGTTGTCGTCGTCGGCGACATCATCATTCGTCAGTTCAGTCTGTCAGTTAGTCACTCAGTTAGTCAGTCATTTGGTTTGCGTTTGTTAAGTAGTGTCGCGCCATTGGCGTCGCCTTTAAGCTTTGCCTCGTTATGCAGTCGGCCGATTGCTTCTCTGTTTTTTTTTTCGAATTTCGGATGCAGTTTTGCTCACTTCGCTTTTGCCGCTTTGACTGCGTTTGTCTTGGCGTGGCGTTACATTGCGTTACGTTTCTCTGTGGTCGCCGCCGCCACCACCGCAGCCGCAATTGCTGTTGACAGTGCAGTTGCATCGGCTGTTGTCGTTTGGCCGCCATCGCAATCTAATGTCAGATAGTTTTGCGGTCGCTAACCCTAAGCAAAACAAATACACACCAAAAAAAAAACAGAAGAAAAAAAAACACAGTGGAAAAAATTACAACAAAATAAATACAATATATTTATATTACTTAGTATAGAAAACTGAACAAAAAACTCAGCGATAGAGAAGAGATACGTTTCGCCAATGTTGTTGCTATTGTTTGTGGTGGCTATGACTGTGACTCTATATGAGACGTGCCATTCGGCACCGCACCATTTGGCGGATCACATGAGTTCAGCCGGTGCTGCTGCTGCAGCAGTGCCTTTACATTTGTAGGAATATTTTTTTTTGCCAATGCAATTGCATAAATATTCCGTAGAGATGATGTGATTCTTTTTTATATATATATCTATTTTCTTTATATTTTTTGTGCCAAAAAAATGCACACGGACATTTGTTTTTTTTGCACAAATATTATATATTTTAAGAATTTGAACTTTTCTTATTTTTTTTACTTTTTGCTTTAAAATACTTGTTTGTTTTGCTGCGTGCAAACAACAAATTTCACTTTTTTCACATTGAAATTGAAAATATCCGCATATTTTTCCCTCTAAGTTCAGCGTATTTTCCTCATGAATATTTATATGTTCAATGTGCTTTGATGGTTCTCTTCTATCCGTTTCCTTTGAAGTTGTTTCCGTTTTGTGGTTCGCATATGATTTCCGTTTGTGAGCTTTAGTTTAGTATTCTATGGGAGACTATGTCCAAAGGGTATTGCTGGATTGTTTGTTTTCCGGCCAAGGGTATCTTGCCACCATGTTTAAATCATTTTATATTTATTCAGCTAAGAAATATGCAATTATAAGTATCCCATTAAATAATAGTCGTGTTTTCGTTACAACAAAATTGCTTAAGTTGTATGTAAAGGTATGCGATTTTAATAGGTATTACTTCTCTATAGATTTCCATCTGCTAATTGTAAGATATTCAAAATTTGACAGAATTGTAGCTCATATTAGGGAAGACTGTTATCACTTACGAGGGAGGTTCGAAAATTAGCCACCCTAACAAAGAAAACACAACAAATTTGGGAATTTTTTATTTATCTCTCAGCATAATTTCCTTTTAGCTCAATACACTTTTTTCAGTAATTTTCAATAGCTTCGATGCCCGGTTTATAGTAGAAACAGTTTAGCTCCTGAAAACAGACATCAAACGCAACCTCCCCTCTTCATTTCTGGCAAATCTTTTTCCGCCGAGCCCTTTTTTAAGTTTGGAAACCAAAAAGTAATTGAAGGAGCTAAATCTGGCGAATAAGGTGCGTGCTGAAGCAATTCGAACTTTATTTCATCGGTTTTGGCCATCGCAGTAGTGGATGTGTAAACTGGCGCATTGTCTTGATTGTGAGCAAACGCGGCACCCATCTTGCGCACAGCTTTTACATCATCAAATTTTCTGTCAATACGCAATGTCTTGCAATTGTGAGCAAACGCGGCACAACTTTCTCATCATCAAATTGTCCGTTAATATGCAGTGTATAGCACTTTTTGCCTTTGACTTCAGCTAGCTCACAAATCTTCAACCGACGCTCATCAGATACCATTTTGTGGATTTTTGAAACCATTTCTGGCGTTTACACCTCAATTGGTCGACAACGACGGTGTTCGTTTAAACTCTGCCACCCAATACTTCATAGTTGTAAACGAAGGAGCAGACTCCCCCAAAGTAGAATAAAGCTCGGTTTATTGGTTGGACGGAGACTTTTCAAATGAAGGTATTGTATTGCATATCAGCGACCAATTTTGCTATGTTTACAAATTCTAAAGGAAATACGACAGTTAGTTGAAATACGACAGTTAGTTGCGATGCGTCAATTAGTGGAAATACGATAGTTAGTGGAAATACGATAGTTAGTGGAAATACGATAGATAGTGGAAATACGACAGTTAGTGGAGATACGACAGTAAGTGGAAATACGACAGTTAGTGGAAATACGATAGTTAGTGGAAATACGATAGTTAGTGGAAATACGATAGTTAGTGGAAATACGACAGTTAGTGGAGATACGACAGTAAGTGGAAATACGACAGTTAGTGGAAATACGACAGTTAGTGGAACTACCGATAGTTAGAGGAATTACGTCAGTTAGTGGAAATACTACAGTTAATGGAAATACGATAGTTAGTGGAAATTCGATTGTTAGTGAAAATACGACTATTAATGGAAATGCGAGAGTTAATGGATATATGACAGTTAGTGGAACTACCGATAGTTAGTGGAATTACGACATTTAGTGGAAATACGACTGTTAATGGAAATATGATAGTTAGTGTAATACGATAGTTAGTGGAAATTCGATAGTTAGTGAAACCACGACAGTTAATGGAAATGTGACAGCTAGTGGATATGCTGGGGTCAGTGAAGGACGTGTTACCAACTTATTATGCAGTAAATTGTGTAAATTTTTATTTTTTTTCTTAAAACCTTTAGTACATTGTAAAAACATTTCGAAGCTACAAAATATAATAATTTTCTTTGTATCCACTTTTTATTCCCTCACTTTAGTGCTACGAGGGTATATATCATTTGCTATGGACCAAATGTGTAACATATCGAATTAGTGATCTAAGACCCTAAGTAAAGGGTGGTTAAATTGTAAGGGCCGATGTTGAATGTGAACCACACGTAAACGTCAAGTTTTTTTCTGCATTTCATTTGACATTTCTCAACTTCAAACTAACTCAATTTGAACAATGGAAAGATTCACAATTGAGCAACGCGTTAAAGTTTAAGTTAACGCGTTTAAGTTAAAGCCTTTTACGAAAATGGGCGTTCAAAGCAAAATGCATTTCGTGCACTTCTTGATAATTTTTTGATCAGCATAATCGACCAAATGTGTCCACAATCGGGAGAATTGTGCGCAAATTTCAGCAAACCGGGTCTGTAGGAGATGTGAAAACACACGCTGAAAACAAATCGCTTCTGTAGTATATTGTCCCAAACTAATTCTGCTTGAAATATATATATGTTTAGAGTACACTCCAAATATTTAATATTTGACACACACAAAAATTATATGTTTGTGAGGATGTTGTTCAAAACAAAAGTATGTTTTCATTCAAATATTTTTTATTTGGAACTAATATTACCGTAACAAAGATTAACAAAGATTAATTTGTATTTCAAAATTTTGGCAATTTATTAATGCCAGTTTTTGGTTTTCAGTGAATTTTTTAAAAATAAAATATGTTTGTAAAATTCGATTAAAATTTAAATCATACAATCTTTCGTAACTACGAACTTTATAACTCGTATAAATTGAATTAACGAATTGACAAAAAGTAATGTATTTTAATATTTATAAATTTACAATTAGTGCAGAAATTAATAATAAATATAATTTAGTTGCTCAGAAATATATAATATTTAAAAATTTGTGTTCCAAATATATTTTCTTTCGATTCAAACATATCAAAAAAGGCGATTTTGCCCCGTGCACCTGTGCATGCTCGCCCAGTTCGTTTGGTGCGGCTTGTGGGCTGGCGACGTCATCGGGCCATACTTCTTCGAAATGAGGCCGGTCAGGCAGTTACTGTGAATGGTGTTCGCTATCGTAAGATGATACCGAACTTTTTATGGCCCAAATTGGATGATATGGATGTGGACAATATGTGGTTTCAACAGGACTGTGCCACTTGCCACACAGCTAACGAAACAATGGCTCTTTTGCGCAACAAATTCAATGGCCGTGTTATCTCACTTCGTGGCGATGTCAATTGGCCGCAAAGATCATGTGATTTGACACCGTTGGAATTCTTTCTTTGGGGCTAGTTGAAAGAAAAGGTATGCGTCGATAAGCCAGCAACAATTCGAGAGGATGTGATAATACGGCACATTTACGACATAGAACCTCAATTATGCCTCAGCGTCATGGAAAATTTGGACCATCGGAAGTTTTCATGTTTTGGTATAGCAATCATATAAAGGTCCCCACCGATGTCACTTGTTGACGTCAGCTTTATATTTATAATAATCGTCCCTATAAAGAGGTCCCCACGGATGTCAACTCTTGCCGTTCTAAAGAACACATTTTTTATATGATCTGACTGAATTTAAGAATATTGGACGTAGTAAACTTGCCTCCATATAAAAGTCCCCACCGATGCCACTTCTCGATGCTCTAGATAGCGCATTTTTTAATTGATCTAGCTGAAATTTAAGAATTTATACTTTGATATTGCATTTAGTCGTCCCTAGTGAGAATGAAAAACAAGGGTCTTTGTTTTGATATTGCCCACATATTAGGGTCCATTCCGATTAGACTTCTTGGCGTTCAAAGGGACGAATTTTTTAACCCATCATGCGGAAATTTAAGCATTTGCACTTCATATTGCAATATATCGTCTCTAGTGAGAATGCAGTATATCGGTCCATGTAAATATAATGAAGGGCACACGGTCGAATTTGACTTCTTCGTGGTATAGATCCAATGTTTTTTTAACATATGTGCCTTTAATTTAGAAATGTACTGTATTTAATGTGCAACAATTCATAGTAATAATGTTTTCTCCGTGTATTTGTTTGCCAAACAATGATAGAGGGTATTATACAGTCGGCTCCGCCCAACTTTAGTCTTGCTTACTGGTTTTTAATACAATTTAAGGGCTTTGAAACTCATAAATGTGTACCACAAAAATTATTGAAATTTAAAATTATGAAATACAATTAATTTTTAATCGAAGTAAGCCGACGTCTATAAACCCAAACTCATTCATCGTATCAATACCAAAGACAATTGAAGGTATGGCCTCTTTATCGGAGCTGATTGTCGAAATAACAGTCCGCAGATGGCATTAGAACATCAGTAACTGGGAGCACGCTACACAAAATAGAACCGAATGGAAGAAGAAAGTGAGCGAGGCTAAGGTCCACCACTGATTGTGATAGCCAGCAGATGATGATGTCATTAGAACTCTCCGTAGATGGCATTCGACAGTACTTCTCGAGAATATATGTGTTCTTGGTTTTCACCAATGGGAAATTACTGTAAACATATACCTGCAATTGGGTTTGGAACTACTACATGTAGTGTTATATTTATCCAAAAACTGGATGAATACTTAAATGTTGATATATAAACCTTAAATATTTGTGTATTTTTGAATGATAAGGATAACATATAAAAAAATCGCTTCTGTAGTATATTGTCCCAAACATATTCGGCTTGAAACATTGATTTGTTTAGGGTACACTCTAAACATATAATATTTGGTACATACAAAAATTATATATTTGGGAAAATATTGTTCTAAACTAATCTTTGTTTATATCCCAATATGTGTTTATTTGGGACTATCGACTATAATTATCGAAACATATATTTATTTGCATTTAAGTATTTAGAAAATACCTAAACTGTGTTAATTTGTTCAGTAATTCAAAGTTAATTTTTTAGAAATTTTTCATGTAAAAATAATAAATAATAATAATTGAAATCGTATAATATTGTATCGAAATATACATATATTAATTGGAGGATTGACAACTAATAATGGCTTGGAGTACTCAGAAATTTTAATTGATTGATTTAAAACAGAAGTTAATGCTGCATTTGGTATCATAACTGGCATGTTTAATTCGAAACAAAAATAAACTAAAACTAAAGTTCGAAAAATTCGAACTAAAAAAATATATTTGGAGAAATCCCTAAACAAAAAATTTATTTGTATTCAAACACATATTTTATTTGAGAAATTTAGTTGGCAAATATTATATGTTGTAACATATTAATATACAAGTTCCAAATATATTTAATTGATTTTCAAATAAATATATTTCCTTTCGAAATATATTATATTTGATTCAAACAAATATATTTCCTTTCGATTCAAACATATCTAAAAAGGCGATTTTGCCCCGCCTTTTTAGATATGTTATGTTTAGATATGTCCTTAAATATAGATGGCTAACCCTTAAACAATGTCGGCAATATTGGTGAATTTAAGTAAATGAGGAGGTATTTCACATCTCTCGACTCTACACAGAAAACTTTTTTTTATAACTTTAACGACTGTGGCAATGATGTCGAGCCGATGACAAAAAACCTTTAAAGTAAGAGCATCCCACACTTAATATTAAGACAATTTATTAAAAAATTAAGAAAAGTTTCTTGATATTAGGTAAATTATCTTTAATTTAAGTAGGATAGGTACAATTTTAAAGACATCTCATCATTGGCTCGAATTCATTGCCGCCGTCTTAAATATTTTTTTTTAGTGTAGGTCCGAAAAGTATTTATTTTTTTAAGGATTTTTTTTTAATTTATTTTTATTTCCACATAAAGTATACCTGATCCGAACATTATAGTCGACATACATTTTCTAAACAGGCCCCAAAAATGTTTCTAAGAGAAATCATGTTTAGTCTGTAGTACATAATTTAAATTATTTCCTTCCCGTTTTTTTTGAGTACATTGCAACCCTATCAAATCTCAAATGTCATATAACCTATAATTATGATAATGGAACTGTCTATCATTGGAACTGTCTGATTTTAAAGGGATATATGCAATAACGCCCATAGTAAACACCCCTAACAATATTAATACAAAAAATAACCACCACATATGGTAGTTGCATTAAATGCAAGTTATTGTTAAAATCATTTTAAAATTATGCAGCCGTGTTTTTTTTATTGAATCCAATTACATACTCGTATAACCGAAAAACTCAATTTCAAATTTGCAAATCCATTTGCTTGAGAACCTACATGCAAATTAACATTTCAAAAAATATTTCTTTTTTTTTGCAAAAAAAACACCCCACATCAGCGCAAAAGAAAAATCGAAGTATTCATAGCAAACCTGCAACATATTTTGGGTTGATTGTTGGTTGAGTTGTTAGGTTGTTGCCACGTCTAACATTTCTAATGAATTGCATTTGAGTATTGTTTGAGCAACATTTTGTTACCTTTGCCGGAGTTAATAAATATAGACCTCCTCCTTGCCAAAAAAAAATAAAGATAAGCCAACACCGCCGCCTCAACTAAAACACATAACCGACATTTTATAACGCCAACAACAGATCCGAGAATCGAGCAACAACACCATCAACACCACCACCACTAGCACTACAACCAAAAACCCAAAATAGGCAAAGCGAAGTGTTTCCATAGAAAATATGTGCAATATGTTGCAAACTTGAGCAGCAATTGCTTGCGAATGTCAGCCAGCAAGCCAACAGCCGATAGCAACAGGCAGCAGCAACAACAGCACATAGGCAGGCGGGCACAGCAACTATGAGCAGTTTTTGTTTTTGTAGCTATTCAAACATAACTATGTCGAAAAGTCAATGAACGCTGCCAGCGTCTGCACACTAAGCGACGGACGACCGGGACAGACAGTCAAATGAGGCAGGCGACGGCGGTCAGGCATCAGGCAGCGACCGGAGGAAAAAATTATGACGGCCCCATATCAGACAGAGTGAGTGAGTCTAAGAGACTTGACAACAGCGCCACCGGCTGCAAATAAGCAACAAGTCAATGTTCGCGCACAGGAAAATGCCAAAGAAAAGCCATTGGAAAAACGTGCACAAATTTGTGATAATTAAGAAAAATCGGTGAGGCAGGGGCAACCAAAAGGGCTACTACCAGTTCTGCTGCTCTTTTCTTCCAATTTGATATTTGCGGTGATTCAATTAAGAAATATTGCAACTGATACACTACTAATTAAGATTATGGAGGAGGAGGAGGGCGAGGAGGTGGTAGGTGGGTCATGAGGTTGCAGACAATACGTGGGAGTGTGGTATGATACAAATGGTGAAAATACAAAATGTTGTCAGTCGTCTACATGATTTTTTTTTCATTTAGAAACCCATATCTTCAATAATTTGAACTAGACAATCGTCAATCACATTTTTGTGGTACACTTTAGGGGCCGCAAATTTCTTCAAATTTTAATAAAATGCACAGAATTAGAAAGGTTTATACCCAAAGTTATGCAGAGTTATAATTTCAGTTTATTTTGATACATTGTAATGGAAAATTCTGTCAAAATTCGATGATTGTTTCGGAATTATTGTGGTACACTTTTGGGGTCTATTTTTTTTTTTTTAATTGTGATAAAGCTTAAACAAATAGAAAGTTATATTCCCAGAGATATGCAGAATCATGATGTTAATTCATCTGTTCTATTTATTACAAAAATACTACACATTTTTGTGATATTTACAATAATACAATTACACAATCAGAAGGAAATATTCTTCAATGTATGTAAAGTAAGAAGAAGCTAATTTCCATCTATTTTACTAAATTATAATGGATAACTCTCTTTAATTTGGAATATTTGTTCCGTTTATTATATAAATTCGCTTTTTTGGTACACTTTTGGGTTCTTAAATATTTTAAATTTTCCCAAAGCTTACATTAATAGGAAGTGATATTCCCAAAGACAAATATTTGTGGAACACTTTAGGGGTCAACAACATTTTCCCACTGTTATAATATGTATTTTATTTGAACGTGTATTTCCTAAAAGTGTGCAGAAAATAATTATAATATAATTGATTAGATTATAACGGGTTTTCCAATAGGGAGATATGATTTTGAAGTGACGTCTAGGCCATTTGTAATATGTCATGATCTGTCATTTGTTTTTCATTTCAAATACTACTGAGTTTACAATTTCATCATGCGCTGAGTCCATTTTTTTAATCCAAAAAACTACTTTCCAGTCGACGTTGACACCCATGAGCAATATCGTTAAGAGCTATCTTTTTGCCATTGACCGATTCCCGATCCGACGTACCGTTAAGAAGCTCCGTTCACATTTGAAAATGATGCTAAGTCCATTTTTTTCTAAATCCAAAAAAACACTTTCCAGTTGACCTACGACCTTGACACCCCTGAGCAATATTTTGGCTCTCGTTAAGAGCTATCTTTTTGCCATTGACCGATTGTGGCTACGGGCCACATAGCAAATGAAACAATTGAATTGTTGCGAGAAAAGTTTGGTGATTCGATTATTTGAAGAAATTGTGATATTGAATGGCCTCCAAGAAGTTGTGATTTAACACCATTAGACTATTTCTTGTGTGGTTATTTGAAGTCATTGGTCTTTCTCTCTTTAAGCTTTGCAAGTCAATATTAAACGCGACATTCATAACATACGACTTGATTTAGTGGAAAAAGTGCTCGAAAATTGGGTTCATCGAATTCGTTCCGGCCGAAGAAGTCGTGGATGTCATTTGAAAGAAGTTTTATTTAGAAATAAAATAAAAAACTTTTGAATTTCCTTAACAATAAGTGTGTGTTCTTTTTTTCAAAGAAATCATATCACTCTTATTGGAAACCCCTGTATTTGCAGTCAAAATGTTTATTAATTTTCTAAAATACTAGTAAAATAAACTCTCGATTTTTCGTGATGGATTCAGATTAACCCATAATTTTGCTATACCAATTTTTGTGGCACATTTAAGGGTCAATGGTGTTTTCCAATTACAATAATATGTATTTTAATTGAGAGCTTATTTTCTATTTATATTTATAATATATATGACTAGATTATGGTAGCCGAAAATTTAAGGAAAATGAATTCTGTGACATGAGTTGCCGATCACCTAACCTAACCTAACCTAACCTAACCTAACCTAACCTAACCTAACCTAACCTAACCTAACCTAACCTAACCTAACCTAACCTAACCTAACCTAACCTAACCTAACCTAACCTAACCTAACCTAACCTAACCTAACCTAACCTAACCTAACCTAACCTAACCTAACCTAACCTAACCTAACCTAACCTAACCTAACCTAACCTAACCTAACCTAACCTAACCTAACCTAACCTAACCTAACCTAACCTAACCTAACCTAACCTAACCTAACCTAACCTAACCTAACCTAACCTAACCTAACCTAACCTAACCTAACCTAACCTAACCTAACCTAACCTAACCTAACCTAACCTAACCTAACCTAACCTAACCTAACCTAACCTAACCTAACCTAACCTAACCTAACCTAACCGAACCCAACCCAACCTAACCTAACCTCTATAGGAGAAATGTCTTCTGATACAGGTAGTCTGAATTTATAGGTCGACAATAGGCCGTGCTGTTCCTCGACTTCTATCAGGGAGTTCATCGGTAGTGTGTGTTTAGAATTACCTGCAGTGATTGCTCGATATTTTTTGTCTAGTAGATAACACATCGTACAGAGTATTGTGGATAGTATCTTCCTCAACCTTGCGGCGTCTGAGACCTTTTCCACTTCTCCACAGACGGTGTACCGAGATCGTCTTTGGACTTTCCTTCTTATAGATTTTGAGTTGCTCTTCATAGGCAAGCCAATAATTAGTGACCCCAGTAGATTTGGTCTTGTTGAATAGCTTGATGCAGATCTTTTTCTTGACCTTTAGCTAAGATTTAACAAAATATTGAATCCTCTATAACTTTTATACTCCTTATATAACGATACCTCCATTTTAAAACATGCCAAGTCGACTCAGCATGTTTCAAAGCAGATTGCATTTTTAATTTCTAAACATTCCAGATTATATTCAGTCAAATTTAAAAAAATCGTCGAACTTTGATCGCTTCTCCTGAAAAACTACCTTATAGCACTTAGCTTAGTTTGGAATGGAGGTATCGATAAGTACTTATAATAGTTTCTTCATCGTTATGAACTCGAGAAAAATGAGCAACGTTTCTAGAGCCCATTGGTATATACATATAATGGGATTGTAAAGGTAGATCGCTTCCACGTAGTGCACCCTGGGTCACGCTAAATGGTCTACCTAGTCGTGCCCATTGGTGAATAGTTTGCAGTCAGCGGTAATCGACTGTATTCATACGGAGCCTTGCTGATATTTAACCCTAAACCTGATTGGCATTCATGGTATATTAATGCGAAGCATCACTTTTTAAAATTCAAATAGCCAAAATTCCTATTGGTTGTAATCTAATTAAATTTGTGAAGATTTAATAAAACCTAACAAAGTTATAGTTGTTATTCTGCACATCTTAGGGGCTCTACCTTTCCCCTTTTATCTTTTTGCTTACATTTTGTTATCATTGAAAGTGCTAAAAGTGTACCACAAAAATTAGTGTAGAATTTTAGGTGATTTTTTTTAGGGGCTCTACCTTTCCCCTTTTATCTTGTTGCTTACATTTTGTTACCACTGAAAGTGCTAAAAGTGTACCACAAAAATTAGTGTAGCATTTTAGGTGATTTTCTTTTAAACCTCACTTTTTTTTCTCACACTAAACTTGCGTTACTATTGCATATTCTAAGGATTGAATAGAGGCATACATTTCTTAAAAATATCTTATGGCGAATTCGTTCCTGAAAAAGGGTAGCATTTTCTATGCCCTTTTCCCGAAAACTGCAAATTTTCTAACAAATTTTTGAAGTTTGAAAAGTTAAGCTAAGTTAAATTCGGGGAATTTCATTATTTCGACTTTAAAGGTGCACATTTTTTGTAGTATTTCACACCGATGGGGCAACTTTATTTTCAGAAACGAAATCGCCACTAGAAACAATATGCCGCTGCCTACTTTTAAGCAGCTCAAACCTTTATGATAATTTTGTGGTTTTCTGGAATAACAGCACATCTCAGAAAATCATAATGTTCAGGAGAGCTAAAATATATTTTTTCTCGGAGTACATTTGATGCTTAATGTGAATAGTTGAGAGTTGGAGAAAGTCACCAAATTTTGGACATACATATGTACCTAGGAATGTCACATATGTATCTCATAGAAAATAATAACTAACTAAAATATCATAAATTTTAATATATTTATGATAAAATCACGAATTTAAACATTTCTGACATAGGCGATTAATACAATAGACATCAGAATTGTGTGAATGATTAGGAAAAATACAACCTCATGTTTTCCATGTTCCTTTCTCCAATTTTTTTAGTCATATTTAAATTATGCAAATAATACTAATTAATAATTCCATTGAACTCGGTAATTATCACGAGCTCTCCCCATTTTTTCTCATTTTGATTGATAAAATAAATGTGCAATAAACTGTTTTTCCAATGTTCATTTATCGTTCTGCCCGATTTTCGTTTCATTTTTATTTGTATTTATTTTTTTTTTTTTTGTGTAGTCATTTTACTAATTATTGTCGTAGGTTAGTGAACTATAATGAGCACGAGAGTGTTGTATTCACGATTGTTGTTTGGTATTTGCTGTTGTGCTATGGTGTGTTTATTTTTTATTTTTTTTTTATAGACCGACGACCCCCTCCCGCCCTACTCACATTGGCCATTACCCCGCGGTGCTAGCGGCCCGCCATCACCGTTTAGCCAAGCGGCAATTATCGATATCAGCTGCTATGCTATTGCTGCTGTCAGTGGTGGCCCACCCGGTGGCCGAGTACGATACAATACAGCAGAAAATGAAAATATTATCTCTGAAACGAAAGAAAAAGTAGTTGTTTGTTTTATTGTAGTTTTTTCGGTTGTTAATTGTATTGGCTGATTTTTCTGAAGCAAATTTACGATTTTAGTTGATTTGCTTTGTATTGAAATGATGGTCGAAGGGGGAATGATAGTGGGCGGAGGGGTTGTATTAAACCACTATCTATCAGCAATATCAAATTAGCCATTCGAACGATCAATTTGTGCGGTATTTCTGTAGTTATCACCGTAGTTCTTGCAGTGACCACTTGTGGTGAGTGAGTGATTTTGTAGAGAAAAGGCTTAAATCGAAATTTGAAAAGAATACAATTTTTAGATTTTTACAAAAATCAACAAATTCGGTTGCTACGAGGGTGGTTCCAAAATAAATACATAGTAATATTAGCAAAAATATTTTTTAAAATAAAGAAAAGAGGTTCAACTACACCCAGGATAATAATTGGTTGGAGTTCGATAGTAACAATAAAAAAAATAGTACTAGCAACAAAAAGTCTATTGCATACACCGTGTGCCGGTTGTATTTACATACAAATAGTTGAAACAACAATAATAACATGGATACGATCAAATGAAAATGCTTGCAACAAAATCGATGGTTGTATCAATTGATTTAAGATAGCTTTTTTTATTGACACTCGGTTAGTTGTCGTAACTACAGGGTTGCCCATATTCGACGGACCCACGGACTCGTTGGGCCCATTCCAATCGACGAGGCTTGTCCGCAGGCAACAATCTTTGCGTCAATTGAATTTTGTACGGGAACAAATGCAAATCAACGCGAATAATCCGTTGTAAAGTGGATCGAGCCATGCCCAACTTCTGAGAACGGCGTTTTTGGGATGTTCTTGGGGACCTCTCAACACTGGCTCGTACGGCAGCGATATTCTCGGCCGATCGCCTTGGTCGACTTTTATTTGGCCTCTTCGGATTAGAAAGAGCCTCACCAGTCGAAATTTTTTCGTATAAACGCTTAATGGTGTTCTTAGAAGGCGCACTTCTCACATTTTTTAATATTTTAAAAGCACGTTGACTTGACTTCTTCTGTTGAATGTAAATTTCAACTATTTCAGAGCGCTCGCGTGGCGTGTATTGTTCCATGGTAAAAGTCTGCTTGGACTGACGCTTCAAACGCGGTATGTCATTAAGCGATCTGACATCTCTGTCAAAAGTTATGGCGTTGCCAGATGGGTCCGTCGAATATGGGAGACCCTGTACTTCTAAATTTTCATTATACTCGTAGTACCATATGGTCGATATTTGGTAGTGACAACGAATGTTTTATTCTTGACAACAGAAATTGTATCAATAGACCAGAGATTATTATTGCAACGAATAATTGGTTGCTATAACAGAAAAAATATTAATAAATAATCGTTCTTGGTTATCCCAATAATTTCCCATATTAAGAATATTTAAATATATTTTGGGAAGTACAACCGAAAGTTTGGTTGCTGTTCTTTTGTTGATACATGACAAACAAATAATAAAATTATTCGACAGAAATAAATCTTCAACATTTTGTTCAAGAACAGTATAGGTAATCAAAAATAATCTCGTGTGGATAGTAATGTGTGGAATGCACAATATGATGTGCAAAATGTTTTGCATAAATAAAAAATGATAGCAACAACCATGAAATTGAAAGCCAAGGTTAAGCGATATTTGCATAAAAGTTTTGTGTTTTTTTCGTGTACTAAAATTTGTGTCAAATATTTCTCTTAATAGTGATGAGTTTGTAATATGGGATTTTTAATTTTGTTATGAATTATTAATTTTGTTGTTTAATAAATAAAATAAAAATTAATGAAAACTGGTTTTTAATTGATTGTCAGACAGACAAATTGTCAGAAAAACCAATTTTTAATAACGGTTGGTTGTGGCAACTTAAAAAAAGATAATTTTGGCTACCATTTTCCTAGTTGGCGCAACCAAATATGTTTGTTGTCAACGTGGAAGCAGAAGTATACCACAACCAAAATTTTGGTTGTCCTAATGGAATCGCATGATAGTCGGTAGACACACGGGGCAAAATCGCCTTTTTTGATATGTTTGAATCGAAAGAAAATATATTTGGAACACAAATTTTTAAATGTTTTATATTTCTGAGTAAATAAATTTTGTTTGAAAATCAATAAAATCTACTTGGAACGCATGTATTAATATATTACAACAAAATATATTTGCAAACTAATTTTCTCAAATAAAATATGTATTTATATTCCAATAAAATTATTGTTTAGGAATATCTTCAAGTATATATAATTTAAGAAAGATTTTCAAAACTTTGGTGAATTTTTCTAATTTCATTTTTAATTTTTCCTTCGTTTCGAATTATTTCTCCCAGTCAAAAATACCATTAGCAGCATTGCATTCTGTTTTAAGGGACTCATTTTAAATTTCTGGGTATTTCAGGTCAGCATTTTTTTCAATCCTTCGAGTACATTAATGTTATCAAAAATTATACGATTTCAATTAAAAATTTCTAAAAAACTATCATTAAATTACCGAAAAACTTAACACAATTAAGGTTCGATATTTTCGGAATACTTAAATTTAAATACATTTTTGTTTCGGAATTAAGATCCCAAATAAAAGGTATTAGGGTGAAACAAGGATTTGTTTAGAACAACATCTTCCCAAATATATAATTTTTGTGTGTATCAAATATTATATATTTAGAGTGTACCATAAACATATATATGCTTCAAGCCGAATATGTTTGGGACAATATACTACAGAAGCGATTTTTTTCAGCGTGCATAACTACCAAAATTCGGTTGGCAATTAAATCGGTTGAGGCAACCAACTGTTTTCTGTGTGCATATATTTAAGCATAACCGGAGATCCTTTTGTCGTTATTGGTTCAGGAATAAATAGTTTTAAATAATCCTAAATTAAGTAGCCTTCATATTCTTCTAATATCACCTTTTCATCCCATCAGCGGCTTCAAAGATATATAACAAGATATTGTGAAAAGTCAATTTTTTTGCGACAATTTTAGACTTATTTAATTAGCTACAGCTTTTTAATTTGAGCATCGATTTTCTTCAGTATGGTCTCATTTTTTTCATGACCCATAAGACTTTACGATAAAATAATACAAATATAATAAATGTGAATTTTTCATTGTTTTTATTAGGTTTGTTTTTAATTTTCTCTAAATATGATATTTTTTAGCAATATCTTGTAAGATATCTGTGAAACCGCTCATGGGATGAATAAATTATATTAGAAGGAAATAAAGAAAAATTAATTAAGTATTACTTAAAGCTCTCCTGAACTAATTAGGATAAATGGTTCTCCGGTTATGCTAAAATATTTGGTCGAACCTCATTTTTTAGGGGTTCTTCTTTATTTTGATAGATAAACGGGTCCCAACCTCCCACTAAAAGACCAGAAAGAACTTAAAGGAAGTGTCCTAAGCTTTCTTTTGAACAAAAAAAAAATATATATATATATATATAAATAAAAATATGGGTTAAAAAAAATTCAAAACCAGCTTTAATTTCGCTAAAAAATTACCAAAAAATATTTTTGCTATTTAAGTGTTAAAGAAAATGCTATTGAAAACACTTTGGGCAACATTTTCTAAATACAATAGCTAATTAATTATGTGGATGGGGATCAAGGACCGTTTCACCAAATGTTGTGTCATAACTACTATCGAATAGCACTAAACTATATCAGAAGACATCGCTTTTAAAAACTGACTCACTTGACATGAAATCCCCCACAGACGAGTATATACAAAAATGTATTTCGATTACTATTAATAAAAAAAATACTATCAAATTATACCCTTCCTCAGATCTCCTCACACAGTACAGCATTTTTCAGCTCATTGATTTGGGATTCAAAAATGGACGAGAAAGTAGCCCCAAAAATATGAACTTCCGCATCATTCGTTTTGTTAAGTTGGCTCAATAAATAATTTAATGGCCATACGATTTTTTTGCACAAGGTGGATTTTTAGCACGTTTTCTATATTTTTTCTCGGTGTCTTAAGAAAATTTGTAGATATTGAATAGCAGAAAAAAATGTGGAGCAAACCTATCCGAAAAAAGGGCATACAGTACCGTAAAATCGCAAAAATGCCCACAAAGTCATAACATATCTGTCAGTAAAAGTTTATATTAATTCATTTATTAACATATATTCATTCATAAATTTATTTATAAACATAAAATGTTTATTAACAAATTTTATTAAAAAATAATATAAATTATTTTGTTAAAATAAACACAAATTTGTGTTTATTTAAATGGTGCTATAAATTATGTAACGTGCGTCACGTAGCGTGCGTCACAAAGGGTTCACAGCCTTTTATAATAAACGACAAAATGTTTTGGCTGCAAAAAAGTAACTAGGATTCTCTTGTATTCATCTTTATTTTAGGTATTGGATTTTTTGTGTTTTATTATGCGAAATTTTCTAAAAATTAAGAAAACACACTGCTTGTTTCAAAGTTACTTCTACTTTTTTTTAGGGTGTTTCACAAAACTTTATAATTAATTATTTTAAACAATATCAGTTACGAAATTATGTTTTATGCCATTCGAAAGTACACTCAAATCCCACTAAACGCTATATATAAGTTGTACTTATCTTTTTTGAAAGGCCATAAAATGTTAAAAGTTTTATCCTACAACGCTTTCGAATGTAACATTCGTCACACAGGATTAGCCCATAAACCCTCCTCCACTAAAGAGAGGGTATACAAATTTTATAATTCTGCAAACCTCAGAGAAAAGAGTTTTCAAACGATGCAAATTTTACTGAAATTTTAGGTCATTAAAAACCCCAAAAGTGTACCACAAAAATCAATGTAGGGTTTTTATTTTTTACTAATAGTGATAAAATAAATTTATTTTATGATGTAAATTCAGCAATTTTAATTGTTAACATTTATAGATAGGTTATTTCTTTACAAATCCTGCGGCTTGTGGTAGATAGTAACTCAAGGCTCCTCTGTATATTTCAATAGTAGGTTAGATTAGGTTGAAGAGAGGAGACGTTTCAACGTCTCATGTCCATAAACACTTAAGGCTGGGTTAGGCAAACGTTACCGTAACGCCCCCGTAGCGTAACAAATCAGCTGATTCAATCTGACATATGGAAATCAGTGTAAACAATTAGCCAACGGAAACGAAACGTAAACGGACGGTTGAATCTGCTGAAATTTGATTTGGACGGTACGTTTACGTGCACTTACAAACAAAATTAGTAAAATAATGGAAAAAGAATAAATTTATGCGAAACTTTTATATAAAATAACATTAATTTGTTTCTATTTTTGTTGTGAATGTCTGAGTAAAACAGCACGTTTTTCAAGTTTTGGGTAATTACTCCAGCGGGCAACGTTACGACGGCGCCAAAGTTAAATTACGGTTAAGTTTGCCTAACCCGGCCTTTAAGCCAGTGGTTCGGCCTGTTGTGCGCTCCTTATTTATGATTTTTTTAAACCTCGATACTAGACACGAATTTTCTTCCTCCAGTCATATCCTCTGAAATGAGTCAAGTCTGGCAATTTTTTTTTAAATATTTTCAATATTAAGAAGTCATTTTTTGGTTACTATAATTCCGCACACATCTGAGAAAAGAGTTTTCTAACGACATCAATTTTTATTGAAATTTGAGGTGATTATAAATACCAAAAGTGATAAAGATGATCAGAACATCTGCTACTTATGAAATATTGATCGAAATTTATTTTCAAATATAAATTTTGCAAATTGTAGTATTTAAAATTTGTAGATAGGCCATTTCTCTACAAATCATACCACTTGTGATAGGTATGTACGTCTAGAACCAGGTCTATCAGTTAATTACCTGTTACCATTATGGAAGTCGATGTGACTCTGCGTATTTGTCAAGCTATGAATAATATCGCCGACAACATCATACAAATTTTGCTCAATAAGCCTACCACATTTTGCCGATTGTGTCCATACATATCTACCCATACATACATATATTGTATGTGACAATACTAAAAAATGCTGTTTTGTTTGCTGATGAAACACCACAAGAGATACTCCACTACTCACAGTGGGTATCTGCGCTACAGGCGAACTGCTGCAGCAACACAAAAAAAACCCTCCTCTGCACCCAAAGTATTTATAATTGCAATTAAGTTGAACAAACAATTTTGTGTTTAATTTTTGTCGTTTGCTTTTTCAGCTTCTTTTGTGTGTGCAATAAAGTAAAATAAGTACGATTTTTGTGACCGTAAGTAGGCTTCTTCTCCATCATCAACTAAATGCCAGTCGTCGGTCGGCCAGCAAGCAATTTATTTGGCTTTAAGTGGCGGCAGCAGCAGCAGGCGACAACGTGAGCCTCCACGGTTGCTATCGAGCAACTGTCTGCCAACAGCAGCAATTGGTTGCTTGCTTGCTTGGTTTAAGCAATATGTCAATATTAAAAGTAATTAAGCCAAGCATTAGCAATTGTTTAAGTGATGATAATGGTCTGTCGAATGTTGATTGCAAGAAAAAAAAATAATTAAAGAAAAAATCTTAAAAAATGATAAGACTAAGAAAATTGGTTTTTAAGCCGGAAAAAAAATTGCAGAAAAAAATATCTTGTAATGTCTTTAAGATAGTTGATCAAAATGTTAGCTTTAGAAATTAAAATTACTATGATACCAAAACAAATTATATTGGCCTTTAAATTAGCCTCTCATTATTAAATAAAAATCCTTAAAAAATTATACCAATTATTCTTGGTTTTAGAGCGCCCCAGAAGGTGAGTTGATAGTGTGCTCGCTTATGACAAACCAGCAACTCTTGAAGCATTTGCAGCCAATATTCAAACCCCCATTGACGCCGTAAGAACAGATTTTTTGGAAGAAGTAGCCAAAAATTGGTCTGATCGAATGGACCATGTAATTCGTAGTCGCGGCGTAGTCACTACAACAATATTCTGTCTTATGTTATCATTTTATATTCTCAAGCTATTAAAAAAACACCCTTTAAATGAATGAAATGCAATTTTTCTAAACTTGTGCAGGAATATAAAACTACGCAACTAAATAAATTTAAAGAAAATTTCCAAGATATTTTTAGCTAATCATACCATGATTTCCCACCCAGCTTCCTCAAATTATACAAAAAATGTTACCACTGGAAATCTATTTTCCGAATATCTGCAGGAACTTATTTATAAATGTTTTTTAGTATATTTTAATACTTTATAAGTTTAATTTCATATTTTTATGAAAGACCTACAAATTTTTACTTTTCTACAACATTTCTTCAAATTTGTGTCGTTCTAAAATTTTTTGCTGAAATCTGATTTTTCTAAAAAATTTCGTCAAATTTGTATAGGAAAATGGTTGAACTGCTGTTCTCTAATTTTTGATTTTGCATTTCTCTACAAAATTTCTTGAAATTAAATGTTTGCTAACACATTTTGTTGAAATTTAATTTTTCTTGAAAATTGTATCCAAATTTAATTTTTCTTGTAAATTTTATCATAATTAAATTTTTCTATCAATATTGAACTTTTCTAGAAAATATAGAGGAATAAGAGTTTGAAGACATTTTCTAGAAATATACAATTTTAAGGAAATTTTTTAGAAAAATTTAATTTTGACAAAATTTTCAAAAAAAAAAATCATTTTCAATAAAAATATATTTTAAACCAATTTTTTTAAAAAAATTAAATTTTTTAGAAAAAATAAATTTTGAAGAAATATTATAGAAATGTACAATTTTCAATTTTTTTTTTAGAAAAATTCAATTTGACCGTTTTTTTACATACCAATGTTGTCAAAATTTTCTCTAAAAACATGATTCCAAATAAATAGAAAAAAGTTTTTTTTTTTTTAAAAACCGTTTTGGCACGAAAAATACAGCAACATCGCAAAGGAAATATTTTACTCCATTTAGTAATTGAACCTTATTTTTTGTTGTATAATCCCGATATAGCCTTAATATTTCTATAAAATTTCGTTGAAATTACATTATAGGAAAATTGCAATTTTATTGAATATTACTTTTTTCTACAAAATTTCTTGAAATTGCTTTTTTTAAGAAATACCTTCAAATTTTCACTTTTCTAGAAAATTTCTTCGAATTTGTCTCCTTCTAAAAACTTTGAAATCTGATTTTTTTACCAATTTTGTTGAAATTGCATTTTTTTCTGCAAAATTTTATTGAAATTACATTTTTATAAGAAAATCGTTTTAATGTATTTCTCTAATTTTTTGGTTAAAATTGCATTTCTTTACAAAATTTCTTGGAATGTAATTACATTTTCTACAATTTTTCTAAAAAGGAAAGTTGCAATTTGAGGAGGATTACGAGTACTTTATTCTCAAAAATTTCTTGCAATTACATTACTTTAAGAAAAACCTTCAAATTTTCACCTTTCTAGAAAATTTCTTCAAATTTGTATCATTCTACATTTTTTTTGAAATCTGATTTTTCTAAAAAATTTTGTTGAAATTGCATTTTTTGAAAATTTCGTCTAAATTACATTATTCTGCAAAATTTTATTGAAATGACAAAATTTCTTGATATTGCTTTTTTTAAGAAATACCTTCAAATTTTCACTTTTCTAGAAAATGTCTTCGAATTCGTCTCCTTCTAAAAACTTTGAAATCGGATTTTTCTACAAATTTTGTTGAAATTGCATTTTTTTCTGCAAAATTTTATTGAAATTACATTTTTATAGGAAAATCGTTTTAATGTATTTCTCTAATTTTTTGGTTAAAATTGCATTTCTTTACAAAATTTCTTGGAATGTAATTACATTTTCTACAATTTTTCTAAAAAGGAAAGTTGCAATTTGAGGAGGATTACGAGTACTTTATTCTCAAAAATTTCTTGCAATTACATTACTTTAAGAAAAACCTTCAAATTTTCACCTTTCTAGAAAATTTCTTCAAATTTGTATCCTTCTAAATTTTTTTTTGAAATCTGATTTTTCTAAAAAAAATTGTTGAAATTGCATTGCAAAATTGAAAAATTTTGTTGAAATTGCATTTTTTAAACATTTTCGTCGACATTGCTTTATTATGCAAAATTTTATTGAATGACATTTCTATAGGAAAATCGTTGAAATGCATTTCTCTCGTATTTTTGGTTATTATTACATTTCTCTGCGACATATCTTAAAATTACATTTTCTACATAATTTCGCTGAAATTACATTATATGAAAATTGCAATTAAGTACAAAAATACATTTTTCTAAAAAATTTCTTGAAATTGCATTTTTTTAGGAAAGACCTTAAAATTTTCACTTTTCTAGAAAATTGCTTCAAATTTGTATCCTTCTAAAATTTTTGTGAAATTAAAATCGGATTTATTTTTACAAAATGTCATTGAAATTGCATATTCTGGAAAATTTCGTCGAAATTGCACTTTTTTCAGCAAAATTTTATTGAAATTTAATTTTTATAAGAAAAATCGTTGAAATTAATTTCAGTTATTATTTGGTTAAAATTGAATTTCTCTACAACATTTCTTGGAATTACATTTTCTAAAATGTTTCTACCAAATTTCGTTGAAATTACGTTATAAACAATTTAAGGAAAATAACAATTTTATAAAAAAATAGTTTTTTCAAAAAAATTTCTTCAAATTATATTTTTTTTAGGAAAGAACTTCAAATTTTCACTTTTCTAGAAAATTTCCTAAAATTTTTATCCTTATAAAAATTTTGTTGATATCTAATTTTTCTACAAAATTTTATTGAATTATTATTTTTCTTGAAAATTTCATCCAAATTTAATTTTTCTTACATCAACTTTTCTAGAAAATTTAGACGAAAATTGCAATGTTTTTAGAAAATTTCCTGTTATCGCTTTTATCCGTATCGCTTTTATCCACCTTTAATCGATCGGATTAAAGATCGATGAGTCGTTGTCGTTTAAAGGACGATAGTCCCTGATTAGTGCCCACTCTCCGTCTGAAAGATCATTGACTTTATTAAAGGCCAATGAAGGACATTGTCTGGGTAAATTCAATTTCGAAGAAATTTTAAAGAAAATTTCATTTCAAGAAAATTTTTTAGAAATATGCAATTTTACGGATATTTTTTAGAATTATTTAATTTTGACAAAATTTACTAGAAAAACCAACATTTTCAATAAAAATATATTTTTAACAAATAAAAAAATAATTATGACGAAATTTTTTAGACCAATTCAATTTTGAAGAAATATTATAAAAAAATTATAGAAAATAAAACATAATATTAAAAAAATATTATAAAAAATGAGCGCCCCAGTAGGCGAGTTTGAAGCGTACTCGCCTATGAGTTTGGGGGTCTTGGGTTCGATTCCCATCAGAGGCTCTGGTCTGTCGCTGCAAACATTTCGCCATATGGTCTTTGTAACCAGGCCTTTTCCTGGACCTTAAAATTAAAATATAAATTTACTTTGTATTGTAATTCATAAAAATAAATAAATATTATAAAAATTTTCAACTAGTTTTTTGAAATATTTTTTGAAAAATTTACACAATTTTCTATAAAAAACTCTATTTTATTGATTTTTTATATAAATTAAATTTTGCTGAGATTTTCCATAATTTTGCTAAATTTACAGTAAATACGTTCTATGACATTAGAGTTAAGTTATGATTGCTACAAATTTTGGAAATATGCCTTTATCCGTACTCATCCACTTTAATTTCGTCTACTGCCTTTAATCCAATTAGTGACCATTGATCTGGCCAACAGTCATCGACATGAACGCATTAAAGATCGATGAGTCGTAGTCGTTTAAAGGACGATGATTCCTGATTAGTGACCACTCCCCGGCTTAAAGGTCATTGACTTTATTAAAGGCCAAAAAAGGAAATTTTCTGGGAAAATTCAATTCAGCAAGAAAAAATTTTTCTGAAAAAAAATTGTTTCTATCGGCATTATTATTCAAAAAATAGGGTCGAAATACAAAGGGGATTTTTTTTTTAAACTAATGTAATATTCATAATTGTATTTAATTTAAAATTTTAAATCATGATGGAGCGAGAATGAAAATAAATATCATAAAAAATCTATTAAATTGTCAGTTACGCACTCTATACGTATGTATCTGAAATATTTCCTTCGCGTGGGAAAGATCAAATTTTGTATGTAAATGGTGGATTTTTAGGAAAATTTTAGCAATTTCAATTTTATGCTTTGCCCAAATGCACGACTTTCAATTAAACTTAAAACTGAAGAAATTTGAGGTAGAATTATTGATCGGTTATTGAATATTATATTAAAACTAATACTGACAAGATTTTTTATAAACAAAATTCTAAACATAATTAGTATAATACTAATCTTGTCGTTCGTTTTCTTTCCAGGTATGTCATATTTTTCGATCACATTGTCTTTTTTATAAATCTGACCAGGTAATGTAGAATATAAGTTTAAATGACCCCAAACTTGATTAATTGTTAAAAAAAGACAAATACGTATGAATAAAATTAATATTAACTCTGCTACAAAGTCATTTTTCCCACTTTCAAATGTTTGTCAGATAATTTGCAGTTGTAACAGGCTCTCCTGCTACACGCAAAGAAAAAATTCGTTTCTGCGAAACGAAATATTAGACAACTACAATTCTCGTTTACGACAACTGAAATTTCCTTTGGTCAGAACAAGTTTCTGTCACAACAAACGAAATTTCAGTTATCGTAAACGAGAATTGTAGTTGTCTAATATTTCGTTTCGCAGAAACGAATTTTTTTTTTGCGTGTAGATTTTGCAAAACCAATATTCTTCCTGCTTACATTACATTACATTACATTCAGGAAAAATATAAATGCTGATAAATACAAAATATTCAATGAAGCTAAATTCTCAATGTCAATATTTAAAATTTTATGCTAAAAATCTTCTGTTACAGCAAAATGTTCAGCTAATCCTTTTCTCTCTGTTTTTCTAACAAAACAAGAGTTTTGTTTACTATATATTTTGATTAATTTCTTCTTAGATTCTGTATGAATTATTTATTAAGTCACCATTAGTTAATTATAAGTGTTACTTACATAAATTGTACCTTCATCTAAAATCAGCAGTTACAGCAAAAAGATCTGCTAATCCACATCATTCTGTTTTTTACAAGACAAATATCTTTAAAAATGAATCTAGTTTAATTGTTCCCCCTTGGTATTTCCTAATTTATTTACTGTGTTAACAATTTGTTTGTGAGTGCTAAACATACCTAAATTTTACCATTACTCACGTCATTGTCTTAACTGATCTTTAAGATACATACATACATATATCACCCTTTTACACCAATGGTTTATGTCCACACTAGAGCTTAATAGAGCGGCATTAACAAATAACTCCTTCAGCTGACCCCCAATCAGCACCTCCACCTCCTCCTCCTCCTGCGGCTGCTGCTACACCTCCCATATTAGTACTTACAAATATGCCATAAATTTTCCTTCTATCAAAATATGTAATCTTTGGTTATGTGTTATGTTTTGTCTTGGAATTCTCTCGTAAATTTAGAAATGTTGTAACCGATCGATGTTGTGCTGTGAGATGTGATCGATGTGTTTTTTCGGTTTTTTTTTTGGTTGTGAGTGAGTGTTGTTGAAAACGTTAACAGTTTGAACATAAAACATAAATTTTCATCCGAAACCGGAGAGGAAAAGCCATAACGTAAATTGCTTTTTCAAATATATATTTTGTTTTTTTTTTTTTTTTGTTTTGCGAAAAGTCCAACAACATAGTCTCTAAGTTCGGCTGTCCGTCCGTTCGTTCGTCCATCAGTTGGAACATAGTTTTGGCATCGCAATTGAGGTTTTTCTTAGTACAAATATGGTACTGTTATGTGTCGGGCAGCAAAAACAAAAAAAAACTGCAGTAAATTGGTGAAAAGGGACCTGCGGCGGCGGGGTTACAGTGTGGTGTGGGGGCACATGAACGTTGTAACAGAACGACATAAAACTGACGATAATATTACTTAACCACCCACATGAAAAAATGTTCATTCGGTTCATATGCTTTGCTTGATTGGTTGGTGGTTTAATGAAATTGATAGATTTATGGAGAAATACTCGTAACAACAACAACAAGCAGCTGAAGCAACAACACTTTGTTGGTTTTTTCGTGCTTTGGGTTTAACTCTTCTTGTGCCGAACGTGGTTGGGTATCTTCATCACATTGTATTTTACCGAATGGTGGAGGACTGAAACGTCTATGATGAGCCAAGAAAACTGTTATACTTACGACTAATCGATCAGTTATAATATTTAATAAAAATAAGTTCTAAAAATTGCTTCCAACATTTTTAAATTAATCCAATCACTATCAACTGTGAGTGACTACGCCAATTTCTATTTTCCTTAAATTGTAAGAAGATGTACTTCTATTACACGTAACTTTTCTGTTGAATCTAAGAAATCGCCTATTTGTCAGTCTACTATGAATACATATTTTGAAATTCAGCACAAAATCTATAATCACAGCAAAGATATATGCTATGTTTATAACCTCACTTCAGTAGTGGAGGATATACATATATTATTTGCTGTGGCCAACCGTGTAACACATCGAAGGAGTACCCTAGGACCCTAAGTAAGTTCGGCGGAAATCCGTTTTTGGACATTTTAAGTCATTTGGGGAATGTTCGTCTGTCTGTTCGAAGGGACATACAAACAGTTAGCAGCTTATAACTACAATATACTTGAAATTTTGCGCCTAAGCTTTATGTTACAAAATTTCCGGTTAAGACCCTTTTATCCCGTTAGGGGGGCCTTTAATCCGGCCATCGGCCCTTAATCCAATTAATGGTCATTCGGCCATCGACCTTTTATACTATCAGTGGCAATTGATCTTAAAAAAGGTCGTTGACTTTATTTAATAAATTTCGAAGTAATTTTAAAAAAATTGCAATTTAAATGAAATTTCCTAGAAAAAAATTAAATTTCTAGAAAAATTTAATTTTGACATAATTTTTTAGAAAATAAAACAGCATTTTCAATAAAAATATATTTTTAACAAAATTTTCAAAAAACAAAAACAATTTTGACGAAATTTTATAAAAAAATGCAATTTGAAGAAATTTAATAAAAGACTGCAATTTTAATATCTTTTAAAAAAAATAAAGTTTGACGAAATTTTTTTTAAAAACGCAATTTTGACATTTTCTAGAAAAACTCGAATTTATTAATTTTTAAAAAATTAAAATTTATTTTTTTGTAAAAATTAAATATTGCTAAAATTTTCTATACAAGTGCAATTTAAACTAAATATGCAGTTTTGATGATAATATTATTTATCAAGATTTTTTGTTCAGCCGAAATAGGTATAGTTGTCAAGTTCCTTCTGGATTTCCTTAAACATTTCCACGAAGTTTTATTTTTCTGCAAATTTTCGTTGAGTAAATTGCATTGAAATTATTTTTTCTAAAAAATTCATTGAAATTGAATTTTTCTGTAAAATTTCGTTGAACTTACATCAGAAATATTATTTAGTAATTTCTAATAACCGACCTTTATGAAATTTATTTTTGTTGATTAATTATATTAGAAAATTTAAGGAAAATTTTGAATATTATAGAAAAAATACAGTTTTCTACAAAGTTTCTTAAAATCCCACATTTTTTAAGGAAAGACCTTCAAATTTTCATTTTTCTAGAAACTTTCTTCCAATTTGTATCCTTTTGTTGAAATCTGATTTTTCTACAAAATTTCGTTGAAATTGCATTTTTCCCGAAAATTTCGTCGAAATTGTATTTTCTTTAAAATTTTATTGAATTTACGTTTTTATAAAAAAAAATTGTTGATTTGCATTTTTATAAAATATTTTGTAAAAATTGCATTTCTCTACAAAATTGCATGAACTTTAATTTCTTCTAGAATTTCTTTTTTAATTTTTATTTTTCTTGAAAATTTCGCCCAAATAAAATTTTTCCAGATAATTACATTGATATAGGATTTTCCAGAAAATGTCGAAGAAATTGTATTTTTTTAAAAAAAAATTATATTGTCATTGAAGATTTTGTTTTTTTTATAAAATTATGTACAATTTCTTGAAAATTTCGTCGAATTCCCTTTTTTCTGCAAAATTTTATTGAAATTACATTTTTATACAAATGTCATTATATTGCATTTCTCCAAATTTTGTTCAAGATTGCATTTCTCTAAAAAATTTCTTGAAATTAAATTTTCTGAGAAAATTACAATTTTAAAGACACTTTCGGGAAATACAATTTCAATGATTTTTTTGAAAAAATTTAATTTTTATCAAAAAAATCAATTTTGACAGACTTTTTTAGAAAAACTAAATTTTGAAGAAATATAGAAAAATAAAATTTTCAAAAAATTTTGTACAATTTCTTAAAAATTTCGTCGAATTCGCTTTATTTTGCAAAATTGTATTGAAATTACATTTTGAAGAAATATAGAAAAATAAAATTTTCAAAAAAATTAATTTTTATAAAAAAAATCAATTTTTATAAAAAAAATCAATTTTTATAAAAAAAATCAATTATGACAAAATTTTTTAAAAAAAATTATTTTTGAAGAAATAAAGAAAAATAAAATTTTCAAAAAAAAATTTTTTTTTAGAAAATGCAATTTTGACCTTTTTTATAAAAAATTAAATTTTTTAGAAAATTTTCTATAGAAACTCGAATTCCATTATTTTTTTCTGCCATCGGTCATCGACCTTAACGCATTAAAGATCTATGAGTCGTAGTCGTTTCAAGGACGATGGCCCCTGATTAGTACCACTCCGCGGCTTAAAGGTCATTGACTTTATTAAAGGCTGATGAAGGAAAATTTCTGGGATAATTCAATTTCAAAGAAATTTTAAAAATCTAAATAAATAAAATATTGATGAAAGTTTCTAGAAATATGCAGTTTTAAGGATTATTATTTGGGAAAAATATAATTTTGACATAATTTTCTAGAAAAAACTAAAATTTCAACAAAAATGTATTTAAAAAAAATTCAAGAAAAATTTTGGCAAAAATGAAAGAATTAAAAAAAATCAATTTTGGAGAAATATTATAGAAAAGTAAATTTTTTTATTTAGAAAAATTAAATTGTGAATCCATTTTTTTAAAAATGCCAATTATTATTATTTTTAATACAAATTAAATTTTGCAGAAATTTTCTACAATTTCTACTAAATTTACATTAAATATACAATTTTGATGAAATTTGCAAAAAAATATTATAAATGTTTTTTTTTACAAAAATACCTGAAATAGAATTTTTTCCTTCAATTATTTTTCATCTTATAGAAAATGCCTTCAAATTTGTGTATTTCTAAAAATGTTGTTGACATATAATTTTTAAGTATACAATTTTGATGAAATTTGCAAGAAAATATTATATATGTTTTTTTTACAAAAATACTTGAAATTAAATTTTTTCTTAAATTATTTTTCCTTTTATAGAAAATTTCTTCAAATTTGTATCTTTCTCAAAATGTTTTTGAAATTTAAGTTTTCTGAAAAATTTCATTAAAATTGCGTTTTTATGGAAAACTTTGTCGAAATTGCATTTTTTACATTACATTCTTATAGAAACCCATTTCTCTAAAATTTGTTGTTAAAATTGCATTTGTTTATATTATAAACTCTTGAAAGAAAATTTTGTTGAAATTTCAGTTTTCTTGAAAATTTTGTCCAACTTAAATTTTTTTATTATTTTACATCGATAATGGATTTTTCTAGAAAATTTCGACAAAATTGAATTAATTTAGAAAATTTCCGGTCAACACCCCTTTTATCCTAATTAATGGCTATTAATCCTGCCGTCGGCCATCGACCTTTAATACGATCAGTGGCCATTGATTTGGTCATCGGTCATCGACCTGAACGGATTTAAGATTGGTGATTCTTAGCCGTTCAAAGAATCTGATTTGTGTACCCGTATTAAAGGCCATTGACTTTATTAAAGGCCGATTAAGGAAATTTGCTGGGAAAATTTAATTTTGAAGAAAGTTTAAAGAAATATGCAAATCAACGAAAATTTCTGAAAAATTAAATTGTGAAGAATTTATAATTTTTAAGCATATTATTTTAGAAAAAATTTAATTTTGACATAATTTTCCAGAAAAAAACAAAATTTTCAATGAAAATGTATTTTAACAAATTTTTTAAAAAAATATTTACGAAATTTTCTAGAAAAAATTATTTTTGAAGAAATTTTACAGAAAAATTCAATTTAAATTTTTTTTTGTTAAAATATAATTTTTAGGAATTTTTTTTAAAAAAGTACCAATTTTGAAAAATTCAAAATTTGTTATAAAAATTAACTTTTGCTTAAATTTTCTATAATTTCTACTAAATTTACAATAAATACGCAATTTTGATGAAATTTGCAAGAAAATATTATTTATGATTTTATCTATAAAAATTCTTGAAATTACATTTTTTTCCTCAACTTTTTTTTATTTTTCCTTTTATAGAAAATGCCTGCAAATTTCTATCTTTCAAAAATGTTGTTGAAAACTTTTTCTAAAATTAGAAAAAATTTCAAAAAATGCTTTTTGGCAAAATTTTTTATGGAATGCAATTTTTAATAATTTTTACAGAATAATACATTTTCAACAATTTTACAAAATTTTCCAAATATGCAATTCAACGAAAATTTGTGAGAAATTAGCATTTTTAAGTAATTTAAAAAAAAAATTAATTTTGACATTTTTTAAAATACAATTTTACAGAAAAATTAAATTTTAAATTTTTTGTTGTTAAAATACAATTTTTTTTTAAAAGTACCAATTTTGAAAAATTCAAAAGTTTGTATAAAAATTAACTTTTGCTGAAATTTCCTATAAATTTACAGTAAATACGCAATTTTGATGAAATTTGCAAAAAAGTATTATTTATGATTTCATCTACAAAAATTCTTGGAAATGCATTTTTTTCTTCTATTATTTTTCCTTTTATAGAAAACTCCTTCAAATGTTTATCTTTCAAAAATGTTTTTGAAATCTAATTTTTCTAAAATTAGAAAAAAATGTAGAAAAAGCTTTTTGGCAAATTTTTGTAGGAAATGGAATTTTGAAGAATTATTACAGAAAAACACATTTCCAACATTTTTTTTTTTTTCGAAAAATTAAATTTTTTAATATTAAAAATTTTCTATAAAAGTTCTACATAAATTTTTGTATAAAAATTTAATTTTCTATACAAGTGCAAATTTCACTAAATTTGCAATAAATATAAAATTTTGTAGAAAATTGCATGAACATGTTATTTATGCTAGATTTTCGAGAAAAATATAATTTCGTAAATTTTGAAGTACAGAATAATAAAAGTGTAATTATATGCAATTTTCAATAAAATTTGCAATTTCTATAAAATCATATTTCTTTGAAATTTTCTAAAGCAGGACTGGCCCTGCTAAATTTCATTTGCCATTGAAAAAAATATGTTAAAGCTATTCTGCAATATCTTTGTTTCGAAATTTTATTTAAAAATTGCACAAACTCCATCAGAATTAGATTAGAGCAAATTTGTGATGAAAATGTTATACTCGTATATATGCAATTTTAAGCAATTTTTAATTTTATCATATTATCAAGAAAATTTTTTTCCAGAACAATGTATTTTTAAAAAAATTCAGAATATGCAATTTTGACAAAGTTTTCTAGAAAATTTAATTTTGAAGAAATTTTAGAGAAAAATGCAATTTTCAATATTTTTTTGTGGAAAAATTTATTTTTATAGAAATTATTTTAAGAATACAAATAAATATCTAGTAAAAATTTCACTAACTGCATTTAAAAAAATCAATTTTGACGAAATTTTCTAGAAAAATAAATTTTAAAGAAATCTTATATTATTAGAAAAACTTAATTTTTACGATTGTTTTTAAATACTAACGAAATAGAAAAATGCTATTTGCAACAAAGTTGTTTAGAGAAATGTAATTTTGACGATTTTTTTTTACAATACCATTTGTAAAAAAAGTTCTAAAAAAACTCGAGTTCTGTTATTTTTTTATGAATTACGTTTTGCTGAAATTTTCTATACAAGTGCAACTTCCACTAAATTCACAATAAATATGCAAAAATTCCAATATAATTTAACAATTAAAATATTATAAATATAACATTCACAAAAAAGTAGTATATTTATTAATTGTACTCACGGCTCCCCTACAGAGTCGCTGCGGCACCCTGTGCTTGCTCTAGAGAACGCATTTCAATAAATTTGTCTGAAATATAAGCATTTATACCCTGTATTGCTAGTGTAAATGGGTCACATATGTCCATGTTTTGATATAACCCCCATATGAAGGTCACAAACGAATTTGACTTTTTGGCAGCGTAGATACTAAAATAGTTAAGCGATGTGCCTGTGATTGAGAAATTTGCTCTATTTAACAAGCAAAAATTCCCAGTAATAATGGTTAAACAGTCTCTTACTCTTTCTCCTTGTATTCTTTGGCAATGGTGGAGTTATACAGTCGGCCCCACTTCAATATTTCCTTACTTATTTGTTGCATTAAAATGTTTGCTTTTTAAATGTTCCCCCCATTATGCGCCCTACCTCGTTATTATGACAAAATTATTAAAGAAAATAATTTTTGTGTTTGTTTGCCTTGCAATTAAATGTTATCTATAAGTGCTGTAAGCAACAACAAGAACAAAAACAACCATAGAAAAAGTGGAACTATATTAACCATTTTCGATGGCATGCATAGCCTTTGCTCCAATGTTTTCCCCCGCCCTCACAATATGTTATTCTGTAACGTATATTCTTATCTTTATTTCTTTAAATGAATTGTATGTAATTTTTATTTTCGCGCTCTTGTTTGGTGCGATTTTATTCTGCGGTTCGACATTGTGACTCCAAGCAACCATCCACGCCAATCGGCCAATCCGCCAGTCAGTCAGCCAAGCCAGGTCTCATCCGACCACCAACACCACCCCATATGAATTCTAAAGACTTCAAGCTCTCAAAGGCAGTTGTGAGACCGGCTCTTAATATTATCATTATCAGCATAGAAAATTACAATTATTTACAGTTTGCAGCAAAATGCAAACATTTGTCTTGGCGGAGCATTTTTTCATTTCTGCAGCTGTAACGCGTCTGAGGCTTGGCTGTTCTACACGGGTGGCGGACTAAGCTGATTGTTTGTCTCCACCAGGGCAAGATATGGGTGGTGGTGGAGGTAGTGTTGTTGTGTCCCCCATATAGTACATATATCCATAGAATTCTTGAAATTCAAATTCACTGCCTTCGTTTCTTTTTTATTTTGCTAAGCAGATATGCAACAAGTAGATGAACTCGCCAATAAGTACTGCACAGAAAAAAAAAATGATTGCAACAAAAAAAATAATAATAATAAGTATACCTAAATGAATTGTAACCGCAAGACGGACATAGCAGTGAATAACTCAATTACAATACTCCGATCCCATTGCCCATAATGCCATTGTGCAAATCCAAACGGCGGACGGACGACGGATATTTTCTTATTTGACTTGTAGCTACTTTTCTTTATCAGTTAAGTGTAATCGCTTATGCACAGCACAAGGCAATGAATGCAATGCAATGCAAAGTTGAAAGCTGAAAAAATAAAATACAAAACACCAACTGCTGCTGTAATAGCTTAGCAAAATGCCATAAACTTAAACTTTACTATTAAATCCATGCAAAGAGAATTATGTATATTTTTGTGCTGATAATGCAGCAAACTCGGGCTTTGCCGCCGCCAGTTAGTTGGTTGTTGCATGCATCATCTCGTATAGCACTACTGCTGCAGTCACATTCGTTTGCGCATGCTCACATGACCGCTCGATCGGTGTTGGATTCATATGAGTACCGACATACATACATACTCGAACATACTCGTATATCAGACGCCCACTTCCTTAGTTTATTTGTTTGTGCTTACACAGCGAGTGACTGACACAAACACTTTAGCTTGGTAATCTATATCTATATATTTGTGTATATTAAGGTGGAGTGGACAACAATACAAGCACATATATAAATATATCTTCATTGCATAGTATGCTAAGTCGAAACAGGTACTTTTTTAGCGGTTGTGATCAAAATCGAGTCATACCCACCTTAAAGCATACCGACCGACTCAGAATTACTAACTGAGTCGATTTAACCATGTCTGTCTGTCCGTCCGTCTGTCTGTCCATCTTATGTTGTGCGTTCAGTACAGGTCGCAATTTCAGCCCGATCAGTTTCAGAACGATCGGGCTGAAATTGCGACCTGTACTGAACGCAGCTAGGAGTGTTTAGCACTTGGAAAGAACCCTATTGTAATTTGTTAAAATCGGCTATGAGTTTGGGGGTCGTGGGTTCGATTCCCACCAGAGGCTCTGGTCTGTCGCTGCAAACATTTAGCCATATGGTCTTTGTAACCCTGCCTTTCCCTGGACCTTAAAATTAGAATATAAATTTACTTTGTATTGTAATTCATGTAAATAAATAAAAAATATGTTTCGTTCGATTTGGCCCCTTAACCCTATAGAAGCTGTATTTGCTGCCAATTGTTTTGACATTTAGCATGGTAAAGTTTCATGATCCATGGACCAACATTGCTAAATTTGAGGAAAATCGGTTCAGATTTAGATATAGCTCCAATTGTTTTGAAATTTGACATGGTGGAGTTTCTTGATCCATGGACCAATATTGCCGAATTTGAAGAAAATCAGTTCAGATTTAGCTGTAGCCCCCACAAATATGTTTTGTCCGACTGGCCCTTTAGCCGTACAGAAGCTGCATTTTACATCCGATTGTGTTGAAATTTAGCATGGTAGAATTTCATGATCCATGGACCAACATTGCTGAATTTTAAAAAAATCGGTTCAGGTTTAGATATAGCTTCCATATATGTGTTTCGTCCGATTTGGCCCTATAGCCCTATAGAATCTCTATTTTACATCCAATTGTTTTGAAATTTAGCATGGTAGAGTTTCTTGATCCACGGACCAATATTGCCTAATTTGAAGAAAATCGGTTCAGATTTAGCTGTAGCCCCCATATATATGTTTTGTCCGATTGTCCCTTTAGCCGTACAGATGCTGCATTTTACATCCGATTGAGTTGAAATTTAGCATGGTAGAATTTCTTGATCCATGGACCAACATTGCTGAATTTTAAGAAAATCGGTTCATATTTAGATATAGCTCCCATATTTGTGTTTCGTCCGATTTGGCCATTTGCCCCAATAGAAGCTGTATTTTGCAGCCATTTGTTTTGAAATTTAGCATAGTAGAGTTTCTTGATCCATGGACCAACATAGCCGAATTTGAAGGACATCGGTTCAGATTTAGTTATAGCTCCCATCAATATGTTTCGTCCGACTTGGCCCTATAGCCCTATAGAATCTCTATTTTACATCCAATTGTTTTGAAATTTAGCATGGTTGAGTTTCTTGATCCACGGACCAATATTGCCAAATTTGAAGAAAATCGGTTCATATTTACCTCTAGCCCCCATATATATTTTTCGTCCGATTTGGCCCTTTAGCACTATAGAAGCTGTATTTTACATCCAATTGTTTTGAAATTTGTCATGGTAGAGTTTCTTGATCCATGGACTAATATTGCCGAATTTGAAGAAAATCGGTTCATATTTAGATATAGCTCCCATATAGGTGTTTCGTCCGATTTGGCCATTTGCCCCAATAGAAGCCGTATTTTGCAGCCATTTGTTTTGAAATTCAGCATGGTTGAGTTTCTTGATCCACGGACCAATATTGCCAAATTTGAAGAAAATCGGTTCATATTTACCTCTAGCCCCCATATATATTTTTCGTCCGATTTGGCCATTTAGTCCTATAGAAGCAGTATTTTACATCCAATTGTTTTGAAATTTGTCATGGTAGAGTTTCTTGATCCATGGACTAATATTGCCGAATTTGAAGAAAATCGATTCAGATGTAGCTATGGCCCCCATATATATGTTTCATCAGATATGACCCTTTAGCCATATAAAAGCTGCATTTAACATCCAATTGTTTTGAAATTTGGCATGCTATTGATCTATGGACCAACATTGCTCAATTTGAAGAAAATCGCTTCAGATTTAGTTATAGCTCCCATATATATGTTTCGTCCGATTTCTGATCAGTGTTATCCAATCTTACTACGGTGGGTAGGGTATAATTTGGACAGAAAATATACAAAAATTCTACGATTAACATTTTGATTCAATCTCCTAAAATATGATTTAAAAAACATTCTTGCGTGTTTTAATTAAAGATAGCATAAATTTTCAATAATTGTCTTTTTTTTACGGTGTTTTTTCTGTTCATCCCAGTGTAGTTTAAATTGCGGGAAAAAACTTTTCTCATTTAAAGATCGAACGGGGAGAATACGGGATTAATAAGAAAAGATTTCCATGATTTTTTTTTAATTTATTGCTCCTAAAACTTTCCCTACATCCCTCGCATATATGTACATAACGCATTAAGAAATATTAATAATTAAATTTTTTTGCTTTTCTTTTTTTATTACTTATTCCTCCTCTTTGGACTGTGGAAACTTTTTAGTCAATCATTATAATTATTGCTAGTGGTTTATATTTAGATTCAGTGATAGCGAGCGCCGAAGAAGGAGAAGTGTTTTTGCAATTCTCACTCAGTGTGGGGGGAACGGAGAGGCTATTACTTCTACGGCGACTAGTGAAGCGTTAGCTAAAAGTAGCAATCGATTGGTCGCTGGCCAGCAAAACTTTGCGCAGTTGTAGGCAATCTCTCATACGAGTGTATGCAACTGTTGCTGCTGATATTTCACTATATGCCTACGACGAGGAGTAGTAAACCACCAGTGTCATAGGCATGTGTGAGAGTGAGTGAGTGGGTGGGTGGTTAGAAATAACAAAACCGTTTATTGCGCTATGTGTGTGTGTGGCAAGTTCATTCAACTTTCTGACGTATGGCGCGACACTGGAAGACTGCGACCGGCCGGTTGCGGGCCTTGCAATAACTGATTATTTATCAGGCAACACCAGCAGCAGCAGTAGTGGCGAAAGAGTCGAGCCAAGCCATCAACCAGCAACAAATGATCCGGACAGCCTTATGGGACGGACGGATCCACAGTCATCAGGCCATGTATTATAAATGGCAAAGTGGCAAATGACACGTTTTTTCCCTTTCGTTTTTTTCTATTGCTATAGCTATTGTTTATATTTTGCTTAGAATTTCCTACAATATTTATTTTAGACAACATACCTTCTCACAAACACACAACACATGTGAGATTATCAATAGAATATGTTGTATTACAGTCATACGTATCTATAAACATATGTTCGGGCATTGTCCTCTCAAAAGTTAGACAATATAAACAATGTACACGGGGAAAAATCGCCGTTTTTGATATGTTTGAATTGAAAAAATATAGTTGGAACACAAATTTATAAATATTATTTATGTATATGGGCAAATCCGAAAAACTGTATACCAAAAATGTAAAAAAATGTCAGGTGTGTAATGAAAACATTATTTTGCGGTACATTATAATTATCTCTATAAAATATAAATTATACGGGTATGTTCTGTAGCAAGGTGATTTGAAATCACGGTGATTTTAAAATCACCGGCGACTTACAATCGCTGTTGGAGTTCGAAATCGCCCGGTTTATTATGCATAGCCTCCTAAAAAAAAAGATTGTTCAAAATATGTTTGGACGATTTTGAACTCCAAAAGTGATGTTAAGTTGCCGGTGATTTTAAAATCACCGTGATTACAGAACAGACCCGATAATATTATATACAAATTTCCGCAGAATATTGTCGTTTTCACGTGGTGAAATTGTTGTGTAACGCCCGCAACAGACACATTGCTAGTTTTTGGATGAACCACAAAGTCTTTTATTCTAATAAGAGCTATTTTAATAACATTCAAAATTTTTCTTTCTTTACTGTATTTAGATTTTTCTGATTACTATGCTAACTTAGCTAGAAAACATGCAAATTTATCATTAAGCTGAAAACCTACTTCCATTTTTTGTAACGTCCACAACGGAACTTTCGCCGCTAATCGCATTCATCAAAAGTATTTAGGAAAATGTTTAAATGTAATTTCAAAGAGCTCTAAAATAATTGTTGTTGCTGAAAGTTATATACAAATATTGCATTCAGAACGCCAACGGGATGAATATTAGTGAAACAAAATGCGTACGAATGTAAAGTCCGCAATCCAGGATTTGCCCATATGTTTCGGAAAAGAAATCAAACAGAATAATTTATATACAAAAAGTAATAAATACTAACAAGATAATACAAATTGAAAAATTATAGAAAGATCAAATACTTCAAATATAATACTTGTGTTAAAATATTTGTTAGAATTAGTCACTCTTCTACGACACAAATCATCCTGAAAGGCACATTCAATTTTTTTTAAATAAAAAATTAAAAAAAGTTTTTATTGTAATATCAAATTTCCATATTATTAGTAACAAATTTCCATATTGTCAGAAATAATTATTCAATTCCGTTTTTCATTCAGTTCCTCTTTGTGTGCTCATATATATCACTCTTTAGGGAACTTATTAACAGGATCACCCCCCAAGTACAACAGAATAACAGGCGAAATAACAACGACGCACAAGAAATATAAGTTTCTCGAATAAATGTATACGGCGACGTCGACGACAGAATAGTACATACACGCATACATGAAATAGTATTTAATCACCGCTATTTTGTACGCCATCTTAGAGTTTTCCTTTGTTGTTACTATCAATAAATGTAAAATATTTGTAAATAAAATTATATTTTTGTATTCTCGTATTGCTTACATCTTTATCACAATTTTATTTCTGCTTACATTTGTATCCCAATTTAATTTTAACACAATCACGAAGCGATCTTTAGAAAACCCAACATTCTTCTTATAAAGGTTTTTCCAAGAATAGGTGTTATTTTGGTATTCAAAGAAAAATGCAATTTTTTTAGAAAAATGATCGTTGAAAAATGATTCTATCGTTGAGGTCTTGAATCGACGCTTGGCTGTTGGCGTAGACCTTATCTTTCAGTTGGCCCCAAAGGAATAAGTGTTAAATCACAAGATCTAGGTGGCCAATTGTGATCACCTCTTCGAGAGATAACACGGTCCGGAAACTTTTCCCGTAACAGCGCAATGGTTTCGTTGCTTGTGTGGCACGTAGCGCCGTCTTGTTGAAAGTAAACGTTGTCCAGATCAATACCATCCAACTCCGACCATAAAAAATCATTAATCATCTCTCGATAGCGCAATCCATTCACCGTAACTGTTGATCCAACCTCATTTTCGAAAAAGTAGGGTCCAATGGCCCGGCCGGACCATTAACCGCACCACACCGTCACATGTTGAGGATGGAGAGGCTTCTCAACAATAACTCTTGGGTTTTCCGAGCCCCAGAAGCGACATTTTTGTTGTTGATGTAGCGACCGAGGTGGAAATGGGCCTCATCAGTCAAGATGATTTTTCGATGGAATTCCGCAAAGACACGGTGTTGTTGATGATCGGCCGGCTTGAGTTCTTGTGTTAACTGAACTTTATAAGCCTTAAGACCCAAGTCTTTATGCAATATACGGTGTAATGACGTTTGTGCAATGCCCAATCCCAAAGAACGACGAGGAATGGACAAACCTGGGTTTTCTTCATCACTTTGGGCTACAGCAGCAATATTCTCAGTTGTTCTTAAGAGACGTGCACGGGTTTTATTCATCACATCACTAACTTGTCCCAACAGCTCGAATTTTTCCACCAATTTCTGTATTGCGGTCCGACGAGGTGCTTCACGACGACCCAAAAATGCTTTAGTTTTGCGAACTGTGACTGCAAGATTTTCACCATTTTTGTAGTGAATTTTAATAATTTCAATGCGTTGTTGACTAGTGTGTCGTTCCATTTTTAGTAATGGCGTAGTTTCTACTTGTCAAATGTTAAAGAATAAAAGCTTCACGTGACAGCTACCGAAATACCGGGTGATTCAAAATAACACCTCTTGTTGGAAAACCCTGTACCATTTCTCAAAAACTGATCATTCAAAAATAAACAACCAAAAAATAAACTATTGTCTGAAAAACAATACACCACTCTATGTATCTGTATAGACTGAAACATTAACAAAAAAAAACCCACAATGCTCAGAGTAAGAGAGAATGTAATTAACTGTAAGCGAGGGAGAGTAAAATAATAGAGTCAATTTGGGAAGAATTCTTCAAAATAATGGCAACTGTCATAAAATAAAGTTACAGAGGCGACCTTTTTAAAGCCAGCACAGCCTTAAATGTATTATTAAAATTTTACATACCGATAATTAAGTTCGATACGGCTTTAAAACTGCATTATTATTGTTTTAATGTAGAAAATCCTTAAAAGTCTTGAAACATTTGTTAAAATAATGAAGCTTGTCAGAAAAATAATGTTTTTTTGCTTCAATATAAAGGCAAACATTTAAAGAAGGGCCTACACAAAACTTGTGATTAGTGTGTCATTAAGTCGATAGCAAGAAACTTTAGTAAATTGTCATTATTTAAATGAAAATTTTGATTGATGCCGTGGTCGCATACTTAATTTAAGAATATGCCGTCTTTAATTTTATTACTATATTTTTTCAGTGTGGAGAATTATGTAAATATTGGCTAGGAATTGTTTTTGCTAGGAATTGTTGCAGTTTAATAATTAATATGGGTTAAAACACGTAGCATCTCGCCTCCAAGAAGTCAAATTCAACAAGTCAAATTCAACTCAGCTCCTTGAAGTAATCATTATCGCCTTATCATTGATTTTGTATTAATTTAAAAGCATTCTCCAGAACAATTCCTTTGTATTTGGGATTTTTTCCTTGATATTCGCATAACCGGCAAGACATCTTCTAGAATTATAAAGTGTCTTTCAAAATACTGTTGGATATATTTTAATAATTATAAGTCTGAAATTATACTATATTTTTTAGCCCTCACTTTACTTTCATTGACTTTCCATGTGGTAAAATTTTTTCTATCTCAGGCTAAGTTCAAAGATAGTGTATGTTGGTCTACACCTTTTAGAACATATCCAACGAAGGATTCGATCATCTGCTGGGGCAAAAATGCAGTTTATCGAGGTCAGCTCAGAAAAAAATTTGTTTACCACCCCTTCAAAATGACCCCAAAAACACAAAAATGAGGTCAAAATTTGTCGCACGGACCCATGGGGCCCTCAAGACCCAAAAAATGGACCCAGTCCCGGACAGGGTCAATATTATACTCAAATTAAAGGAAATTGTCCGTAGATTCCAAATATGCCCAAATAGCATGCGACCCCTCAAATTAAAGGAAATTTTCCGTACATTACGAATATGTAAGAATAAACTTGGAAATGTGAAATTAAATAATAGGTCCATACATTTTAGACCCATTTGACTAATGTTAGCATTACCCAGGGATAAAATTGTAAAGTAATGTTTTGTACTATCCTTTTTAAATAAATGAACCATTTTTATGGAATAATATAACAAAAAAAAATTATTTAATATATTTAAATAAATTATGTACAATTTCAAAAAAGAAAACTCCGTCCCATGCGAAAATAAAAGTTGGACAAATGGAAAGTTAGCAATGAAACTGTATAATTATGAATGGTTGTATTTGTTTTTGTTATATGTTTGGAAAAGCGCCGCAGGTGAAAATTTAAATTTTTCTTTGCGTCTAATTAAATTTTTGCCAAGTAAAATATTTTAATGTCCACTTTCGAGGGCCCGTTAAGGCCTTCCCTAGAAAGCGCTTGAAGTTAATTCTTACATATTCGTAATGTACGGAAAATTTCCTTTAATTTGAGGGGTCGCATGCTATATGGACCAAGGGTAATTTTTCAAGGCCCTCTAGGGCCTTTCCCAGAGTGCGTTTGAAGTTTATTCTTGCATATTCGTAATCTACGGATTAGTTCCTTTAATTTGAGGGGTCGCATGTTATATGGACCCAAGGGTCATTTTTCAAGGGCCTTTCCCATAGGGCGCTTGACATTTTTGTTGGCATATTTGGAATCTACGGACAATTTCCTTTAATTTGAGTATAATATTGACCCTGTCCGGGACCGGGTCCATTTTTTGGGTCTTGAGGGCCCCATGGGTCCGTCCGACAAATTTTTACCTCATTTTTGTTGTTTTAGGGTCATTTTGAAGGGGTGGTGAAAAAATTTTTAATTTCTGAGCTGACCTCTATAAACTGCACTTTAGCCTCTGCTGGTTATTAAATCCCGCTGTGGACCTTATCCTCGTTCACGTTCTTCTTCCATTTCTAGTTTAAAAAATAAGGCCTCACTATCATTTATTTTGTAAAAAAATTTAAAATATTTCAATTTTTGAAACAATTAAATTTTGTTTTTTATGAAATTTTTATTTCCTCTTTATCGGCTGAACTGATTTTTAGAAAGTTACATCGTTTGAAAGAGAACATAAAGGGTAATTTTTGTAGATTTTTTTAAATTTATAATTCATTTTATTTTAATTTTTTTAATCTTTAATTTTAATATTGCTCATACTTTTTTCAACTTTACACAGAATATGCCCCAGACTATCATAAATCAAAAAGGTAATTGGATTTTTGGAGACTCAATATTTGTAAAACTTATGGGTGAAAACTTGGCAGGTTTTGCAATTTTTCTTCAAAACTCTGCGTGTAAAATTTCATACAAAGAATTTTTAAAATGCATATTTGCAGAAACAGAAGAAAAATGTAAAGAATTGCCAGACCTGCTGTAGCATCTCGCCTATAACTTTTACATCTCCAAACATGTAACTACTGTTTGGATTTGTGAGATTCTGGTGAATATTCTATGGGAGCAATTTTTTGTTAAATTGCAATTTAAAAAAAAAAATAGAGAGAAATTTTTATAAATTAAAAAAATCAAAAATAAATGAATTCCCCAAAATTTTTAAAAATCGTATTGGGAGTAATTTTTTTAAAATTAAAATTTTTGAAAAAGTGTTTAAATTTAAATGTTGCTGAGATTTCCTAACGAAATTACAATTAATATTTCATAAACTCTCTTAAAAATGTCCCGACAAAAAAGCCAAAAAACTTAAACTGATTATGTAAACTTGTTGTTTGTGATCTTATTTGAAGAAAAAGGTGAAATATTGTAGTTAGGGGTAAAATATGTATTGAAAAAAAAAATACAAAAACAAGTATACTTTCAGGCGTGTGGCACATTCAGTACATGCTTAACGAGATAAATAAGATTGCACAAAATATTTTTATTGTTCGGGATTTATGTATTATTTAAAAAAAGAGTAAATGGAAGGAGGAGCATTTTTTAAATTAAATTTTAAAAAAAATCTACCAAAAATTAACCTTTAAGCTGTCGTAAACTTTGTAAAAATCGGTTCAGCTGTTTAAGAGCAATTAAAAATTTGGTAAAACCAAAAAATATGTTTTTTCCTTTTTTTAAATTTCAAGTCCTCATTAAATTTTGGAAAACCAGTTTTACACAATAAATGATAACGATACCTTAGCATATCATTTAGCAACAGATTAGTCAAAATTAATATGCTTTGCCTAAAAATATGCAATATTCTTCGAAACCCCCTTAAGTATACCACATATTTTTTACTTTCACTGTACCTGCATTTGTCTCTATAGTTTATTTTATAGATACATCCCCCTTTATAGTCTTTAGTATCTTTGTCTTAATTTTTTGCTGGGAAATTTTGCTCTCCAGTATTTAATTTTTTTATTTTCTCGCAAAAAAAAACAATTGTTTCGCAAATTAAATTCAATTAAGCTTAAAATCAGCCAACTTAGCCATACTGCTGTAGAGGCAACCCCTTAGACATTTTCGTCATCAAAATTCTTTTAGGCAATCTCTTAATTTCGCGTTTTTTGCTTTCTGTGGCGATTGTTTAAATAACTTAATTGCTTTTAATTAAAGAAAAAAGTCATTATGTTATTATAAAGCAGAAAAATATGGTATCTGCAAAAACATGTGTCGGTTTGTCTGCACGTGTGTGTTTGCTAAACTTTCCTGAAAGGAAAAAATAATAAATTTTAGTCGTTCCATAGGCCTCTTTATGTGTCCATTTTTGCTAAGTTGAATGTCCTTTTAATGCTCATTCGATTTGGTGGTTTACCTGCGAAGATTGGGTAGGATTTTGTTCACATGTTATTGTACCTTTTGTTTTTGCAGCACTTCAATTAAGTGGTCATTGATTTTCGGAAATTTCTCTAAAAATGTTAAACAAACATTATATATGGGCAATGTGTCAATTTTCAAAAAGTGTAAAATGGTCGGATTTTTAAAGGTTTCATTTCTAAATAAGAAACATATTGTGTCATTTTTTTGCGGCATTTTTCTCTTCTTTTTGGGTTATTGATCCCAAAATTGCTTTCAGTGGCTGGGGCATTTAGATCCCATTTCATTTGTGCTGCTTTGCTCTTCGTTTAAGGGTTCAAGAGTTTGTTATGGTTTTGGGAAACCTTTTTTTTGTTTTTTTTTGGTGCATCTTATGTCTGGTTTGCGGTTTTGCGAGATTTTTGAAAAACCACTTCATATTTTATGCATACGAGTGTGAAATTTGTTTTTTTTTCTTTATTCGGTTTGTATTATTCTTTCACTCTATCTGAAAAATGTATAACATTAAATACAGATATTTATTTAAAGTTGGTTTTTTTTGTTGGTTGTGGTTCTTGTGTGTTTCATAAATATCGAACGAAACGAAACCAATAATGTATCCCAAGGGTTTAGCAAACAAAAACAAAAATTTCTCCGAAATTTGCATATAACCATTTTTCACATATCCTCTTGAAATTGAACAGAAAAATAACGATTTTTGCTGATTTCTAAAAGGTTGAGAAAAGTTAAGGTTAACCACATACATCCGCCGTCTTATGTATGTAGAAAAATCGATATGAAGCAAATGTTATCTTTGGCGAAAAAAGTGGTTTCATTAATGATTGTGGTGAGACTGAAATTTTGCTGAAAAAAATATATATTTTTATTTTAAGTTTAAAAAATGGATTTTGTATGATTTAATTTGTTAAGTGGATTTTTGTAATCAGCTTATCCACCTTAATAAATTGGATATTTTTAATTTGAATTTCAAGTTCAGAATGTAATTTATTGTACGTACCAACTCAACAGATATTTTTAGTTTGGTTTAAGAAACATTAATTTTCATGTTTGCTGCCTACATTCAGGCGTTTATCTTACATTCACCTTTTCCATAATTATTAAATTTGGTTTGTTATTTAGGAGTTTATTTCAAAAAATAATTTAATAAATTTTTGAACTGATCATAAGATCCTCGTTGCTCCTCACCTTTGTATTGTATGACTACCACATATTTAGGTAAACATTTGTGGTGGAAAATGAAGTCTACATTTAGGCGACTTAACATAAAACACTTTTACTTTAGTCCTTAAGGTTCCCCGGGAAGTTCTTAACAATATTATATGCAACGCCGTATAGTTAATGTCGTTACCAACAGGATAAGTACGATGACGACGACTACGACGACAATGATAATAATGTCATTGAGGATGAGACTGGGAATGACTGTGTTGGACTGACTGGCAACCGTGAGGTTGACTTGTATATACATATGAAAAGAAATGCACCGCCAATAATGTCAATGTCATTAAATCAATGTTTAAAAAGGTATTCATATTGTAATGTACCGCCGCTCCGAAAGTATTTTGAAACCATAGATAAGATTCGACTCGGGTAGATATTGTAGGAATCCTGACATTGAAGCAGCCAGCCATCCTCCAGGCAAACCAAAGAGAAGTCAGTCAAGTTTTTAAATATCTCTGTGAACTTGTGCTATAGATATTATGAGAGTCTATAGCTACATACGTCTATGGCCCTGCGACCGTCCGTCTGTCTGTCTGTCTTTCCGTTGAGTTCAGTTCATTTCAGTCCATGTCATTGTCATGGAGCATTGTGCAGCAGCAGCAACAGCTTCAGAAGCAACAGAAACGACAGCAAAAACAAGCGAAAGTTTTATCATTTACTAACAGAATTGCTTCATGTTTCAGGATGATACCCTAGGTACAGCTGCTGCTGCCGCTGTTGTTGTTAATGTAAACTTACTAGTAATTCAAATCAGAGTATGCCCGAAACCTGGCTAGAGTTTGAGGGTTAAGGTTCATTTTCAAAATATGCTGCTGCCGCTGCTGCTGATGCCAATGCTTTGGCATTGTTGGTTTCTGTCTCCGACGACATTGTCATTGTCTGTCGCCTGCAAAAGGATGACATTTACAAGTTTCTATATATACAAATAGCATTGATGATAGATTTGAAGAAGATAAGAATAACAACAAAACAGCTTAAATTGTTTTTGCACGAAATTAAATTTTTAAAGGATTTTTCTTTTGCCATGATGATGAATAATGAAAATTCAATAAATTTGCAATCACAAAGGCATCAAAAACACTCTCTCTCTCATCTTCTGCGACATGTAGACAGCACAACACATGAGGAGGAGGAGGAGAACACAGATTGCACTTAGTTTTGTCGAGGATTTACAGTTTGAAGGCGAACACAAATGTCAATATGCTAAATATTAAAGATTATTAAAAAGAGAAACACAAAGACCAAAAGGAAAAGAAAGTCTGATGATGCTGAGATTTCCTAACGAAATTAAAATGAATATTTCATAAATTCCCTTAAAAATGTCTCGACAGGAATTTGCCAAAGAAAAAAAACCGAAAAACTTAAACTGATTATGTAAAATTGTTGTTTGTGATCTTATTTGAAGGAAAAGAGTGAAATATTGGGGTTAGAGATACAATATGTAATGGAAAAATACAAAAACAAGTATACTTTCAGGAGTGTGGTAAATTTAGTGCATACTTTTAGAAGGCTAAAAATAATAAACAAGGTAAACTGATTAAACAAACTATTGTTAAAATACAGATACGAGTTGGGAAATTCCAATTTGAATTATATGCAAGCAGTAAGGATACTTTTAGAGGATTGGGAAATGGCAAGCATTCTTCTAGGAGCTTAAATAATCAACGAGATAACTGAGATTCTGCAAACTATTTTTATTGTTTAGGATTTGTGTATTTAAAAAAAGAAGCATAATTTTAGTAGACTAAGCTATTCATTGCATACTTCTACGTGTCGAACATTTTTAAAATCTAAATATGAATTAGGAAATTTCAATTTATACTATTTATATGTACACATATGGGGAATTCCACTACAAATCGACGGATAACTCGTTCAGAAGTTATCGTTTTCTAAAAAATCTTTAAGATATCACTCTGTGTATCGTTTTTTTGGTCATAACTTCTTAAGTTATAGTCCGATTTGAAAATCTTTTTTTTTAATGTTGGAATTTTTCGATACTTTTTAGAAAAAAAAATTATTAACATTGATTTCAATTTCAATCTATTGATTTCAACTACTTTTGGTATATAGTTATTTTTGTAGGGATATTATCAGGGGTAAGGGGATCAGAGGGGGTGGCGGTTGTTTTGAAAGAAATACTTGCTGAAGTGTCTCCTTTATTTTGTTCTTTGGCGTTTAACATCTATTCCGAAGCCTTCAAGCCACAAGGACGGTGGCTAGCAGCGAATTTTTTTTTAATTTAAAAAAATTTAAAAAAAATTTAAATAATTTTAGACCCACTTCCATCCAAAGCTTATATATTACAGAATTAATAAAATTAAAAAATTGGAGAGTACAAACTATTATTTAAATTTGTTATTTAAATTGTTAAACATAAAAATCGCACACCACAAAAATGTTAATATTTTATTTAATTTTTTTTACGATAATTTCTGAACGAGTTATCGGAAAAAAACGCAAAAAATTCCACAAAGCGTTTCTCAAAAATCAAAACCGAATTTTTTTTGAATCCGTCGGTTTGTCGTGGAATTCCCCATATGGATACAACTATACTTTTAGGGGATTGAGAAATGCAAGGTATTATTATATGAATTTAATTTATAAACGAGTTATAGTCATTCTGCATAAAAATTTTAATAAGCAAATTATATGAAACACTGTAGGCATACTTTTAGGGGAGTGTTAAATGAAAAGCATTCTTATAGGAGCTTTAATAATAAATGAGATAAAATAAAACAGCAAGCAAGCTACAATAAGCAACAACATTTTTGTCAGAGGGCTGTGCATAACATTTTCTTGTGTAATATGGTGTCATGAAAAAAAAATATTAAAACTGTTTTATGGTAATTTTTTTTTAAATTTTGATTTCATTCAGTATTTTTTATACCCTACACCACACTGTGGTACAGGGTATTATAAGTTTGTTTCACGGCAGATGTTTGTAACACCTGAAAATAACGCAGCTAGACCCACCTTAAAGTATACCGATCGACTCAGAATCACTAGCTGAGTCGATTTAACGATATCTGTCCGTCCGTCTGTCCATGTAAAGTTGTTCGTCGACTACAGGTCGCAATTTCACTCCGATCGTTCTGAAATTTTGCAGTTTAGAGTATTTCGCGGCTGTTAAGATCGCTATTGAATTTGGTTGAAATCGGTTCAGATTTAGATATAGCTCCCATATATATCTTTCGCCCGATTTGGCCCTTTAGTCCTATAGAAGCTGTATTTTACATCCAATCGTTTTAAATTTTAGAATGGTAGAGTTTCTTGATCCACGAACCAACATTGCCGAATTTGAAGATAATCGGTTCAGATTTAGATATAGCTCCCATTTATATGTTTCGTCCGATTTGTCCCTTTAGTCCTATAGAAGCTGTATTTTACATCCGATCGTTTTGAAATTTAGAATGGTAGAGTTTCTTGATCCATGAACCAACATTGCCGAATTTGAAGAAAATCGGTTCAGATTTAGATATAGCTCCCATATATATCTTTCGTCCGATGTTGCTCTTTAGTCCTATAGAAGCTGTATTTTACATCCAATCGTTTTGAAATTTAGAATGGTAGAGTTTCTTGATCCATGAACCAACATTGCCGAATTTGAAGAAAATCGGTTCAGATTTAGATATAGCTCCCATATATATCTTTCGTCCGATGTTGCTCTTTAGTCCTATAGAAGCTGTATTTTACATCCAATCGTTTTGAAATTTAGAATGGTAGAGTTTCTTGATCCATGAACCAACATTGCCGAATTTGAAGAAAATCGGTTAATATTTAGCTATAGCTCCCATATATATGTTTCGTCCGATTTGGCCCTTTAGTCCTATAGAAGCTGTATTTTACATCCGATCGTTTTGAAATTTAGAATGGTAGAGTTTCTTGATCCATGAACCAACATTGCCGAATTTGAAGAAAATCGGTTAAGATTTATCTGTAGCTCCCATATATATGTTTCGTCCGATTTGGCCCTTTAGTCCTATAAAAGCTGTATTTTACATCCAATCGTTTTGAAATTTAGAATGGTAGAGTTTCTTGATCCATGAACCAACACTACCGAATTTGAAGAAAATCGGTTAAGATTTAGCTATAGCTCCCATATATATGTTTCGTCCGATTTGGCCCTTTAGTCCTATAAAAGCTGTATTTTACATCCAATCGTTTTGAAATTTAGAATGGTAGAGTTTCTTGATCCATGAACCAACACTACCGAATTTGAAGAAAATCGGTTAAGATTTAGCTATAGCTCCCATATATATGTTTCGTCCGATTTGGCCCTTTAGTCCTATAAAAGCTGTATTTTACATCCAATCGTTTTGAAATTTAGAATGGTAGAGTTTCTTGATCCATGAACCAACACTACCGAATTTGAAGAAAATCGGTTAAGATTTAGCTATAGCTCCCATATACATGTTTCGTCCGATTTGGCCCTTTAGTCCTGTAGAAGCAGTATTTTACATCCAATCATTTTGAAATTTAGAATGGTAGAGTTTCTTGATCCATGAACCAACACTACCGAATTTGAAGAAAATCGGTAAAGATTTAGCTATAGCTCCCATATATATGTTTCATCCGATTTGGCTCTTTAGATCCAATCGTTTTTATACCCTACACCACGTTTTTATACCCTTTTTGCTGGCACGGAAAAAACATACAAAATAGAACAAGTAAAAGCGTTAATTTCGGCCATGCCGAATCATATATACCCTCCACCATGAGTTGCATTCAATTTTGATTACTGTAAAAATCTTTGGATATGGAGCAAATCATGAACGATTTTGTTTGTTTAAGTAAATTATTAAAAAAACGAACGCTGAAATTTTTAGGCCGCAAATTCTCTAGACAAATTCATCACCTGAAAATGCGGTGTTTATGGCTTAAATAAGCCTTTTTGGGAGCGACATCTGTAGGTGGACTATAACAAAATATGAACTGATTTAAAACAAATGTACTGCGACGAATTCTTTTCTTAATTAAATGCAAACTGCAAAGATTCAGTAAAAATGCTTAGAAAATATGGTTTTTATGGCTTCAATACGTATATTTTGGAGCGACCTCTATAGGCTGACTATAACAAAATATGAACCGAGTTATAAAATTTTTTCTCTGATGAATTTTTGTCGAAATAGAATATAAACTGCTTTAAAAATGTGGTATAAAAAACCGTATTTTGCAGCGACCTCTATAGGGGAACTATATCAAAACATTGACCGATATGGCCCATTTGCTATCCCAAACAACCTGCAACTGTAAGAAATATTTCTACCAACTACCAAACATTGTTGATCAACCTAGCTCTATTATTACGGACTGTAGCGTGATTTCAACAGACGGACAGACAGACGGACATGGCTAAGTGGTCTTAGATTTTTACGACGATTAAGAATATTTATACTTTATGGGGTCTCAGATCAATATTTAAAGGTGTCACAAACAGAGTGACAAAATGAATATACAGCCATCCCATGGTAGAGGGTATAAAAAAGCGCAATAGTATATATTGCTATAGTATAGAGGAAGGCCTCACTGGTTGACTTTATAGTATAGAGGAAAACCTTACTGGTCGACTCTATAGTATAGAGGAAGATCTCACTGGTTGACTCTATAGTATTGAGGAAGACCTCACTGGTCAACTCTATAGTATTGAGGAAGACCTCACTGGTCGACTCTATAGTAAAGAGGAGGACCTCACTGGTCGACTCTGTAGTATAGAGAAAGACTTCACTGGTCGACTCTATAGTATAGAGGAAGACCTCACTGGTCGACACTATAGTATTGAGGAAGACCTCACTGGTTGACTCTATAGTATTGAGGAAGACCTCACTGGTCAACTCTATAGTATTGAGGAAGACCTCACTGGTCGACTCTATAGTGTAGAGGAAGACCTCACTGGTCGACTCTATAGTATAGAAAAAAATTTTTGAAAGCATACATCTTAACGAAGAAAACAATGCCTATTTGCAAAAATCTATGGATAAATGTAGAAATTATAGCAATTTCGGTAGAAATAAGAGAATTTCAACATAATCCGATTTGTATACCCCAAATTGTGAACGAGGCTATGTATCAGTTGTTGTGGGTTAAAGGTGTAATACATGAAAGGAGTGACCTAAGAGACCCCATAAATATTTGACGGAATTCCATTTTGGATCATTTTAAGTCATTTGAGCAATGTCCGTCCGTCCGTCTGTCTGTCTGGTTGGTCTGCACTATAACTTTCGACAGGAGTAACCGATTGACTTCAAATTTGCCACGTGTTAATATTGTGTTCTATCTCAGGCTAAGTTCAAAGATGGACTATGTTGGTCCCCTTCTTTGATTACCTCCCCAACGAAGGGTCAAAATTTTGTGAAATATAGATTATTTCATAACTTTTATACCACAATTTCACACATAGTACTCGTTTAAGTTTCTTGGTCGCTATCATTTTGAGAAAAATGGGCCACGTTCCTTTTGGTATCTCCCATACAAATGAACCATTTTTTACAAAAAGTTAAAGGATTATAACTTTGATTCCAGTCAATACAAATACTTAATATTTTGTGGAGTGTAATGTCTTTACAGTACCTATAGTCCCTGGATAAATGGATTTTATTTCCGCCACAGTACCCATAGTATATTAAAAAATGGCGTTATTACCACGCCCCTTTTGATACCTCCCGAACGAATTAAAAACTATGAAAAAATATTTTTTTTAATTTCCCTATTTTTACAATATGGTCATAATTTATACATTTATTCATAGACTTTTTGCAAATATCCATTGATTTCTTCGTTAGGATGCTAGCTTTCGAAAAATAGAAAAAATCTTTTTTTTTGCGATTTTTTTATATTTTTTATGGTAAAAAACATGTTTTTTGTTTACATACATAGATTTTATTTCATAGAATGCTTCTATCTATACAAAAACAAAGTTTAGGTCTCGGAAACCAAAATACATTGAAACACTCTGGACAAATACCTTTATTTAAAAAAAATATTTTAAATTCAGTAATACCTCGGTTACTATTTATATTTTGAGCCTAATAATACACGATATGAAAATTAATGTAATTTTACAAATAGTACAAAATTTTGTTTTTCCAAATAAGTGCATTAGAAGGTACATTTTTGCGATGTAAAACACTTTATTGATTTACAAATCTATTTCCTGTCTCCAGCAAAATCTCCCCACTATGTTCTCTCTCAATCTTTGTTGAATTATTTTCTATTGATTTAAGTTACTTTCTGAGTCTTTCTCTAAGTCTATTGCTTTCTTTTGTCTATAGGAATGCCGTACGAAAGCGTTTGTAAGCACTTAAGCTCCTCCTTTTATATGTTATTAAGGATTCGATTTTTATCTAAACAGAATTTGTTTTTGTGCTTCTAGTGCAATGAAGAGAACGGCGACGGCAACGGCAACTTATAAGTATTTATTTTTTCTTGATGAAATTTATGCTTTCGCAATCGATCTTTTCATTTTTTTCCTTTACCGATTTTTTTTAATGTCTGCTCACATAAATAAAATTTCCTTTTCCATTTTTCTGCTCTGGTGGGTTTTTGTCTTTCTTTTTCGAATATATAAATTTTTGCTGAATATATTGGCGTGCGGACGGACCGACGGACGGACGGTCGAACGTATGGATGGTCTATTGAATGCCCTCTGAAGTTTCAAACCTAGGTCGTTGGCATTTCCAAGTAAATGATGGTTCCTTGTTCTTCGTTTTACTTTTTCTTCGATATTTTATTGGTCTTTGATTATTGGCAATGATTAAATAATGTTATTCTTAGGTTTTTCCCTCTTCATCATTTTGTGCAATTAGTTATCGTTTGGTATTTTGTTATTATATGGGATCTCTCGCTTGCGCTGTCTGGTTATTTTGTAATTTGAGTTCAATCGATATTGGATATTTTAGTTTCTGCTTGTGGTGTTTTTATTCGTGAACAAAGCTAATATTGAAAAGAGAAATGTAATTAATTTTCTTTTAGATAACTAAAGTCGATACGAATGAAGTTGTCTTTGGTAAGTTGCTATTAGTCGCAGCTAACAGTTGAAGCTGTAATTTGCAGACTGTGTTATAGATAATTTAAAATGAAGATTAGTACCGGTTTCGAAGTAAATATATGAAGAAGTGCAATGAAGCGTAATAGTATGCTCTATTAATGTTTTTTCCTTGTCGTCTACCTTACATAATTCTAAAATACTTTACGCTAGAGAACAGAACTTTCAAATTTCTTAAAACTATACTATTTTATTTTTTTATTTTATATTTCCTTATTGCATTTTCGCATATCCGATTGCATATAGGTAATGTCACATTATTACACCTTAATGTAGAAGTGATATTTAGATTAAAGCCTCCTAAACATATGCAACATTTTTTAATTTTTGATAATGTTTCACATATTACGCATATTATTAGACTATTTCGATACCACCATTTTAAAAAATGCTAAGTCGACTAAGAATATTTTTAGGGAGATTATATTTTTACTTTCTATATATATATTCCAATTTCTATTCTACCAAAATTTGGTGTTTATCTGTCAACCCAATCAAAAGTTATTCGATTTGAGTTATAACATAATTCCATACAAATTTAAATAAATCATCAAACTTCGATCGCCTTTCCTGAAAAACTACTTTTTTGCACTTACCATTATTTAGAATGAAGGTATTGATTTAAAACAGACTACTACACAAAACCCCCTAAAGTATACACACTATTTTTAATGTTTTTCCGCTCAAAGTATGCAACAACTTATTAAAATTCTTTTATTAAGCCATAAGGTAGGTTATACTACAACATGGAACCGTTATAAAGGCAATATTTATAATATAGCGCCTTAAATTAGACAAAAATTTAATTCGGGTTTTAGTAGAGATTATAAACTACATTAACATGGAAATTTGTAAGACTAAAAAAAGTTTTATTAAACAATAATTGGCTAAAAAATCTAAGCTTCTGCTTAATTGAAATGAATAAATAAATAAAAAAAGAATTCGCAAAAAGTCCAAGCCTCTAAGTAAACCTTCATAACTAATCTGATTTTCTTATGCCTTGAGATATGCTTTGATTTTGGTACTGTACTTTTTTAATTGGAAGGAGTCGACTTTGGTGACACACATGCATTGTTGTCTCTCTGCAAAAATTCTAATTATATATCCGAAATAAACAGGAAATCTCCAAAATATTATTGCAAAAAAATAAAATAAAAAACAATATTAATTGGCAGAAAAACTAAGCCTCTGCTTAATTAAATCTTCATAACTAATCTGATTTTTGTTATGTTTCACAAATTGTAATATGCCTTGAGATATGCTGTGACTTTGGGACTGTATTTTTTTGAATTGAATGAAATCATCTTTTTTTTGACATACATTGTAGTCTCTTTTAGCAGTATATCAATCATTATGAAATTTTAATTATAAGAAATTAAAATTATAATTATATTGCCAAAATAAACTCGAAATCGCAAATATATTATAGCAAAACCAGTAAGGAAAGGCAGAAAGTCGGGCGGGGCCGACTATATAATACCCTACACCTCCCTAACAATGCGATAAGGGTCATTGCCTTAATAATTTGGAATAATTGGTAAACGGGTAGAAACATATTATCTAATTCTGAAACGATAATCGCTAAATTAAGCAATATTCGTTCCTAAATTGAGAAACATATTTCTGGAAAATTTTAATGATAGGAAGTAAAATACAACTTCTATAGCGGTTTGATACCAAATCAGGAGGAACAATCAATATAAATCTGAACCGGTCTTCCCTGAATACTCATTCATGTAAAAAGACCTCCTTCTGTCGAATTTCGTACTGATCGCATATAAAATACAGTCTCTACAGCGCCTACATGTCAAATCGGGGGTAACGTATATATGGGGGCTATATCTAAATCTGAACCGATTTCTTCCAAATTTAACAGTGTTCATTCATATAATAAGAAACCTCTTTCTGCCGAATTTCATACTGATCGGATATAAAATAACATTTTTACAGCGCTTACAAGTCAAATCGGGGGTAACGTATATATGGGGGCTATATCTAAATCTGAACCGATTTTCTCCGAATTTAGCAGTATTCCTTCATGTAATAAGAAACCTCTCTTTGCCGAATTTCGCACTGATCGGATATAAAAAAACATGTTTACAGCGCTTATATGTCAAATCGGGGGTAATGTATATATGGGGGCTATATCTAAATCTGAACCGATTTCTTCCAAATTTAACAGAGTTCATTCATGTAATAAGAAACCTTTTCCTGCCGAATTTCATACTGATCGGATATAAAATAAAGTTTTTACAGCGCTTACATGTCAAATCGGGGCTAATATATATATGGGGGCTATATCTAACTCTGAACCGATTTCAACCAAATTCAATAGGGATCGTCCTTGGGCCAAAAAAAAAAATATGTGTAAAGTTTCGTCGAGATCGGACCATAATTGCGACCTGTACTTTGATTACAAGAATACATGCACAGACAGACGGACAGACAGACAGACAGACAGACAGACGGACAGACGGACATAGCTAAATCGACTCAGAAAGTGATTCTAAGTCGATCGGTATAATAAACGATGGGTCTATTTCTTCTCCTTTTGGGTGTTACAAACAAATGCACAAAGTTATAATACCCTGTACCACAGTGTGGTGTAGGGTATAAAAAACGGCAAAAATTAAAACCTCTGCCCCGAACCCTCCTTCAAGTATACATGTTTCATTATTATTTCGGAATGTTTTAAAAAGCCTTGAGGTATGCTATAAATTTGAGATTTTTTTATAAATGAGAGACTTTGTCTTCTTTTGACAGACATTTTTGTGTCTAAGCATTGTCTCAATCCTTTTTTGTTTTAATAAAATATCTTAATATATTGCTCAAAAAAATAAACATGCAATCCCAAAATTAATTTTGCAGTGTTATAACACGTTTCCCTCATAATCCTCGCTAATTTGCCATTACTTTTATACATTTCGTTATTAATTTTATTATCATTTTTTTATGAATACTTATTCCATTATATGACGACGATAATGATGGATGCGGAAGTGGGTGTTGGAGTTTGATTCCTAAGCTAAGGCACATATCCCTACAGGATATTTAGCCAATTTGCTGAGGGTGGGACAGAGTCACTATGGGAGTCGTGACACAAACAAAAGGAAACGCAGTCGCCGACACCGAGCTATAGATATGCCGGCAGACTGATGGGACAGACAGCCAGAGCTGACATTCCCGTAGACAGAGTTGACATTCCCGCAGACTCAGACAACAACATATGGCAGACGAGCTTTTTAATGACTGTCATGTCATTATTATCATAACGACAGAGTCATTGTCATTAGAGACAATGTTTATATAGAGCCATTTTCAGAAATAAAGTCATAACCAACCAAATGCAGTCTATGTAGAAATTGAATTGAATTTGATTGTTATAGTCGAAATGAAATTCAACGAAAAAAAAACAAATAATATTTGTTTTTGGCAGTGTCAATGTTAATTAAAATTTTGTTGAAAAAACTCTTAGTCTTACAATTTGCGAAAATTAAGTATAATTTAGTGACTTTATTAAAAAAAAATATGTAATTGCATATTTTTAGGAGTTATCAAAAGTATTAATTGCATATTTTTAGGAGTAGTGACAAAATTCGATTTCTTATAGGCTTACAATTGCGGAAAATAAAGTATATTTTAGGGCCTTTGTCAAAAAATATTAATTGCATATTTTTAAGAGTATTGAAATGTATTAAATATATTATTGCATATTTTTAGGAGTATGTAAATGTATAAAAAATGTAAATGTATAAAAAAAAATATTTACAAAAGCGGAAAATAAAGTATGTTTTAGGGCCTTTATCAAAAAATATTAATAACATATTTTTAGGAGTAGTAAAATGTATAAAATTCGATTTCTTATATGCTTACAATTGCGAAAAATAAAGTATATTTTAGGGCCTTTATCAAAAAATATTAATTGCCTATTTTTAAGAGTATTGAAATGTATAAAATATATAATTGCCTATTTTTAGGAGTAGTGAAATGTATTAAATTGTATCTCTTATAGGTTTACAATTACGGAAAATAAAGTATATTTTAGGGCCTTTATCAAATAATAGGGGTTGCATATTTTTAAGAGTATTGAAATGTATAAAATACATGATTCCAAATTTTTAGGAGTATCCAAATGTATAAAATTCGATCTCTTAAAGATTTACAAAACGAACAAGTAAGAAAGTTTCAGTCGGGTAAACCGACTAAGGTGTACCCTCACTTTGTGAGTAATGTAATATTGAATATTACTCGAATTATTCTGTCAATTTGTGTGGGAGGTACCAGAAGGGGTTTATCAAATACACCTTTTTTTCGCTGAACATTAGATACTTTAAATTCATTGCACTGTGCCGACTTATAAGCATTTATGTGCACTGGTATAAACGTTATGAGACATTAAATTGTGGTATGATTTGGGCATTTTGTGTGGGAGGTACAAAAAGGGGCGTGGCAATAACGCCCATTTTTCACAGGGCTATAGCCACTATAAAAACATTACGCTGTACAAAATTTCAAGTATTTTTATACACTGGTATTAATGTTATAAGCTGTTGACTTTTGGTGCAAAATGGTTCATTTGTGTGGGAGGTACCAAAAGGGGCGTGGCAATTTCGCCCATTTTCTTCGATTTGATAGCGACTAACAAACTAATACTATGTGTGGAATTTCCGAAGATTCGAATACGTATAATAGCAGTTATTAAAGAATCAATATTTTACAACATTTTAACCCTTTGAGGGGGAGGTACCAGAAGGAGTGGACCAATATGGCCCATCTTCGAACTTAGCCGGAGATAGAAAAAAATATTGCCACATACGAAATTTGAAGTCACTCGGTTACTCCTTTCGAGAGTTATCGTGCGCACCAGCCAGCAGACAGACAGACAGACAGACAGACAGACAGACAGACAGACAGACAGACAGACGGACGGACATTGCTCATTCGACTTAAAATGACCCAAAACGGATTTCCGCCAAACATACATGGGGTCTTAGGTCACTCCTTCGATGTGTTACACTTTTTTCCGTAGCAAATGATATATACCCTCGTCACACTAAAGTGAGGGTATAAAAAGAAAGTATATATTAGGGCCATTATAACAAAATACATTTTTTACAAAAAAAATTAAAATATTTTAATTTAATTTGGTTTTAGTGTTCCAATAAATTTAAAATTTATTTTCTAATTATAAAGAAGATAATATCTAATTGTTATATTCTTAAATAAAGTCTTAATCCTAATTTGGGATAGATTAAATTCTAATGTCGATTTTTACAAAAAAAAAATATGAAAATAAGAAACAATGCTGTGTTAGCAACAAGTCGTTTGTTTTGTTTAAATTGAAAATCCCTGAAGATGATCGTCCAAGACGATCGAAATATCGGAAATAAATAAAAATAAAACATAATAAAAAACAACACCATCAGTTTTCAATTTATATATGACCTCGAGCCAGACAAAACTTTAAAAAAATATTTTAATTTAATTTTGTTTTAGTGTTCCAATAAATCTAAAATTTATTTCGTATTTATACAAAATACTATATTTAATTGTCATATTCTTAAAAAATTCTAATCATAATTTCTGTTCTTTTCAGGTATGTATACTGTTCTCTACATTTGCTATGTCATTATTGCTTTCAAATCTGGTAAGACAAACTAATATCATAATTGTAATTTCGAAAATACTTAAAAAATTTAATCTCTGCATTGACTGCGCTGAAAAATGGCCAAGAATATCAATAGTTTTAAAACGAGCCTAATAACCATTTCAAATCGTCATCAAAACAGACTTTCGAGGTATTGCCTAAAAGTATGCAATGTTATTTTATGAGCACTTTGTTGTATGCTTTATAAATTGTCATCTAAAACAATGAAAAATACTCATAAAAGCTAAAATCAATGTGAAATAAAAAAACCTAATCCAAAGTAATACAATTATATATTTTATGAAATGTTTAATTCGCAGAAATAGTTCTTCGGTTTTTATAAAGGGTTTTCCAACTAGACGTGTTATTTTGGTATTCAAAGAAAAATGCCACTCTTTGAGATAAATGATCGGATGTTTATTTCATAATAAAGAGAAAGGTATGCCGTTAATAATGAACAAATAAAAGCGTTAAGTTCGGCCATGCCGAATCTTACATACCCTCCACCATGAAAGAAAATAACACCGAAACACATAAAAACAAGTAAGAAAGTTTCAGTCGGGTAAACCGACTAAGGTATACCCTCACTTTGTGAGTAATGTAATATTGAATATTACTCGAATTATTCTGTCAATTTGTGTGGGAGGTACCAGAAGGGGTTTATCAAATACACCTTTTTTTTGCTGAACATTAGATACTTAAAATTCATTGCACTGTGCCGACTTATAAGCATTTATGTGCACTGGTATAAACGTTATGAGACATTAAATTGTGGTATGATTTGGGCATTTTGTGTGGGAGGTACAAAGAGGGGCGTGGCAATAACGCCCATTTTTCACAGGGCTATAGACACTATAAAAACATTACACTGTACAAAATTTCAAGTATTTTTATACACTGGTTTTAATGTTATAAGCTGTTAACTTTTGGTGCAAAAAGGTACCTTTGTGTGGGAGATACCAAAAGGGGCGTGACAACAACACCCATTTTTCCCTGGACTGTAGGCAATATAAAAGCATAATACTGTACAAAATTTCAAGTATTTTTATACACTGTTATTAATGTTTTAAGCTGTTAACTTTTGGTGCAAAATGGTGCATTTGTGTGGGAGGTACCAAAAGGGACGTGGCAACTTCGCCCATTTTTCTCGAGCTGATAACGACTAATAAGCTAATACTATGTGTGGAATTTCAAAAGATTCGAATAAATAGTATAGCAGTTATTAAAGAATCAATATTTCACAACATTTTAACCCTTTGTGGGGGAGGTACTAGAAGGAGTGGACCAATATGGCCCATCTTCGAACTTAGCCGGATATAGAAAAAAATATTACCACATACCAAATTTGAGGTCAATCGGTTACTCCTTTCGAGAGTTATCGTGCGCATCAGCCAGCAGACACACAGACAGACAGACAGACGGACGGACATTGCTCATTCGACTTAAAATGACCCAAAACGGATTTCCTCCGAACATACTTGGGGTCTTAGGTCACTCCTTCGACGTGTTACACTTTTTTCCGTAGCAAATGATATATACCCTCGTCACACTAAAGTGAGGGTATAAATATAGTTGATGAGAACAGTAGGAATCACAACAAGTTAGATGATTTATATGGGGGCAATATCAAAACATTGACCGATATGGCCCATTTGCAATCCCAAACAACCTGCAACTATAAGAAGTATTTGTACCAAATTTGATCAACCTAGCTCTATTATTGCGGACTGTAGCGTGATTACCACAGACGGACGGACATGGCTAAATCGTCATAGAATTTTACGACGTTTAAGAATATATATACTTTATGGGGTCTCAGATCATTATTTAGAGGTGTTACAAACGGAGTGACAAAATGAATATACCCCCCATCCTATGGTGGAGGGTATAAAAACAACATCAGCCAAATGGCCACCACGACCACGCTTACCATATTAAATTAAAGTAAATCGGTTACTCCTGATGGAAGTTATCGTGCGCACCAGCCTGACAGACCGACGGACAGTGCTCACATGGCATAAAATGGCCCAAAATGGATATTTCCAAATATTCTTGGGTATCTTAGGCCACTCCTTCGAGGTGTTAAACTTTTAGCCCATAGCAACTGATATATACCCTTTTTCACAATAGTGGGGGTATAAAAATACCGGATTTGGTTGAAATTATTATTATTTCTGCCAAAAGTGCACAAAGTTTTACATTTATCCATAGATTTTCTTCAAATAGGCACTTTTTCTTCGCCAAGATTCAGCTACAAACTTCTTTTTCGACGTGAAAGTATCATTATTAACATAACTTCAAATTTCCTTTAATTTAAAGTGTTTTCCGGCTTTATCGAGCAAATACTTCAAAAAATATGATCCAAATACTAACTGCTTCACAGAAAATGGGAATTTAAAAAAAAAATAAACATTTTTTTGTATACTTTCATAAAATATTAAGCCTCAATCTACACAAAAAAGTTTTTAGGTCTCGGATAACATTTTTTTGGCTAGTGTAATTAAGCAGTAGAAAAAAATCATTTTCTAGGCGCTATACCTGTCTTCAATGGAAAGCATACCTAAAGGCGAATTAAAATAATGATAGACCTCTAATTGTTACCCCTAATATTATTTCAAAATAATTTTTATTAGAACCAAAGACAGTTTCTCGCCTTCAAAATGGATATTATAAATATTTTAAATTAATCAAAACAAAGTTTTTGTCAAACTTGAACAAAATTATAAATTATTAAATTTTCACAAAAAAAATATATGTACCCAAAAATTAAGTTTTCCATTAAAAATGTATTTGTACTATTTTTGGTGGGATGTCGATAATTAGTCTTCGCTTTTTTTTTATATGTATTTCCCAAAACGTGTCAAAACTTTATCGTTACTAAGAAGTTTTATACAATACATTGTTTTGCTAACAAAAGAAAACAAAACTTTTCTAAGAATCTTACTTAGCTTTGTCTACACCGCCAATGAATAATACTTATTAGCATATAAATGCATATTAACACACCTCCCACAGAATATAATTACCATAAAAATTCTAAATGTTTGCATAGAGTGGCTCACCACCTAATAGAACCTTGAGCCAAGTATTTAATTAATACTTTTCCTCAAAACTCATATGGGAAGACAGTTAAGGTAGATGATGACTGCAATGCAAGTCACATGGATGGAATGGGAAGGCACCGGTGTGGTGCCATTGTTCTATACAAGCAGTTCCCCATCCATCTGGAGGAAAAACTAACGTTCTTTTGCATATAGCGGAACGGAAGATTTCTTCTGAAAGTGAAGAGAGAAACAAAGTTGTCGAGACACTTTTGCCATTAAGTTCTGCCATATATTAGCCAAGATTATTAGCTGTTTAGTGGGAAAAATTCTCCAACATTAGTTTTATTAAATATTTCGAAAGATGGCAACGCAACAAAAACACCTTTGGAGTGTGCACACACACACACATGTCTGGAGGAAAGTCTTTGCAAACGGCTGGGGAATTGAGATGATAGAATCAACTTACATGACTTTAATATCCAACTAAGTATTAAAATGAGTCGTAGGTGTTTTGAGGGGTGTTTTAAATAAAGTTTATTGACATTTTGTAGCCAAGAAACTGAGAGTCAGGACTTTACCTGGGTGCGTTTGTTTGCTTAAAAATATTCCCTCTATTAATTTGGTGTTTATTTCCAACATTTGCATTTACTTTCTATCCAACCGACCCTCCAGTCAGTCTGTCTTTCTTACATTTTATCATTGTTGTCATAATCTAAATATCTTTTCTCATTGCTGGGGCTTTTTTGTCATATCAATAAAAATAAACATTACCACCAAGTAAACTGAGCGAACACGGGTTTTACATTTGTAAGTACACGCTTTCGAAAAAAAGTTCTTTATTTTTTGTGTAATAAAAGTCGCGAAAATAAAGACAACAACCTCACATAGCACCGGCTAGAAAATGTAGACTTGAATGTCAACAAGTTCTCTGTTTGTTTATCTGTTGCCGCCTAAAAGTAGGCATTAGAATTGAGATACCGAGTGACATTTACAATTTGACAGCATAATTAAAAATAAGGAAAATTAAATGGTGGGTAGACAGACAGACAGACAGCTTTTAAATTAAACACAATATTCTTAGCCAAAGATTTGTGTGATAAAATGTTGTAGAACAATATTAATAGATAACCTAAAGTATGCAATAGAATTAAATGAGTTCAATGGCCAAAGAGATTAATTAAGCGTAGAAAAATGGTACCATTAAAAATGTTCTGCCAAAAAACAAAACATGCACGACCAAAGGAATTATTAATTTAAGTGCATACTTGTGGGCGTTATTTATTTTTCAAATTTATAGCATATCTTTAAGGTGAAAAATTAATTTGAAGTTGAAAAGAAGGAATTCCAAAATATTAATATGAAATATTTTATATTTCATGTGCATAACATTTAAATATTAATATGAAACAAGAAAAAATATTAAATTCTTGTTATTTAAATTGCCATTTTCTTGGCAGTTGCCTTTTGTTTATGGATCACATTTTTTAGGTATAAGTTTGATAAAGCCGGAAAACACTTTAAATTAAAGTAAATTATATGAGGACTACAAAGGTGAATAATGACACTGTCACGCGGAAACAGAAGTTTAATAACAGTCAATAAAAAAATTAGAAAAAAAAATTTTTTCGACAAAAAATGTTTTTTCAACAGAAAAATGTTTTTTGTTGGCACGTAAAAAACTATAAAAAATAGAAAAAAATTACAAAATATTTGTTTGTGCCATTTTTTGAAAGCTAGCATCCTATCGAAGAAAACATTGCCCAGTTGAAGAAAATCTTCATCTAAGCCAATGGCATTTGTACAATGTCCGTCCATCCGTCTGTCTGTCTGGTTGGTGGGCACGATAACTTTCGACACAGGTGTAACCGATTCAAATCTTCAAACTTGATATGTGTTAATATTTTGTATATCTCAGGTTTAGGTCAAAGATGGATTACGTTGGTCCACTCCTTCCAGTACCTCCTCCACGAAGTGTCAAAATTTAGTGAAATATTTTTTATCTCATAACTTCTACTTATATACATGGTTTTCCAATAAGAGTGATATGATTTCTTTGAAAAAAAAAAAAAAACACACTTATTGTGAAGGAAATTCCAAAGTTTTTTATTTAATGTGAAGTACAATCGATACAATTAAGTTCTAAATAAAACGTCATTCAAATGGCCTCCACGACTTCTTCTGCAGGAACGAATTCGATGAACCCAATTTTCGAGCACTTTTTCCACTAAATCAAGTCGTATGTCACAAATGGCACGTTCAATATTGACTTGTAAAGCATGAAGAGAGTCTGGTTTATTTCGAAAGACCAATGACTTCAAATAACCCCACAGCAAATAGTCTAATGGTGTTAAATCACAACTTCTTGGAGGCCATTCAATATCACAATTTCTTGAAATAATCGAATCTTCAAACTTTTCTCGCAACAATTCAATTGTTTCATTTGCTGTGTGGCACGTAGCCACAATTGGTCAATGGCAAAAAGATAGCTCTTAACGAGAGCTAAAATATTGTTCATCGGTGTCAAGGTCGTAGATCGACCGGAAAGTGTTTTTTTTCGATTTTTTGTCGTTCACATTTTCAAATGTGAATGGAAAGTTTACTTTTGCTCTAGCTCGGATCGGGAATCGGTCATTGGCAAAAAGATAGCTCTTAACGAGAGCTTAAATATTGCTCATGGGTGTTAAGGTCGTAGGTCGACTGGAAAGTGTTTTTATCTTTGGATTTTAAAAAAATGGACAGCATCATTTTCAAATGTGAACGGAAAGTTTATTTTTGCTCTAGCTGCTTAACGGTACGTCGGGTCGGGAATCGGTCAATGGCAAAAAGGTAGCTCTTAACGAGAGCTAAAATATTGCTCATTGGTGTCAAGGTCATAAGTCGACTGGCAAGTGTTTTTTGTATTTTTAAAAAAATGGACTTAGCGCAAACTTTTCTCACAACAATTCAATTGTTTCATTTGATGTGTGGCACGTAGCCACAATCGGTCAATGACAAAAAGATAGCTAAAATATTGCTTATGGGTGTTAAGGTCGACTGGAAAGTGTTTTTTTCTTTGGATTTTAAAAAAAATGGACTTAGCAACATTTTCAAATGTGAACGGAAAGTTTATTTTTGCTCTAGCTCCTTAACGGTACGTCGGATCGGGAATCGGTCAATGGCAAAAAGATAGCTCTTAACGATAGCTAAAATATTGCTCAAGGGTGTACAGGTCGTAGGTCTACTGGAAAGTGTTTTTTTGGATTTTTAAAAAAATGGACTTAGCGCTCGAAAAGTTGCAATTAGAGAACGATTATTTTGATAAGAAAACTGAATAATTTGTAAACGTTGTTTTTGCGTATGTATATCTCTCCATGATGAAAATGTAAACACTACTGAATACAATGAAAAACAAATGACAGGTCATGGCATATTACCAATGGCTGAAACGTCACTTCAAAATCACATGTTCCCTATTGGAAAACCCGTTAGATTTACTTTTCTTTATTTTATTGAATATTGTAGTATATGAGACACTACACAATTGCGTAAATCGCTCATTACTTGGCTTTTTCGCCTTTAAAATTCCTCTCTTTGTTTTAATTTTCCTTAAATCTTTATCAAAACGTTATGAAAATTCATAGCATACTTTTTGGCTGTTCATATTCAGTAGCATACCTTAAGGCTGACCTCTTTCGGCCACATTATTTTCTTTACACTTTAAAACTTAAATTAATTTAAATAAAGCCGCTGGCATTTTTAATATCCACTTTCCCTAAGCTCTTGCTTTCAACTGCTCCTTTGTTTTAATTTACCTTTCTCCATCTCCTCAACGGCTCCTCCAATTGCTCTATACAATTTAGCCATTTAATAGTGACAACATTTACATTAATAATTAGCGCTTGTAACGAAGCTATTACCGCTACAAATTTCCACATTGCACACACAGACTCAACCACCCACCACATAAACAGAAAAAATCTAGCCATAAGTCGCTAGATGACCTCTTACTCCTTCATCATGAACTCCTCCTCCAAAGGCGCAATTAATCATGACCAACCAGCAAAGACATTAACATCAACAGAAATATTTTACATGGACTCTTGAGTGGGGGGAGGAGGTCGGAGAAAGAGAGAAAGAGAGAGAGGGAGAGAGACATGGGTTCACAAAACTATATAAGTCGGTCTACGTTTGTCGGACTTGTGTGTGTTGGAGGCAATGGCTCCGCCAGCAGAAACAGCAACAGCCAATGGCCATTAGTCAGCAGCCGGCAGCAGCAACCTTTCAGCAGTTAGTCTTTGAAATGAGGTGCGATAATTTGCGACTGCACTATTCTCTCGGCCAAGTCTTAATGCTGTTTTGCGCGAAGATAGTATGATAAGTTGGTTCACCATCATCAATTGTCCTTAAACCTCACTAACCTCACTTATCACAGTGACCTCTTAAGAAACGCATACAAGAGAATAATCCCACGCACAACACCGACACACCTAACTTAATAATGTGCAAATGTGTTGGGTTGCTTATGGCTGTGTGTAGTTAAAAAGTAAATCTGTGAAAGGACATTGTATTTTGCACACTTCGAAATTCGTGCTTATATTTCTTTTCGGTTCGTTTTTTTGGCCATTCATTCATTCACTCATCCATCCGTTCGTACCATTTCAAAGCAGTTTCCACTTCAAATGTCGTTAGACAGAGTAAAAAAGGAGGTGCTGGAGGAGCCGGACGGAGGAGAAAGGCCATTCAACAACAGCACTGACAGTGGCAGCTCCGGCACCGGCTTCGACATGGACTTACCGTCATTTTCAATGGCAATGACCATGAAGAAGTTGTAATTTGTTCTTGTTGCTGTTGTTGTTGTTGTTGGGCCAATATTAGAACATTAAAACGTGTTGTTTGCCTTTAATGTTCTGTTGGTGTCTGTCCATGCACTTTATGCCTCCCTCCCTTCAAATTTCGGTCTCTTCAAACTGTCTGTCTTCATGTCTTTGACCATTTGGTGGTGGTGGAGCTATGTATTCTTTAAGAAATTATTGGGAGAGAAAGTAAAAGTTTGCACTAATGTGTTTAGATCAGAGTTTAAATGCATTCCTTATGGAATTTTGTGGTTGAGTTAGATTTTCGTTTTTCATATGAAAGTTTTTCGAATTTTGGCAGAAACATTTTGAGTTTTTAATTTTAGAGATGACACTCAAGTGAAACTACCCACAAATTTTAATAAGAAATAAACTTCAAATTGCATTTGATCTTGAAAATGCGACGTACTTGAAGGTTGGTCATGACCCCTTGAAGTATGCTATAGTTTTTGTACTTAGGATTATGAATATGTACGTATATCCATATAATTTGACAAAATATTAAAAAAATACATACATACATATTTACCCCCAGTTTTTGTAAAACGTTTTCGTTCGTCTACGACGAATCATCCAAAATCAGTCAATTGATACGCGAAATATATATGCCACAGGAGTCTATAATTCGTCATGTACTATAGGAAAGCTGGGAAATAGTTCGTACCGAAAGTATTTAATGCCCGTGGTTTATAGATTTCGAGTTAAAGTTGATTGAATTTTGACGTTTCGTCGTAAACGAACGAAAACGTTTTACAAAAACAGGAGGTTAGTCCTGAGGAACACAATTATTTTTTATTGGCTTACATTGAGGCTTTTATTATTGGTTAGAACCATTAAGATATGCAGTGAGTTTTGATGATTTATTGCGGCCATGAAGTATGCTATGGTTGTTGTCAGTTTTATGGATAGTCTTACATTTCTATATATGTACATATAATTTGACTAAACCCAAATTACCCAGCTTCTGGGGTAGAAAAATTCGTACGAAATGTAAATTCAAGGGACAAATTGAAGAACATACATTGAGGCTTTTATTACTGGTTACAACTCCTTAAGATATGCTGAGGGTATTATAATACCCTTTACACTATAGTGTCTTAAATTAACAGTGCTACACAATTATTTTTTATAACAAATTTTTAAGTATATTTTAAGGATTTCATTTTGATGAAATTGGCGAAAAAAAGATATCAAAACGACATATTATTTGTATTGTCATTTCGACAAATTTGTCATACGACAAAGCATAACATCAGACAATTTTTGCTTCGTTTCTTCCATTTTAAAATGTCAGCTCTAAAAGCTATAATTTTCCAAACTGATATGTATTTAGGAAAACAGAACATTCGATGTTCGTTTGAGATATAACTTTTGATCTGTTCTCTCAAAATGGTATAATTGAAATTGAAAATTTTGCCAACAATCTAGCAGTTTTATAGTTTGCCAAATAAAACGCGACCATAGATGCAGCATGGCGTAGAGCCAGGGAAATAGCACAGTTTTAAATAAACAAAACCAACAATGTAATCTTTTCCTTTTTTTCTACAAAATTTAACCATTCGTCGCCAACAATTTCTATATTTTGAGACATGAACATCCGATTCTCTCAATATCAATATGATTATGCACGATGTAAATCGACTGAACATATCGATACCTTCATTCCGAAGCATGCTAAGTCGAAACAAGTAGCTTTTGAGGAGAGGCGTAATTTTTGGAATTTTTAAATTTGAATGAAATTCCTTTAAAATTAAAATCGAATGACCTATACTATTTTGTGAGTAACTTTTGATTGGGTTCAGCGATAAGCACCAAATTTTGACCGAATATAATTGGGAATTAAAATGTAAAAATATTATTTTCCATAGTTTTGTTTTTGAATATTGAGTTCGAGATCGTTGTTTTTGTTTTCTGTTAAACAGAAAAACAAACCTACAAAAAATATTTATTTTTATATCCGCTTTATTGTTTTTTTTTTTTTTTTTGTAATTTGTACACAATTTTGCTTTAGTTTATATAATTTTTTTATTAATTTTTTATTTTAATTTTATTGTAGTGTATATATGTAATAGAGTTTGCTCCCATAAATGAACTATGATAAATAATATATGAATATACGAAAAGGAACTGCTTTTAATTCGGTAAATTGTTGTCTGCACCGGAACTAATGGATAACTGGATTCCTGTAGAATTGAAAACAATGCGGTTGTTTATTTTAATTAATTAATCTAATATTTATTAATTGTCAATTATTGAAGTTTTAAGGAAAACTAAAAATATTCACAATGATTGTGTGTGACCTCCCAGAAGTATGCCCCAATTTTCAGTAAATCTTACCCCTCAACGTATATAATATTATTTTTCAAAGCTTTTTTTGCTTTCTAATAAGAGTTTTCTTGAGCTGAACTTAATGTTTTAAAAAATAGACAAATTTGAAGAAAAAATTTTAAATAATTAGCAGTAAATAGTTTTTCGTAGATGTGTTATGGTTTTAATATGGTGGATTATTGTTTGTATTGCAACTGAGTATTGGTAACGCGATTCTTTTAGGAATATTATCTCCGAAAACTATGCGGTTATTTGTTTTTTAATTAAAATTCTATCCGTATCCTAACTACTGAAGCTGGGCCAGAATTTTTAATATTAACCTATGAATACATTTTTTTTTTCATAAAATGTTGTTAAATGGTAAAATAAGATCTCGCTATTATTTAGTTTTTGAAAAAAAAACTATGGGGATTTAAAATTTCCAAAATTTAAAAAAATGCAATTTGTGTTTTACGAATTTTTTAGTTGCTCTTGTAAGGCTGAACCGTTCTTTACAAAGAACATAACCAGCCATTTTTTTTAAATTTTTCAAAAGAAAACTTTTAAAACTGTTGAATCCCCTCAACAATTCAGTTATTGTTTTTAATTTCTGAGAGTCTAGTTCATATTCTGTGTGAATTTGAGAAAAACGAAGGGGGAGTTTTTTTTAGAATTAAAGTTTAAAAAAAAGATCGAAAAAAATCATCAAAAAATAGCCCATTACGTTATGTTTCAAGCGACAAAAATCTTGTAAAAATCGATTCAAGCGTTCAAGAGCAATTAAAAATTTCGTAAAACCCAAAAAAAATATTTTAAATTTTTTAAAATTACAAATCTCCATAAAATTTTGGAAAAAAAAATTTCCAAAAAATAATTGATAGTAAGATCTTATTTTTCCATGTATCAATTTCTTATAAACTTGATAGAAAAAAATAAAGTTCTTAGGTTAATTATAAAAATTCGGACCCAGCTATTGTATGAAATTTTGCACAAAGTGTTCTGTAAAACTCGATAAGATTTTGTCTTGTTCTCATTTTATCTGATTTAGTTTTCATTTATTTTATTTTATATCATCATTTGATCTAGTGTTAGTTTTACCTAATTGTAGGCATGGCTATTCAATAGAATTTTGCTCCAGAAATTATTCTATAAATTAGGAAATTAATTTATATTTTCTATAAATATGAATATAGGTTTAAAAGTTTATCATTTAATTACATAACCCACTAGATACCGTTCTCTAAAAGAAAAGTAAAACCTATTCCCACAATTATTGTTTTTACTATTTGGCCTCCCAAAAGTATATCCCAAATTTCCGTAAATCTTACCCCTCTATCTATATGATATGTCATTCATGCTAATAAGAGTCTTCTTGTGGTAAATTTGATGGACTACAAAATAGACAAAGTTGATAAAAGGAATTAAATCGCAACAATTATTCGTAGAAGTTTACTTGCTTTTATTTTGGCAAATTGTTATCTGTACTGAAACTGACTATAGGTAAAACTGGTTTCTTTAGAAATGTGGCCTTACTTCTTTTGTAATATACTCTGAGAACTATGCTGTTATTTATTTCATTTAAAATTTTATCTTCTTAGCCAAACTATTGAAGATATTAGTCTAAAATTTTGCACAAAGTGTAGTTGGTCAGTATCTGTAAAATACGATAAGAACTTATTCTCATTTTAATTTTTAATATTATTTTATATAACTTTATTTTATATGTATTTAGTTTAGTATTAGTGGATATTTGATAGAGCTTGCTCCTAAAATTATACTACGATGTACAAAATTATGCAAATTCTTCAAAATTCTTTATTACTTTATTGTGCATTAATTAATTTGTATAAACTGTGATTAGACTATTACTCGCTAGAGTTTGCTCCTAAAACCATAGACATTTTTGGTGGAATGGAAATGTGGATTTATTTTATACTGGGTGGCGCAGAATGAGATATATGGTTTAAATGGTTTATAACTTTTTTATTTATGCAATTATTATAATTTTTTTTCAATTGGGGAATTTTTTGCAATTAGCTTTGAAAAATGATATCCTTTAAGTTATATCAATTTTCTTCTTCGCACATACGTGCTCTTTTTAGCATATTTTCCATAACTTTTCGCAAAATTTGGGAAAAATTCAAATTTTTTTGTACGTTGTTCCCCAAGTCTCCTTCACAAAATTTTGAAAAAAAAACAAAGAAAGAATAATAATTAAAAAATTTGTAAAGAATTCAAACCATATAGCTCATTATGCGCCACCCTGTATTTTATATAAATAAGATTTTTTGAGGGTTTATAATTTGATCACATACTCCAGCGACTGTCTGCTCTTTCAATAGACGTAAAAAATCGCAACAAATTTTGTATTTACCTTACGGCCTCCCAAAAGTATGCACCAGTTTTCAGTAAATCTTACTCATCAATGTATACAAAAAAATATGCATTTTTAAAACTATAAAAAAAACTTGAGATGACTCGATTCATAATGAATTCCCCAAGTCTCCTTCACAAAATGTTGAAAAAAAAAGAAAGAATAATAAATAAAAAATTTGTAAAGAATTGAAACCATATAGCTCATTATGCGCCACCCTGTATAATAACTTTTTAAAGAAGAGGGGGGAATATAAAACGAACGAAAGATTTCGCAAAAATTCAATTATTTTTGTACGTTGTTCGATTCATAATTAATTCCTCAAGTCTCATTTACAAAATGCTGAAAAAAACAAAGAAAGAATAATAATTAAAAAGTTATAAAAAATTCAAACCATATAGCTCATTCTGCGCCACCCTGTATTTTATATAAATATACATTTTTGAGGGTTTACAGTTTGATCACATACTCCAGCGACTGTCTGCTCTTTCAATAGACATAAAAAATCTCAACAAATTTTTAATTTACCTTACGGCTTCCCAAAAGTATGCACCAATTTTCAGTATAAATAAATTCAATAAAATATGCATTTTTCAAAATATAAAAAAAAAACTTAAGATGACTTGATGGAATAAATAAAAATACTTTTGAAAATGATAAAAAATTTTAAATAAATAGCAGACGTTTTTTGTAGAGTTTGTTCTTACGTTACGGCCTGCCAAAAGTATGCACCAATTTTCAGTAAATATTACCCCTGAATACTATAAAATATGCATTTCTAGAACTATGTATAAAAATCTTGTAATGACTTGTTGGAATAAAATAATACTTTTGAAAAAGGTAAAAAATTAAAATAAATAGCTGCGGTTTTTCGTAGTACTTTGACAGCTTTGATGTCCTTATTGGAACCATGTATATATGGGTAACTATAACTAAATGTTTCTTTAGAAATAAAACCTGACCTTCTATTGTGTATTTATCGGGAACGATGCGGATACTTATTTCAATTACAGTGAGTTAAATATTTTACACAAAATTTTTGTAGTGATTACAAAATTGTATTGTTCATAACTCACTGTTCGTGCCAGAATGCTTTTAAAATGTTTATCTTCAGCTCAACTCTTATATAGGGTGATCCAAGTAAAGATACTTTTTTCAATAGCCGTTTTTGACAGATCACGTGTGAGTCGTGTCATGCTGTCATGTTGTTATACCCTCACTTTAGTGTGACGAGGGTATATATCATTTGCTACGAAAAAAAGTGTAACACATCGAAGGAGTGATCTAAGACCCAAAGTATGTTCGGCGGATATTCGTTTTGGGTCATTTTAAGTCGAATGAGCAATGTCCGTCCGTCTGTCTGTCTGTCTGTCTGTCTGTCTGTCTGTCTGTCTGTCTGTCTGTCTGTCTGTCTGCTGGCTGGTGCGCACGATAACTCTCGAAAGGAGTAACCGATTGACTTCAAATTTGGTATGTGGTAATAAAAAATTTTCTATCTCCGGCTAAGTTCGAAGATGGCCATATTGGTCAACTCCTTCTAGTACCTCCCCCACAAAGTGTTAAAATGTTGTAAAATATTGAATCTTTAATAACTGCTATACTACATATTCGAATCTATTGAAATGCCACACATAGTATTAGTTTATTAGTCGCTATCAACTCGAGAAAAATGGGCGAAGTTACCGCGCCCCTTTTGGTACCTCACACACAAATGGACCATTTTGCTCCAAAAGTTAACAGCTTATAACTTGAACACCTATGCACAAAAAGACTTCAAATTTTGTACAGTGTAATGGTTTCATACTACCTACAATCCAGTGAAAAATGGACGAAGTTACCGCGCTCCTTTTGATACCTCCCACACAAATGGACCATTTTGCTCCAAAAGTTAACAGCTTATAACTTGAATACCTATGAACAAAAAGACTTGAAATTTTGTACAGTGTAATGGTTTCATACTACCTACAATCCAGTGAAAAATGGGCGAAGTTGCCACGCCCCTTTTGGTACCTCCCACACAAAATAGACCATTTTTCACCAACATTTAACAGCTTATAACTTTAATACCAGTGCATAAAAATACTTGACATTTTGTACAGTGTAATGCTTTTATAGTGCCTACAGTCCAGTGAAAAACTGGGGTTATTGCTACGCCCCGTTTGGTACCTACCACACAAATGTACCGTTTTATACCAAAAGGTATGAGCATATAGCGTGGGTACCAATGCACAAAAATACAACAATATTTAATATACTAATATGTATATGTAATATTTTTAAAGTACATATAGCCCTATGAAAAATATTCGTTATCAACGCGCTCCTTTTGTTACCTCCCACACAAAATGGCCAAACCATACCAAAATTGAATAGATCATAAATTTAATATACCAGGGCATATAAACACATACAATTCGATACAGTGCAATATATTTGAAGTTTACTGTTTAGCGGAGTATAGGAGTATTTGTTTAACCCCCTCTGGTACCTCCCATACAAATTGACCGATTAATTCGTGTATTTCATATTACAGTACTCACAAAGTGAGGGTATACCTTAGTCGGTTTACCCGACTGAAACTTTCTTACTTGTTTTTGTTAAATATTGTTTGGCATTTCATCATGGAAAGACTTACGCCTGAACAACGTTTTGACAACAAATTGACAGATTAATTAGTGTAATGTTATAACGGGTGATCCAAGTAGAGATACTTTTTTCAATAGCCTTTTTTGACAGATCACGTGTGAGTCGTGTCATGCTGTCATGTTATTTTTGTTAAATATTGTTTGGCATTTCATCATGGAAAGACTTAGACCTGAACAACGTTTACGCGTGTCATTCGCCAGTTACCAGTCGAAATGCTCGAACGAGTCATCGGAAATTGGACTCAACGGATGGATCATCTGAGACGTAGCCGCGGCCAACATTTGATAGACATAATCTTCAAAAAATGAATTCCAAAGAATGTTCACTAAAATGATAATAAACATTCCCCATTCAATTTGAATTTTCTGTGGTTTTTTCTTTAAAAAAGTAGGGATCCTCGAAATGGACGCTGTATATATATTTTTTAAATTATATCATTTTCCATAAGCTATCCTAACCCATACACTAATGAAGTAAAAGGAACATTTTTTAACTTCCATTCTCCAAAAGTACGAATAGACTTCCAAAGTATATTTTTTTGTTATCCCAATGTATGCTACTCAATGTATACTACTATTTTTTAATGGCAATAATTCTCTTTCAACAAAGTTCCTCAAAAAATATAACTTTCTAAATCTGTAACCATTTATTATACAACTATTTTCTTCGGTCATTGTTAAGTTTTAATATCTCCCTAAAAATATCCCTCTTTAATACAAGTTATAACCCCTAAAAATATGCAAGAGATATCTGTTTTAGCCTGCATCTTCAAAAAAAATAAAATATTACTTCCGATGTATATTCACACCTTCTAAATATGCAATGGAATATGAAAAAATATGTAATTACTGTCTTCCAATTTGTGTGAATTTTTTTTACAGAATGATTTTTTCAGTCGTTATACATATAAATTACTTTTAGGGTAAATTAAAACAAAAACCACTGAAAATATGTATTCAACCCTTATAAATATACAATGGACGATTCATATGACTCCAAGAAATATGCAATTGCTGTTTTTTCAATTTGTGTTAATTTTTTACAGATTGATTTGTTTCATTTATTATATAATTTACTTTTATGGCGAAATGGAAGCTTAAATCACCGAAAATATGTAATAAAGAAACCATATTAGCTTGCATTTGCAAAAAATAATTTTCTTGTCATTATATGTGTAATAAACCTTGATCTTATCAAATTTTCATTCACGCTACAGGGTTGCCCATATTCGACGGACCCACGGACTCGTTGGGCCCATTCCAATCGACGAGGCTTGTCCGCAGGCAACAATCTTTGCGTCAATTGAATTTTGTACGGGAACAAATGCAAATCAACGCGAATAATCCGTTGTAAAGTGGACCGAGCCATGCCCAACTGCTGAGAACGGCGTTTTTGGGATGTTCTTGGGGACCTCTCAACACTGGCTCGTACGGCAGCAATATTCTCGGCCGATCGCCTTGGTCGACTTTTATTTGGCCTCTTCGGATTAGAAAGAGCCTCACCAGTCGAAAATTTTTCGTATAAACGCTTAATGGTGTTCTTAGAAGGCGCACTTCTCACATTTTTTAATATTTTAAAAGCACGTTGACTTGACTTCTTCTGTTGAATGTAAATTTCAACTATTTCAGAGCGCTCGCGTGGCGTGTATTGTTCCATGGTAAAAATCTGCTTGGACTGACGCTTCAAACGCGGTATGTCATTAAGCGATCTGACATCTCTGTCAAAAGTTATGGCGTTGCCAGATGGGTCCGTCGAATATGGGAGACCCTGTATATGTACAACCCATTTTCACAATATTTGTTTAAGACCTCAAAGTATGCAATAAAGGAAACATTTTTAACTTTTATTTGACAAAAAGTAATATCGGGCTTTCCAAATAAGACCCATCCCCTAAAGTATGCAATAAAAGCGTCACTTTTTAATTTTCAGAATTCCCTGATTTTATTTTGTATTTTTTTTATAAACTGTTAGACAGTTTTCTTTCTTTTCATTTAGTTTAAAAAGTCATTGGCTCTTTTTGTTTCATTTTGTTTCAGTTTGTGTCTATTTGTCGTTTTTTTTTTGCTTGAGTCCAATTAAAAAGCTGACATTCTAATTTGAGTTTTTTCCGTTGTTTGAAAATATTTCAGCTGTGTAAAGTCATTGCTTTGGGGCAATTAACCAACAACATCTACATGTAGCTTTCAGTTGTTGTTAACCCTTTTTTTTCATTTATTTTCGTTTGGCTTATTGCATTTGGGACCAAAAAGTTATTTGCCATTTGTTTTAAACACATTTTGTATGTGCAACACATTTCTGACGTTATCATATTTTATGTTCCTAATGCCTGTGAAGGAGAAATGAGTTCAATGATCCTCATCAGTTATGTGGTTTGCCGTTGTCGTACGCAGCAGCGTGTAGGGGCTCCCGCCCCGTTGTCCAAAGATAATGGTGGAACTCTGCGGTTTTGGCTGTCGTCCCATGCGAAATATGTGAAAGGCTTTAGAACTGACTGGCAGAGGCCATTGCAAATATGTATTGTTGCAAGGTACGAGTATTAAGAACGCAGTACTGAAGTTTTATGGCGGGTTTATGACTGATAATGTCATTTCAAAAATAACTTAATACCTTTGGAACTTATTGGAACGTTTGAAACTTGCAATCAGGTCGAAGTTGTAAAACACTTTAAAGTATTGTGTTTAAAAATTTACACAATTTTTAGATTTTTTATAATTGATTTGTTAGTTTTTTTGTTATTTTTAGCAAAAATCATATGCAAACCATTTCAGGATTATTTTAAGTGGAAGAAATTACCCTTTTGTGTAGTTACAATTACTTTGCTTATGTGTGTACTTCGTTCTGTCATCAAAACCCAACATTGGCAAATCATGACAATTTCCAAGATTTTTTTTGCATTTTATTTTCAGTACTACGATTTTGTCTTAACTCAATAACCATAGTTTTCACAGAATGTTGATTTGCTCCCCCCCTCTTCACTTTAGTTTGTTTCGTCGTCGCCGCCGTCATCGCTATCGTCATCGTGTAATGTCTGGAGGATTAAAATCAAATCAAAACGATGAACTCCAGCAAATCCCTTTACAAATATCTAAACTCTCAATGTCTGTCTGTCTGTCCGTCTGTTTGTCTGTCTTTGCAACTATTTGGGTAAACATATCTATGATGCTGGGAAATTTTGAACTTTTTTTTCTTTCACTTTGTATAGCATTTTCCGTTGCTGCGGTTCATATGGATGGAACATTAAGTTTTTATGGAGTTTCAGTTTGCCAGAGAAAAAAGCTTCTGTGGCACAGCTTTGCGAAAACATGAAAATTTATTTTATTTATTTATTTCAGCAAAAAACTAGCATCATTTTACAATTAAAACAGTTAGCTTTATTTCCATATAAAGTGAGTGAAATTGAGTCTGAGAGCTTTGTTTTCCGTCCTTCCTTCCCTTCATTTTAAGGGGTTGCCTTTTGGCTTTACGAAAATACTTTAATTGCCATTTGCAATTTGTTGTGAAAGGATTTCGGTTTTTTTTGTTAAAATTCTTTTCTATAAAAAAAAAATAAATCTCGTCTGCTCTGTGTCTGGTTTTGGGAATTGTTTTCGAAAATTACAAAGTTAAAGTGGCATTTTAAGAGTTCTGTTGCTTGATTGCCGCCCACACAAAGCAGTAGACACTTCAAATGTTGGCAAAAGAGTTATGCTAATGCTTAACCTTAACATTAATTAAGATTTTGTTGAGAATTAATGTTCTCCGACTTTTTGCGTAGTCATTGGATAAATTTTCAACAAGTGTTTGTTTAATTTATTCACTTACCTGGAGAAAAGTATTATGTTTGGCATTAAATTGCAATTTAAAAGAGTTTTGCCTGAAAGTATGCACTTGCCTGAAAGTATGCAGAGAACTTGATGCTAATTATACATTGAGTCATAAATAGCTTTATGATTCGCTTAACTAAGTTACTATAAAACTGCATAATTGAAAATATCATTAATAGGAGAATAGCAAGTTAATGTCCTCATTATAGAGTTGAGATCGTTAATTAAGTCAATCTCGACTTATTTATTTAATGACCTTTTGGCGATGCTTTTTTAGATTTATGCTTAAAAATATGCCTCCATTTTAATAATTTTGTTTCTAAAAGTATGCAATAAAATGTTTGGTTTCTTAATGTTTATTTTTAAATAATTTTATCATTGACAAATAAGGAAAATATTTATTATTTGACTTTATCTGTCTGCGGTACTTTTTTTTTCCTCCAAAAGGTTGTCTTTCAAAATATGTTACGTGTTTTTTTTTGCCTAAAAGTATACGTCGATATGTAAAGAAATTTGGCCCTAGGTTTAGGTTAAGATCTGTCAGACTTCCTAAAAAGGCCGACCAGTATATCCAGACGACGTTTACTCAATGCGGGACAGTAGCAAAGCAGAAGATCAATGCCCTCAACTTCCTCTACATCCCCACATCTTCTGCAGAAGTCATTGGAGGCAATACCCAACCTTCTGGTGTGTTCGCCGATCAGGCAGTGTCCCATCACAACTGATACTAACGTAGACTGTCTTTTTCTCTCTAGTGGAGCAGATATTTTGACCATCTCAAGTTATGTCCAATTTGGCCCTAAATATATGTAGAATTTTTGTAATTATAAAGTAAAAAAAAGTATTTTTTGGGGTCACCTGACATGTGATTTTCACTGTTCATTTTTATTTCCCCCCCTAAAAGTATTCCCCAGTTTTAATATGATCCTGAAAGTATGCAATTATTTTAAATAATGTCAATCTTAAATTCGTTAAATGCCGATGTATATTTTGAGTTTAAAAGCCAACGTACTTTCTTTTGTTTTCTAAATTTTTAGACCCTCTCCTCTAGACATTGAACTTGGCAGGAATCCATTGCAGGACATTTGAAGTCAATTGAAGTCCGTCCGTTTGCCTATTTTTCATTTTCATTTAAATTGATTCATCATAGCATCTTTAAATTTTGTCTAACCAACTACATCAATCGAAATCTAATTTTCTTTTATTGCATTTGTAAAACCATTAAAAGATTTTATATTTAAAAAAAAAATGTTCTTCGTCTAAAGGTCATTATCTTTTCAAGTAGGTGCATGGACCAGGGCCAGTGATCTCCTCAACCCCCTCAAACCGCACATAAATCAAATTCTTGTGTAAAAACCTTTTTCTCTTACAAAGAAAATAAATCATTTTATTTTATTTCTTCGGTTAGCCTAAGAATATACTACATTCTCTTCAGGGACAATCTCAAAAGTATGCTTTGATATTCTTCAAATAATAACGGACAGCCTCTTAAACAAATACTTTTAACTAAAGTTGATTTTTCTATTTTTTTGCTATTTATTTTAAAATGTTTTTTTCTCCCAACCGTTTTTTATCTCCTCCAGAGGTCATCTTCTGACAACAGTTTAGGGCAGATGAATAAAATTCAGTTTATCAAATATCTTACGTTGTCTCGCCATTGGAAGAAAGACATCGTATTGAACCCAAAGTTACTTGTATTTACAAATCGTAATTTTTTTCTTCAACTAAATACAATTTGGGGGAGAAAATAGATTGTTGGCTTGGCTTCACTTCCTTTAAGGAAAACATCTATGCCATGCAAATAACATTTATATTTTTTTTTCTATCTTTCTGTAGAAGGACAAAGACTTGGTAGATGTCTACTGTCCACTGAATGTGCTGATTTTTCAACATCCTATCTTCCGTTTCGTTTCGTTTCATTTTTTATTTGCTTTTAATGTCAGTGTAAACGACATAAAATCATATTATTTATACACAACCATTATAGTGCATTTCTAATAAAATATAGAAAATATGCATTGCTTTAATTTTTTTTTCTCTCAAATTTTCAAATGTATTTTTCATTTTTCGAAAATGCTGCAATTCTTGTGAAATTGTGAAATGTATACGCTGAGTCTAATCAAATTCTCCTGTTAGTATTTTCTGAATTTTATTAAATATACATTTCTTTTGTTTCTTGAGAATTTGTATTATTTTACTGCTACTGCACAAGTTCAATAATCTCAATACATTTTACTGTTTCTCAAATTGGGTATATTGAATTGGAAATTGCATTATTTACTTTATTGATGATGTTAGTCTATGTCAATTGATAAACTTCAGCATGTCTAGAAAGAATAATAATATTATATGATCCCCATCGTTTTTTGACATGTGAAATATGTATGCACATCTGAGTTGTTGTACAGCCAAATAGGCATACTTGCAAATGCAAATACAAAAATGTTTTTTTGTTTTATTTTAAAATTACATATTGCGAAGAAATATGAGCTAAAGACTAATACGATTTTGTTCTATTGATATATCTGTAAGCTAAATTTAATTCGTTACCAAAAAATATGCTTAATTTAAGACACTCCCAAAAGTATGCACCTCACACTCAGCAGCAAGGGACATTTCGTTCAGGTTTATTTTCTTTTTGTGAAGCCTAAATGTATGCAGGATACAAGACGCCTAGACGGCTGCGGTAGTACTGTATTTATAATAATAATACTAATATCCAAATCGTTTGAGAATTATTTGGAGTTGAAGAAATTATGAAAAAAAATTGCAATCAAATCTAACCATATGCCAATGTCATTGCGAAAAATATACCTTGCGAAAATAACTATGGGTCTCCTTTCAATCTATTTATGAAAAATCAACAGGTTTCACACTTTAGTAGGTTTTGTTGGATAGCTTTGTAATTTCCATAAAAAACTAATATAAACTAACGTTGATAAAGGACTCATAGTATTTTTTCGCGAGGAATATTTTTCTCAACGACGCCAACTACAAATATCCACGATTTGTATGATTATTGACATATGATAACATTTGATTGCAATTTTTATGAGTCAGGGAGTGTGTGTAGCAAGGACTACCGTTTTGAGAAAATAATCCTCCAAGGGTTCCCTTTACTTCGCTCTTTGGACCTGCATTCCACTTCAAAATAACCACCGCGATAATTACATTTCTGATTTCCCAACAAACTTTGTCGTCGAATAACGTGAAAACAAGAGCTAACTTAGAAAAACAGATAATGCCACTGGATGCAGCATGGCTGAAATAGGTCTATCGATAGGGTCCCATTTCTGTTACATTTTAGGACTACCACAGTGTTGTCGGCGTCATTTGGAGATAATATTTAATAAAAAAAATGGTTGTTGGGTTTCAAGAGAAAAACAGCAAGAAATTAAATTACTTATGGCGAATTCTTTTCTGCAAAAAAGTGCAACATGTTCATTGCCCTTTTTCCGAAAACGGCACTTTTGTGATACTTTTTTGAAATTTGGTAATTAAGTTACTCGAATTTAGCACAACCAAAATTTCAAAAAAGCGATATAATAGTGCTGTTTTCGGAAAAAGGGCAATGCAAGTGTTGCACTTTTTTGCAGAAAAGAATTCACCATTAGTTTCTAAAGCCGAAAAGTATGCAATATATTTTTCCCATCTTCATCGTCCTAACTCATTAATAGGCTTTAGTTTGGAACTGACTTCTCTCAAACTAGAACTTTTCCTAAACATTTCTTATCAAATTCTAATTTTATACTAATAGAAAAATTTTTTAATTTTTATTAGCCCCAAATTTTAGGAAAAACAAATATTTATAGAAAACCCCTTAGATTATTTGTATATATAGAAATTTCTTAGCAAAAATTATTTGTTGAAGTATTTCTTTCTAGAAAATTATTTGTTATCACATTGTATTTTTATTTTTATTTACCTTTAGAAAACTCATAATTTTAATTAATCCCTAATTTTAGGGAAACAAATTGATTTATAAAAAATTGCTTAAATAATTTTATATATAGAAAAAACAAAATGTTTTTATTTACAGAATATTATGCGAGCCATATTGGGCCATATAAAGTTAAGACAAGTTGGTTTTATTAAGGATAGATATTGGGCCATATAATGTTAAGACATTTTTTATTTGCAAATTTCTTCTTTCGCAGATTTTTCTTACAGAAATATTCTTAAATTTTGATATTCCTAAACATTTTTTTAGGGAAATTTATGTTTGCACAAATGTTTTGTTAACTACAAAATTTTTAAAAAATTATATTTAATGAAAATGTATTATATAATTTTTTTGTAAGAATTTTGTAGCATTTTTTTTACTCATAGAACATTTTAAAATATATTTTTATTTACGGACAATTTGGCGAAACTTTATCTGAAGTTTTTTTTCTTAAATTATTTATTTTAAAATAAACTTCCAAAAAAATTATTTTTAAAAAAAATTAAAAAAAATGTAGTATAACATTTCTGAAAAAGTTTTTTATTTATATTTTTATATATTTATTTATATACTGTGAGAAAATTTTTTCCGAAATTTTTTTAAAATATATAAATTTATTATTTATATAAATATAAATTAGAATTTATAAAATAAATTTCTATATATATAAACGTTGTTGTTATATAAAAACGTTGTTTACTTACACTTACGAATTCTTGGGAATTCTTTGTGTATTTGTTGATTTTTTTACTCTTTATTTTTTTTTATATTAGAAAATTGCGGATATTTTTAGAAATTCCAATTTCTTTTTGGCAAAGTTTTTAGTTACAGAAATTTGATGGAGTTTCTCTATCTATAGGGTCATTATTTTTTATATTAACCTATGTATGTAATTCTTGCCTAAAAAGTTGCTAAATGGGAAAATAAGATAACGATATAATTTTTTAACAAAATTTTATGCGTATTTGAAATTTTAAAAAAATGTGAAAAATTTATTTTTTTAATTGCACTTGATTGGCTGAAGCGATTTTTACTAAATTTACATCGTTTGAAAAAGAACAAAACCGGAAATATTTTTAAGGGTTTAACAAAATTTTATTTTTTTTCGTATATCTTTTAAGTTTTTTATTCAACAAATATGCTTCCAATGGATTTTTTCAAATTTATGAATATGAACAATTTTTTGAATTTTAAAACTCACAGAATAGGAGACAGACTCTCACAAATTCAAAACAGTAATAGGACTCAATATACAATTATTGAGGAAATACTAAAGTAGTTCTGGCAATTTTCGATTTTTTTCTTCTGATGAAAAGTCAAAAAAGAAAAATGTGTAAAATTGCCAGACCTGCTTTTTTATTTCGTCCATAACTTTTACATATATTGAGTCCTCAAAAATGCAATTACTACTTTAGATTTGTGAGAGTCTCTTGCATATTCTGTGAATTTGAAAAAGTAATAGGGGAGCAACTTTTCTTAAAATAATTTTTTTAGAAAGAGATCTGAAAAATTACTAATTTTATTTAAAAAGTCCATACAAAGACATTTTCTAAAACAATTTATAATATAACATTTGTATTTTGTAATACATTATCGAGGCAAAGATGGTCTAAAGCCAGGAGAATATCCTCGGTACAAATTATATTTTTATAAATTTATATTTTTGTATAAAATTTGTAGAAATCTCTTAGCATTTTAAGTCCGAAAATAATTTTAGTAGTAAAAAAAATTTAAAAAAAGGCTATTTACATAATTTTTAGGAATTTTTTCTCAAAAAGTTTTAGAAAATTTGTGAAACCTTTGTACTTATGAACAATTTTTAAGATTTTGTTTTATTAATACACATTTTGTCAGATATTTTTTATTTATATTAAGTTTCTTAGCATTTTTTTTTGTTTATATACAATTTTCGATCATTTTTATTCCAAATAAATTAATTAGAGAATTTTTTCTTATTTTTTTTTTAGTTTAAAAAAATTTCTATGGAAGAAGAAAATTGATTTAATTCTTTATTTTTTTTTATAACTTTTGTATTTTTAACTTAATTTTTCCTGACACTATAAAATTGCTGACAATTTTCTAGCTTTAGAAATTTCACTTTCTAAGAAAGTTTGTCGTTATAGAAATTTGATATGAGAAATTAGATTTGATTTTCAGCTTAGAGACAATTTATCAGCAATGCAAATTAGCTTTCAAATATATTACTAGATATTTGGAAATAATTTCATTTAGGAAAATCTCCCAAAAGATAATTAAATTTATTAAGTAAATGGAAAACACAAACACAAATAGTATATATATTTAAATAATTACATTTAACTATTTTTCAATCAATTTTTAGGCTAGTTAAATTTAATAATATATTTAAAGTATTTATTATAATTTACTCATGTTCATATTTGCAAGTACTTATTTCCAACTGCCATTTTTTGGTGGTTCTGCTAAAGGAGTTCATTTTAACTCGAATTAAAACGGCAAAAATTTCGTTCAACTTGTCTTGTAGCCATTCCCCTTTATTCCAATCTATAATTTACAATAGTAACTCCCAATTTCTTGTCACAATCAACAGCAATACTCGTAAAACAAAGTATGTTCGTTCGTATACAATTTATGGCTCTTAAAAAGACAGAATGCCCCCAAAGAAGTAGACAACATTGTATTGATTTCGTTGTTTTATTTTTTTCTAAACACTTAGAGCTGTATAATTTTTAATGGATTATTGAGCAGAAAATTATACAAACAATCAAAATCTCTATAAAAATGCCAAAAACGGCAATGTTAACAAATAATAAATTTTGTGATTTCGACACATTCAAATGCACAAATCTAACAGACAGACGGACGGACGGATAAGAGTTGGAGTTGATGGTGGAGTTGGTAGCAGCCAAACTGCCATTAATTTGCAAACATCCAATGTTAGGTAGAGCTTGCTGGTTGCTGTTGTTGTTGATAGTATAGTATTTATACCAAGTGTCAGTGGCAGCACCCCATCACCATTGGTTTCCTTTGCCAGTAATGGAAACGAAACAAAAAAAAAACGGCAGAAAATTGAAAATCAATTTAATTTAATGTATTTATGACTATTGTCTTTCTTAGCATTGCTGTGAATGTGTCCCGAGAAAATAAAGAAATGTATTTATTTTCCATTTAGAGACAACAAAAGGGTGTGTTAAGTCACTGCACTGCTCGGCGCTATGCTGCTGCTCCTGGACTGCTCTGAGCTGGTTTGTGAAGGGGGATAAGCTACGCTCGATTTCCTTTGAATATGTGTTGGCTTTCCATGAATTACACTACACCGAAATCATGATGAAGTATAGATGTTGCCACCACCACCACCATTATCACTCTGTCTTTCTGTCCGTCCGTCTAACTGCTCAGTGGGTTGTAATGATTTTTCCAGCACCATTCCACTTTGTTTCTATATTTGCAATATTTTGCCATCACTTTTCCTCCAAATGTTATATTGATGTTATTGTCTTGTCAATAAGCCCAAGTGGAGGATGATGACGTGATGATGATGGTGATGATCAGGAGGCGGAGGAGGAGGAGCAGCTGCTTAACTGCAAGAGGGCTAGGTTAAGTATGGAAAGTACTACTTCTTTATTTATGGTTTAAGGAAATGATTCGTTTTAAAGATTTATTACAAATGAATGGATGATGTGGGGCATCTGATTTGCAACTCAACAAAATTAACCATAAATTTAATTAAAAAGCTAGTCTTTTGGATATGTATAACGGAAGAATGGTGGGGCTGTGTATGAGGGGTGGTGGGGCTGTGTATTCGAGAGGAGAATTTAATGTGCTGTGGGTGTTACTATGACTTTTCCATAATAAATATTGAATTAAATGCATTGTACTTTGGTCATTAGGTTTAAATTACTTGATTTGTTTATGAAGCCTAAAAGTATGCAATGTACTCTTAAAACGATTAGACGTTCGATGAACTATAGTAAACATAATATTAAAATAATGCCATGATTAGTTTATGTGAAAAAATTAGGACTTTGACCAAAGTAAATTTTTGTTGATATTTAATTCAAAAATGCATATTTTGTTTGAAAATAAAATATTCAATTACTTATTGCGATTTCTTTTCTGCAAAAAAGTGTAACATTTTCTTTGCCCTTTTTCCTATATGAAAAATGAGCTAAGTTTATTTCGGGGATCTACATCAGTTCGAAATAAAAAGAGCAGATATTTTTTAGTAGTTCACGTCGACGGGGTATCATTTTTTCAGAATCGAAATCACCATTATTTTCAAAAGCCGAAAAGTATACAATATTTTTTTCGTTTTTACTTAGACTGCCTATCAAAGCTTTAGTCGGAAATTCATTCTTAGAAACTTTTTTCTATATTATTTTTTATAATATTGTTAACTCGTATATTTCTTAGACAATTTTTGTTTCAAGTTAGAATTTTTACTTATAGAAAATTTCTTATATTTTATTAAACGCAAATCTTAGAAAATGGTTATTTATAGAAACGTCTTGAATTTTAGTTCATAAAAATTCTGAACTGTTTTACAGATAATTTGTTGAATTTTTTGCATATATATAACGAAATCTATAGGGATTTTTTAGAATTTTAAAATTCTTAGAATATGTATATGTAATTATAGAAAATTTCTCAGAAAAATGTTAATAGAAAATTTTTATGACAGACAAAAATTATTTATTTTTTATTTATTAATGACATCTGCGTTTTTTGAGATTTTTAAAAACGTCATTTTTTTATTTTCCAGAAATTTCTTTGGGAAATTTCTCAATTTTTTGCATATAAATTTTTTTTAGTTTTTTGTTTGTAACTTATTTCTGAGAAATGTTTAAATTACAGAAAAGTTCCAAAAAATCTTTTTGCAAAATATTTTTTATAATTTTTTTGTTTATAGGCTTTTCTAAGAATGTTTTAGAAAATTCATGAATCGTTGTATTTATGAAAAAATTTGTTTGATTTTTTAGATGTAAAAAAATTAAACATGCACAATTTCTTTAGTATTATTTTAAGATTATTTTAATGATTCGTGGAATACAAACAGATGTATTTTCTAAATATTTTAGAATTTTATTACACAAATTTTTTTTACCGAAAAATCATACTTTATATTTTCCAGAAAATTTCTGGGAAAGCTTAGAATTTTGTACACTTTTTTTTTGTTCGTAAATATTTTCTTTTATAAAATATTTCCGAGAAATATTTAAAAAAAATAGAAATAATATTTTTACAAAATTTGTTGGCAATTTTGATGTTTATAGGAATTTTTTGTGGAAGTTTGTGGAGAAACTTTATTAGTCTTTGTATTTATGAAGAATTTCTTAAATTTGTTAGTACCAGAAATTTTGGTACATTTTTTGATTGATGTTTTTAGAATTAACAGTTTATAAAATATTTCTTACATTTGTAGTTCTTAAAATTTCCGCATTTTTCTATTTCTAAAAAAAAAATAATTTATACGAAAATATAACTTTATTTGTAGAACTTTTTTGTAAATTTCTATTTATAGAAATTATTTAAGACTTATTTTTTATAGAACATTTTTTAGAATTTTTATTTTATTTATAAACAATTTTATTTTCGATTCACTTTTACTATTCTAAAAAAAATTAATTTATACGAAAAAATAACATTATTTGTAGAACTTTTTTGGAAATTTCTATTTATAGAAATTATTTAAGACTTTTTTATAAAAAATTTTTTAGATGTTTTATTTTATTAATGACAATTTAATTTCGATTCACTTTTATTAGCAAAAAACATTTATTGAAGAAAATGTCTTCAAAAATACTTATTTATAGAATATTTAAAATTTTTTTATAAAACAATTCTAAAAAAGTTTTAGAAAATATTTATAGACATTTTGAAAAATTTGATTTTTCTAAGAAATTTCTTAAATTGTATTAATTCATTTTATTTTTTTTATGTGTATTTTTTACCTACTAAAATATGTATTTTTGAACACTTTCAAAAAATTTTTAGATTTTTTTTATATTAAAAAATGTTTGCGTTTTTTACTTTCATTTGATTTTTTTTTATATTAAAAAATGTTTGCGTTTTTTATTTTCATTTTCCAGAAATGTCCGGGGAAATCTCTTAAAATTAAAGCATTAAAAACATTTTAAGATCGTAGATCTTTTTTATAGAACATTTTAAAGGAAAATAATTTTTATTAAAAAAATTTCATTCTTTTTTATAAATTTCTTAATTTTTAATTCAATATAAATTATTGGAATTTGTTTACTAGTTTACAGATACTTCTTAGGTTTTTGGTGTACAGACATTTTTTAGAGTTTTTTTTAGAATTTAATTTGTTGAACAAACATCATTTACCTTTTTCCTATTTTCCGGAAATTTCAGGGAAATCTTTGAATTTTTAACACTCTTTTTATTTGTTCGTAACACATTTAATAGAAATAATTAAAAAATAAAAAAAAAATTACAAAATTTAGTAAAATTTTTTATTTGAGGTTTTATAAAATACTTACGGCTTCTGAATTTATGAAGAAATTCTTAGATTTTTTATTAATACTGTTTAATTTTTTTATTTATTGAAAATATTCAGAATTTTTTGTTCATTAAATATTTCCTATAATTGTTTGTTTTTACAAAAAATTAAATTTTTGTATTTCTATTTGGAAATTATAATAGATTTATTTTTTTTTATAGAAAATTTTTTATTATTTTTTTTTGTTAATTGACAATTTCTAAATAGCGTTTTTTTTAAATTTCTTTAAAACAATTCTAAAAATGTTAGCACAATGTGACGGAGATGGCATCAAAAATATTTATTTATATAATAAATAAATTTGTTGTAGAGTATTTAAAAAAAAATTTAGAAAATTTATTTATAGACATTTTGAGTAATTTTATATTTCTAGGAAATTTCTTAAATTTTTAATTTCTACAAAACAGCTTTTTGAGCAAAAGAAAGTTTATTTTAGAAAAAAACATTTCTGAGAATTTGTAGAAAATGTCTTAGCATTCGTATCACTATTTCTCATTTTAGAAAATTGTGTAGATATTTTTAATATATATAAAATTTCTTAGAAATTTTTTATTTTTTTTTTTCTTTATATCTTATTTTTTTAGAGAATAATACTTAATAGAATTTTTTTAAAGACTTACTTCGGGCATTTAAGTTATTTTTTTTCATAGACTTTTAGTAGAATTGTAAGGCAAATATTTTTGTGACCATTTTAGACCTCTACCTGCTCAATGTAGGGGTCTTCATGGTCTCCTTTTTGAAGACGGCTAAAAATCACCCTAAAACAGGTGTTTAGCGAGTCAAAATGTTTTATAAAAATATTTTCCATAAAATTCTACTATATATAAGTCTCTGAATACATCAAATTTGCCACAGAGTAATTGATTAGAATTTTTTACTTAAATATTTTTTAATAATTTTTTAATTGTAGGAAATCTGGAAATATTTTTTTTTTTTTTGAAAAATTTTTTATATTTATACAAATATCTTTTAGAAAAATGAAAAAAAAAAACTAATTTTAGAAATTGTACATTTGCAGAAAACTTCTTCGAAATTGTATATTTAAAAATTCTTAGAATTTTTATATTTACAGAAAACATCTTACAAATCATTTATTTATTAAAATTGTCCTTGACTTTTTTACTTAATCGTTTGGATCTTTATAAATTCATGAATCGAATATAAAGCCTCGGAGACAAGTTTTTTTGTATTTAAATTACATTACTTTGGGAATCTCTTTTGCTAGACATATTTTTTCTTGTTGACTTGATACTAACAGCCTTAGAAATATTAGCTTTCTTTTCACCTTTTTTTTCGTTTTCTTATATACTCATATCCATTCCCTAATTCCTAAATACCTACCATATTATTAAAGCAAACGGCCTTTTTTGTTTGCTTTTAACCCTAAAATCAAGCCAATAACCTAAAATGCAAAAATATTAAATGTATGCCTCAAAGTATGCTTTAACTTAATGTTGCCTTCCAGTCCCTAAGCTATACTTTATTTTTCTACAGTTTTTTCTTTCATAAAGTTTCATTTTTCAAAACGCTTTTCTTGTGCCCTTGCGTTTTAAAATTATGTTTTCAAAATTTTCCCTCCTTAAAGTATACTCAGAATTTTTGGCTTAACGAGTTTTTATTGAGTTTTAACTCCTTAGATGCTACATCATGATTTTTCGCTGGCTTTCTTTTATTCCCCAGAAAACTTCTAAAAGTTCTTTGCTCTTTGTTGGTAGTTGTAGTTCACCAAAAACCAAAAAAAAATATATATTTCGCTTTCATTTTCCCAAAGACATTAAATAACGAAATGGAGAAGACAACACATCCCAAGAGTTTTTGTGGCATAATAAGTTTTGTGTTTATGAAAATGTGTTTTTAAGCGCACATTTGTGGTTTTTTGCACAGAACATGAGTGAGGTTTTTTTGCAAAAAAAAAGAGAAAAAAGCACACAGAATAAATACCCGTTTCTTAAGTCCTCTAAGAAGACGATTATAAATATTAACACATATTAGGAATGTATGTATTATGCGAAAAACAAAAGCAAGCTGAGTTCCTTCTCATCGTCGTCAGGGCATAAGGATAATGTCAAGGATAACAAAGCAATTTACAGTTTCTACATGATCTTAAAAGTTACAGACATCCACGGCAGCAAGAGCAGGCAAATACATATGTAAAGAATTTATATTTAAATTTCTATGATTATTCGCATAACAATAATTCCCGACATCACGCCATAGCTGCAGAGGAGTAAAGGCAGCCAAATTTTCTTTGTAATATTTGCTCGTAGGTCTAGACAAAAAACACATTTAAATCTTGATTGAGAAGAAAAAGTAATGTAAGAAATTCGTGACCCTTTCTTGAGCTTTAAATTTAAATTGTTGTTGTAACCCCCCCATCAAATGAAGAAGAATATTCTTTTTTTTTTTGGTTTTCAGACAAATTCAAAATTTATTGTTATTTAAATGTTTAACATTTCGCATATATTTATTTGGTTTTCATTCTTCCTTTATTCTCCTAGAATCCATGTTGTTTCCTTTCCTTTGACTTACACATGAGTCCTTCGAATACCTTGACATATCTAATAACATAAACAACTCATCACGTTTTCTCTTTGGAAATAAATAGAATTGCACTTTAATGATATCATATAAATTTTACCTGTTTTAGGTTGGCAAACCTCGTCACACATGCGACGCGACGTTGAGTGCAGAGTTTCCCTAGGATTTGAAACAAAAGAAGTTCATTGTGTGAATTTCTTTATTTGTTGGAGTGATATATTTTTTCCTGCTCTTCTTCTATTTGAAAATAAATGTGTTTTTATTGCCGATTTATCATGTTCAAAATAAATTGTATTTCTTGAAATTTTGTTTCGAGGGAGAACATCTCTTAAAGTATGCTTAGTTAGTATTCATGATGTCATTAACCTCTTTAAAGTATGCTATCAAAGAAAACAAATTGTGTTTCTGTGAACAGCCTTAAGGTATGCAACAATATTTGTTAAAGAATTGAAATTTTGTATTTTGTCTTGTCATTGGAGATGAATGATATTTAAGAACGTCAATAGAGATTTATTTTTTGGGAAAATTTTTGAATGATTTATATTTTTTGCTGAAAATTATTTAAATTTTTTTGAAACATTTGTGATGACAATTTATGATCTGGTTATGATTTAAATTCTTGCTGAAAAATTCATATAGATTTATGTTTGGACAAAATAACTATGATAACCAACGAATAATGAGGTGTACATTTGTAAAATAAAACATTCTGATTTTATACCCTAGTCATAGTAATTAAAGCCTTAATGTATTCTACAACCACTGATTTTATTGCTCGTTAACAAACGTTATAAATTTAAACGTTTTTCATTCATATTTAAACCTAAAATTACTCCGAATTTTTTATTGACAAGTAGTTTTGTATTTATTTGTTTGTAGGAACATTTTTATAAATTAATTTATTCGTATATAATTCCTCAAAATCTATTTATTTATAGAACATTTCGCAAAGTATTTTATTAGAAAATTTCGAAGATTCTTTGTTATAGAACTTTTTCTTCGAATTTTTTATTGGCATAAAATTTGTCGGACAATTTTAAAACCTTTTTTATTTCTGCATAAAATATTTAAATTTTAATAAAGGGCAGTTAGGAAAATTTTAATAAATTAATTGATTCACATATAATTCCTCAAAATCTATTTATTTATAGAACATTTCTCAGAGTATTTTATTAGAAAATTTCTAAGATTCGTTTTTATAGAAACTTTCTCCGATTGTTTTATTGACAGACAATTTTTAAACCTTTTCTATTTTTGCACAAAATATTAAATTTTTTATAAAGGAAAATTATGAAAATTTCAATAAATAATTCATTCATATACGAGTATAATTCCTCAAAATCTATTTATTTATAGACCATTTCTCAGAGTATTCTATTAAAAATTTCTAAGATTCTTTCTTATAAAAACTTCCTCCGAATTATTTATTGACAGAAAATTTGTTCGACAATTTTAAAACCTTTTATATTTTTGTACAAATTATTTAAATTTTAATAAAGGACAATTAGGAAACTTAGGAAAATTGTATTTAATTTATTCATATATAATTCCTCAAAATCTATTTATTTATAGAACATATCTCAGAGTATTTTATTAGAAAAAGTCTTTGTTATAGAAACTTCCTCCGAATTTTATATTGACAGAAAATTAGTCGGAAAATTTTTAAACCTTTTTTTTATTTTTGCACAAAATATTTAATTTTTAATAAAGGAAAATTAGGAAAAAATTTAATGAATTGATTTATTCATACATAATTCCTCAAAATCTATTTATTTATAGAATATTTCTCAGAGTATTTTATTAGACAACTTCTAAGATTCTTTGTTATAGAAACATCCTTCGAAATTGTATTGACACTAAATTTGTCGAAAAATTTTTAAAACTTTTTTATTTTTGCAGAAAATATATAAAAAAAGTTATACTTTTTATTTACTGAAAAATTGTTTCCTTTTTTAAGGAATTTTTTTCCTTCTTTTTTTATCCTGATAGAAAATCTGTTCTGAAAAATGTTTTCTTTTTAGAAAATATCCTCAAATGTTATAATAATTTTTAAGTAGATTCCATTTTAATTTCCATACGATTTCCATTTTTAAGAACATTTTTTATAGAGGCATTGTTATAGGATTTTTTCGTATTTTTTTATACGTGAAGGGGTTTGAGTTCATTATAACTTTTTATTTAAGACACAAAAAAATACAGTATATTAATGGAGAATATTTGTTTATTATTATTTTTAAATGCAGTATATCAATGGAGAATATTTGCCCCAAAATGACCGAAGGTGTATTAGATTTTTTGTTTGACGAAAATATCTTATAAATGTTTTGTCTATTGTATTTTTTTTTATTTCAACGCATTTTTCATTAATTAATTTATTCATAGACAATTTATCAAAAAGTATTTATTTATGGAAAATTTTTCAGAATATTTTATTTGAAAATTTCTAAGATTTTTTTATTATAGAAAATGCTTATTTTGTATTTGTTTTATTTCATGTTTATAGTTAATAGAATTTTACTGATGTATTTTTTATAGAAGTTTTTAGAATTTATGTATTTATAGAAGATTTCTCATGCGTTATTTATTATTTATAAAACGTTTAATTTTTTCAAAATGTTTTCACTTATCGAAAACATGTGGGGAATTTTTTTCTCAGTGGACATTATTTACATTTTCTGATACAAGTTTGTTCAAAGAAAATTCACAAAATTAAATTATTTATAGCAAATTTCCCAGGGCTTTTTATTAATTAAAAATTTCTCCGAAATTGGTTATTAATAAAGAAAACTTCAGACATTTTTTTACAGAAATTTCTTAAAAAAAATTAATCAATAGAAAATGGTTTTGACGTAGACAACTGTGTTTTCTTATTTGTCCAAACCTTCTCCGACTTGGTTTCTTAGAGATCTGTTGAAAATTCCTTAAACAAATAACTTGAAGAAACTGATTCAGCTGACTTTTATAGGAAAATTTTAATTGATGGGAAATTAGTCACCAATTATTTGATTTAGAGAAAAAACTAACAAATGGGTCCGAATTTTTTATATTAACCCATGAAATTTATTTTTGCCTAAAAACTTTAATAAATGTTGCTACATGGAGATATAAGTTATTGATATCATTTATTTTTAGAAAATGCATTTTTACAAAATTTAAAGGGGCTTTGAAATTTTAAAAATTGAGAAAGTCAATTTTTGGGTTTACGAAATTTCCCATTGATCTTGAACGAATGAAGCGATTTGCACAAAGTTAACGTCGTTTGGAAGACAATATAAGAGGCCTTTTATATGTTTTTTTCAATTTTTTTAAAAAACTTATATTTACAAAAATTGCTTCCCTTTGGATTTTTTCCAAATTTGCACAGAATATTCACCAGACTCTTACAAATCCAAAACAGTAATTCTGGACATAATACTTGTAACAGTTATGGAAATACTAAGTCAGGTCTGAAAATTGTTGAAATATTTTAAAAAATATTCCGTAAAAAATGCCCCGTTATGTTTACTTTCAAACGACGTAAACTTTGTAATAATCGGTTCAGCCTTTTAAGAGCAATTGAAAATTTCGTAAAACAAAATATACATTTTTCTCAATTTTTTCAAATTCCAATAAAATTCTGTACATTTTTTTTTTTCAGGAAATGGTTGGTGATAACTTATTTTTCCATTTAGCAACTTTTTCTAAAGTTTTTAGGCAAAAATAAATTTCATAGGTTAATATTAAAAACTCTGACCCAAATGTATTTATTTTTAGAAAAAAAAATTATAGAAAATTTCTATAAAATAATGCAAACATTTTCAGATGTTTATACTTAAAGAACATTTGCTATTTATAGAAAACGTGTTATTCTTTTTCTAAAACTTTTATTTATTGAAAATATCTTAAATAATTTACAAAATAATCTCAGGTTGCATATTTAATTCTTAATATTTTTGTTGTTATTTTTAATATATAAAAAATTTGTTAATTTGTTTATTTAAAGAAAATTTCTCAATTTTTTTTAAATAGAACAATTTTCAAATTTTTATCTAATGGAAAATTTCGTATAACATGAAATATCCCATATTTTTTTGATTATAGAAAAAGTTTTGTATATTGTTACTTTTACATCAATATCTTTATTTATTTTATGAGACGTCACATTTTTGAATTCTAATTATCTCAAATTACATTCAGTCGAAATTTGGGGTTTATCAGTTAACACAATCAAAAGTAGAGGTCATTCGGTTTTAATTACAAATAAATTTCATACAAATTTAATAATTTCATAATACTTTAATTCCCTCTCACGAAAACCACTTGTTTCGACTTAGCATACTTTGGAATGGAGGTATCAACATATTTTTTAAGTGATTTATAGAAAAATTACTTAGGTTAGTTATTAATCTATTAAAAGTATGACATTTGCTTTTGAATTTTGTTTGAGAAATACCTATGTCAATTTTGATTTAAATAAAATAATTCGAAATACGTTATTTTTAAGCATTTTATTTCTTTAAGATAGACCTTAATGTACTTTTATAAAATTAAGTATTAATTCACCTAACTTTTTGGTTCATGTTCATACAACAAAAAATTTCATCATTTAAGAATTTGCTTTAAATTGTTTACAACATCCCAATCAATTACAATGGCTAATTTGCATTATACACCCCCTGAAGTGAGCTACTCTTAAATTAGCAAAGAACGCCTTATTGTATGCTTCTATAACCGATGTATTTTATATTGCCTTCCTCTTTAATGATACGCTATTATTTTAAACTCTTTTTCTCCTCTGCTATAAAACCGACAGATGTCAATGCTTTCGCCATAGCACTGCAGCAACAAGATTTCGCTATGCACTTTACTCTACACTTCAAATAAAGCTCTCGTCCTCGTTGTGGTGTTGTTGTCGTCGTTGCCGACGTCGTTACCCCTAACAATATGCAATGATTGTGCAAAAAATTTTCAAATACTACTGCATACTTAAGACAAGCACTTAACACAAACGACAGACAACCTTAAGCCACTTAAAGTTCATGTTAAATACAAGCCAACTCTCACTGAGCTTAAAATATTTGCAGCACTATGCAGCTTCTCATACTCCTACTCCTCCTGGAGGTGCTGCTCTCTTAGGAGGTGCACCGAAGACCAGCCAAGCAAAAGTCTATCCATCCGTCCAGGGTCCCCTCTCCTTACTGTTATTCTCATCGTCGTTGTCGTTGTCTTTATCTTTAGATCTTTATGTGGCTCTAAAGCAGGAGAGAGAGAGAGACAGAGAATGGTAGGTAGATTCAGTTGGAAAATCTAGATTTTCTTGTTCACCATTGTGACACGCATTTAAATTAAGTGTAAATGACAGGAGATTTGTGTTTGTACAAAACAATTCCATTCTTTATGTGAGAATACAAACACCGAGAGAATACAATGCAATTCGTATTTTCTGCTTCTGTTCAGCAGGGGAAACTTTCTAGGAGGAAACTGCAGACTGCAGAAAGTCAGTCTACATTGACATTTTTTAAGTGGAAAAATATAATAACTTCATTTCAGTTTCAAATAAAGTATACACAAAGCTTAGTGTTTACACATGATACCCCCGAAAACAGAGGCAAAGAAGATGATTTTTTCCTCTTCTATATAAAAGATTTACTTCAGAGGCATCAAGGACACCATCGTCTAACAGCACTATGTGTTTCCTTTACGAGGATGAAGTCTATAATTATGGTTATAAGTCATTTATAAAAGTAGGTATATTTCTTTGAAGTGAAAATTGTAACAACTTCGCCACAAATACATTCATTGTTTATTTTGTTTAAACATATACGTTGGGCGCCAGTTGTTATTTCGTAGAGATCTAGTTTAAAACTTATATTTAAATTCGAACATATCACGCATAATTTGCTAAAAATAATTTACTTTATTTCAACATTAACGTTGGGCGCCAGATGTGCTGAGAAAAAAGGTAGTTTTTCTAATCGCCTTAACTTTCAACTCTATCTTCTCTGAAATACTTTTGTCATCAACATATGTGTATACTCGTAATTTTCCAATCTGGAACACATGTATATTCGTTATTCATAAAAATTGTAATAACTTCTTCACAAACTCTTATTTTTTATTTTATTTACGCATATGCGTTGGGCGCCAGTTGTTATGTCGATGGGATCTATTTAGTTCTCATCTTATATTTAAAGTCTAACATCTCACTAACTCATAATTTGCTAAAAATAATTACAGTTGCTGTTATTTTTGTATTCGACCTTTAAATTTTATTAAGCTTTTTTGTTTCAACATACACGTTGGGCGCCAGTTGTCATCACGCAGGAGTCTATTTGAAAACTTAAAACTTATATTTAAATTCGAACATCTCACTAACTCAAAATTTGCCAAAAAATAATTACTTTATTTCAACTTTAACGTTGGGCGCCAGATATGCTGATAAAATAGTTCGTTTTGTAATTTGTAATCGCCCTTAAACTTTCAGTTCTATCTTCTCTGAAAATATTTTGTCTTCAACATATATACTCTTTAACTGGTACACTTTCATGTTCATTATCGATACGAAATTTAATGACATTTCACAAACTCTTAATTTATTTATTTTATTTGCACATCTGCGTTGGGCGCCAGATGTCATGATGAAAGAATCTATTTTAGCAATCGTCTTATTTTTTAAGTCTAACACCTGTGAAAATCTCACAGTTTGTTTTAAACATCCGCGTTGGGCGCCAGATGCCATGATGAAATGGGTCCATTTGAATAATCTTCTTATCTTTCAAGTCTAACATTTGTGAAAATATAATTTGATCATCATCTTTGGGAACCAATTGTCATTGTAAATGGGTTAGGCTCCACTTCTTTTAACCTTTAACTTCTGAGTCGAAAATGTATGATATGTGGTTTGGACGTGGGGTAAATTTTACCCCTTTTAATTTTATTAAATATTTTTTAACACAAACATTTTTTTGGTTCCTATTTGTTGCTAAGAAATAAAGTACAATAACTTTATCAAATAATCAAAAAAATATTAATTAATTAATAATATTCACAAGCCTTTTAAGCACAGAAAAAAATCGTCGAGAGAGTGTAAGATTTTCCACCACCTCCACAGTTAAAGGTTAAATAAATTTATAAATGTTTAATATTGAGTAATTGCTCCTCTCAATTACAATTCAGATTCTGACAAATATTAAGAATAACTTATGGGTCATTGCTCTTCTTAATTACAATTCAGATTCTGATAACATTGAACTTATGGGCTAGATTTTTTTCTATGCATTTTTTAAACTATGGATTTTATTTGTGCCTAAAAAGTTTGCTAATTGGAAAATAAGATCTCGCTATCATTTATTTTTTGGAAAAATATTTTTTTTTTCAAAATATTATGAGGTCTTGAAATTTTTAAAATTTGAAAAATGAGTTTTTGAGTTTACGATATTTGTAAGTGCTCTTGAACGGCTGAACCGATTTTTACAAAGTTTACGCCATTTAAAAGAGAACATAATGGACTTTTTTGAGATTGTTTTTGCTAAATTTTATATATATTTTTTTAACGATTTTTGACAATTTATTGTTAAGGAAAACCATTCAGGATGACAAATTAATATTTTCTGTACAATGGCCTCAACGTAGGCTCGATTTTTAGGCATTTTATTTCTTGCCTAAATGTCGTTTTAGATAAGACCTTTTGAAGAAATATTTGTTTTCAAAATTTTATGGTGATATACAATTTTCATAATTAAAAAAAACCGTTTTTGAGTTTTACGAAATTGTTATTTTCTCTGTTGCTTACGTCATTTAGTAGATAACCTAAAGGACATTGTTTGGGGTTTTTTTTTGTTAAATTGTTTTTTTTTTTTTGAAAATAGTTTAGAAACTATTTTTGACCATTTATTGTTTTAAAAACTTCTTAAAGATGACAAATTCGTATTTCCTGTACAATATCGTATGCTCAATTTTTTTGGGCAATTTATTTCGTACCTCAAAGTAAGCTCAAAAATTGTATATTTAGTTGGTTTGGAAACAATATATAGTTAAGAAAAACCATTTGATATGACAAATTCATATTTGCTATACAACGGCCTCAACGTATGCTCATTTTTTTGGCAATTTATTTCTTTCCTAAAAGTATGCTCCAAAATTGTACATCAGTTTTCTTTGGGAAACAATTTATTGTTAAGAAAAACCGTTTAAGCTGACAAATTCATATTTGCTATACAATGGCCTCAATGTATACTCGTTTTTTTTTTGGCATTTTTCCTACTGTTCTACTCGTATTTTCTCCACATTTTGGAATCAATTTTATCAATAACAGCTGAGAGGACTACAAATGATCTGCAAATATTTTTTATATCGGTTAATAGTTTAAAAACTAAAAAAATTTGGAATTACAAAAAAATTCGATTCTCTTTATTAAAATTTGTAACACTTATTTGAGATCGTAAACATTTTTTGCCACTTTGTTTTCTTATTTTTGGTAATCGAAAACAATTTATTGTTAAGACACAACGATTAAGATGGCAAATTCTTATTTGCTGTGCAACGGCCTTAACATATGCCCTTATTGTGTGCAATTTTGTTTATTGCCTAAAAGTATACCTAAAAATTTCGCATATTGTTTCTTATTGTTCTGTCTGTATTGTTACTCCTTTTTGGATTTTCCTGTTCGAGGTCTAAAGAAGGTATTTTATCAATGGCTGCTGGGAGGACTACAGGTGATCTGATGATACTTTTTATATCGGTCCATAGTTTTCGCATAGAAGAAAAACCTAAGAAATGTTGAGCTTTTTCAAAAAAAAAAAATCCTTTCGGAAAAAAAACCAAAGTTTGTAAAAATTTAATGTTTCACAACACTTAATATTAAATTACGATTGATGTATTACGAATTTCAATTGATGTTTTTCGACTTTCAATTGATGTTTTTCGAATTTCAATTGATTTTTTTTCGAATTACAGTTGAAAATGGTATAGTTTACGAACAGAGGGTAAAAATAAAGATTCTTATTTCTACACTTTTTTAATTAATTTATTGTAAAGAATTGTGAACGAATTTCATAGTCGTTGTACAAATGCCTTAAATTACGCTCTAATTATGGAATATTTTAGTTCCTGCCTAAAAGTATGCTCCAAAATTTAAAATTTGTTTTTTATTCCACGTTTTCATACCATTTTCGATTTTCCTTCCAAACTGGAGGACATTTTCTGCTTTACCAAACAGTTTTCATAGTTTGAGATATATCGGAACCTTACGATCTCAATAGTAGTTTCATTTTAAAGACAGAGGACTACCCACAGGGGGAAACAATAGTCATATTTTTTAACTGTTTATGAAATGAAAATCAATTTATTGTTAAAAATTAAGAACCAATTTCATATTTTTTGTACGAATGCCTTAAAGTATGCTCTAATTATGGCAATGTGAAACATGCTTTTTTAAATTAAACGTTTTCAACCCCATTTTCCTTCCAAGCTGGAGGACATTTCTGGTTTACCAAAAACTGTTCATATTTTAAATAGTCCCATTTTCCAGTTAAGAGTAAGAGGACTGCAACTGATGTGCAAATATTTTTAAAATAAGTTAAGTTTTCTTCCCCTTTTTAGAAATCAAAATCAATTTATTTTTAGGAAACATTTATTAAAATGCGAAATAATTCATATTTGCTGCACAACTGCCTTAAAGTCTGCTCTAATTGTGTGTCATTTTATTTATTTCCTAAAAGTATACCCCAGAATTTCACATTTGCTTTTCTAATGTTCTACTCTTATGCCGATTTCGATTCTGGAAGAAATGTTGCTCGGTCTACGTGAAATACTGGAAAATATTTGCACTTTTTAAGTCAAAATTATGAAGGTCCTAGAAGTTAACTTAACTCCAATTTTAAATTTTCAAAAATATGTTAGAAATTTACAGTTTTACGGAAAAGTGTAAACCAAATATTGCAATTTTTTGCAGAAAGGAAATCGCCATTAGTTTTCCTACCTTTTTCGAGTTTCCCTCCAATCTAAAGGACACTTTCTGCTTTGGCAAAAACGGAAAGGCATTTCTTTTTTTTTTTTTTTTGATTCTGTACTTCAGTATTATTGTATGTAATGTTGCAACATTGGCTTATGGCTGTTTATGTTCTTCAAGTTGTTGCACAGCATTGTGTTGCAATTTCATTTCACTTCTGTGTTCATAGAGCTTATATTAACAACAATTGCAATAACAGCATATAATACTTACAGACACACACACACAAAGAGATAGATGAGAGTCTTCCCAACATTATGAGAATTTCAGTGTCATTGTCACAATTGTACACAACTTCTGTTGTTGTTGCCATAGGGGGAGTCCTATCTGCTTTCTCAGGACTTTAAAAAGCAAAATCAACCGCCAGGAGATAGACAACAACTTCGTTTTCAAGCTTTGTTTAAATATTCATATCATTTCCAGAAACAAATTCCGAGTTTTAGTCATAGTGGTCCGTTGGACGAAAAAAAAACTTTCTAAAAACAGCAGCAGGACTCCAGGCAGGAAGAACAGAACAGTACCAGCTGCTTATTTGCTTTTGTGTCCTGCGTTGTGTGTCTCTTTTTTTCTACTACTGAGTTGTTTGTCATTTGTGATGTTTAGTTTCACTTTGTATCATTTTATTGTCTGGGAAAAAAACAGCGCCAAATGCAATTTTCTATGCTGACTGACTCTGGCAGAGAATCATTTCATTTTTGTTGCATTGTTTCAGTCCAAACAATGTCTGGTCTTGTTAGTTTGTCCCTCTGTAACCAACCATGGCGAGGTCTCCCTATTCAATGTATGACTGGTCTTTGTTTTTAATAATATTTTCAAAAAATTATATACAAATTTGCTTAATAGAAGTCATAATAATACAAAGACAATGACAACAGACAGACGAACGAAGGGACAATTGTATTTCTATTTAAATAAATTATTTGCCAAGCACCTGTGGTTTTTTAGTTTCTTCTGCCCAGACTAGACCGACAACAAAAGACCACAAATTTGCCATTAGCTTAAAATTAAATTCAAAATTACTCTGATTGTTTGCCCCCACTCCAAACGCCACCTACATGAGTTTCGTAGTTTAGAGTTTTCTTTGGGAGGCCATATGACAATTGCCTTTTTGCTTTCACCTAGAGAAATTATCATTTTGGGTTTTATGATACACGGAAATAAATTTTGTTCATTAACACAAAGAAAAGAGTTTTGATCCTATTATCCTACACTGAACATGCTTCGGCCTTTAATTGGCGCCAACGGCAATACACATTTAAAATCGACCAATTTTGTATTTAAATTGAAAATAATGTTATTGGTACTATGTAAATGTTCTTAAACTTAAGTATAAGATATACTTATATTAATAGTTTATTGTATTTGGTGCCTAATCAATGTAATTTTCTTTAATATTTGAATACTTTCAAATCAACTATCATTTGGTGGTTCCAAAAATTAAGGATTTTTTTCTTTATTTCATAAATAAATTTTCTGAATATTTATGCGTTTTTAAAAAAAGTTTCATAAATATAAAAAAAATCTGATGAAGATTATTTAATGAATAAATGTTTTCGCAATTTTGAAGATTTTACTTTAAAATGGGTCAATTTTGTATTTAAGTTTATAATATATAATTGTTACTAAGTAAATGTTCTTTAACTTAAGTATGAAATGCCTTATTAATAGTCTTAATAGTTTATTGTCTTTCTCAATGTAATTTCCTTTAATATTAGTATACTTTCTACTACAGTCAACTATCATTTAGTGGTTCCTAAAATTAAAGATTTTTTTCATAATTTCATAAACAAATTTCTTTAATTTTAATGAAGTTTTATAATTATAAATATAACAAAGAAATGATGAAGAATATTTAATGAATAATTTTTTTTCGCAATTTTGAAGATTGTACTTTAAAATCGACCCATTTTGTATTTAAATTGAGAATAATATAATTGGTACTTAGTAAATGTTATTTAACTTAAGTGTTAAATGTCCTTATATTAATAATTTATAGTATTTTGTGCCTTATCAATGTAGTTTTCTTTAAACTTAGAATACTTTCTTCAGTGCAGTCAACTATCATTTAGTGGCTCTTAAAATTAAAGTTTTTTTTCTTAATTTCATAAAAAATTTTCCTTAATTTTAATGAAGCTTTTAAAAAGTTTCATAAATATAAAAAAGAATCGATGAAGAATATTTAATGAATAAATTTGTTAGCAATCTTTTAGATTGTACATCAAATATGTTTTAATCTTTAAAATTTGCAGTGTTCATACTTAATAATAAGTTCATACATACTTAAAATAAGTATAACTTAGTAGCTATGTTAAATAAATTGTCTTATTTATGTAAATAGTTTGTTGTCTTTGGCGCCAAGTCACTGTAATTTTCTGAAATATTAGAATACTTTTTTAGTGTAATCAATGAGTAGTCATTAGCTGTTCCTAAAATTGAAGAATTGTTCATAATTTCATAAAAATGTTCCGTAGTTTTAATGAAAAAATTAAATTTCAATTTCATAAAAAAAAATTCTTAGTTTTAATGAACCTTTCAAAAGGTTTCATAAATATAAAGAAATAATCGATGAAGCATATTTAATAGTTTTGTTTTTGACTATTGAGTTCGAGATCGTTGTTTTTGTTTTCTGTTAAACAGAAAAACAAACCTTCTTAAAAAAACAAACCTTCTTTAAATAAGAAGAATAAGAAATGTGTGAAATGTATTAAGGGTGGTCACTGGTTGGTGGACGATATCGTTTCGGAAGCTACCAAGCAACCTCATCGGCACCTTGGACAAAATACCCTGTCAATAATTGGCACAATATGAGAGCAGCTCAATATGAAATAATTGAGAACTGGCTTCAAAGTCCCATATCTCCAAAACATTGCAGACAGTATTTCTCAACCTTAATACATCCCCACACTTCTTGTTTGGTTTTTTGTGTGTCCCTGCAATTTATTATTTAATATATTTTATGAAGATTGTTAGTCAAATATGCCGTAATCTTTAAAGTGAGCACAGTTCATACTTAAGAATAAGTTCTAATCTTTAAATTGAGCACAGTTCATAAGTTCATACATACTAAACCTCTGCATCAAGACATTCATTTCTTCGTCTACAGTAGTGTACACTACTTCACTGAACACTGAAACATTGTATATTTTACTCGATTGACACCACCATAGAATGATCGGAAAAAAAAGAACAAACACTTCACACTGTTTGATGTTTACAATCTAGTCATGTACTCTGCTCGTTCGGTTGTTGTATTCTTTATACTCGTTTCAATTCGTCAAACGATGAGTATAATGAAGCGAGTACAGTGCTGTTTTCTGTTTCTTCAGTATGTACACTAGTGTATTTACCCCTCAAAATCAATAAATTTCTAAGGTGGTCCGTCGCTCTTTGTTGTTGCGTCTCTCTATGCAATGACAATGAGTACAGTAGTGCAGTGTACACTGAAATCGAGTATTTCAGTTTTTGTGTACAGTACTTGAATGAGTGTACTTCTCCATTGTCTTGTTACTTATTTGTTTTGAAACCTGTTTGGCGGTTACTGTTCTCTTCACTCATTAATTTGTTTTGTCTAAATAGAGTGTGTGGCAGTAAGTATTTGATAAACAACTGAATGTCTTGAAAGGCCATTCAAGACATTTATTGCAGAGGTTTAATACATACTTCAAATAAATCTAACTTGCTTAATATTAAAGAATGTCCTTATTTTAAAGATTTTTAAGATATTTACGTAAAAACTTTGAAATTGTAAATAATCATTGTATACAAATTTTTTGTTGATTAACATTTTCTTAGTGTACGATTCATTTTTTCCCTGGTAAAAACCGTACCCCTTCCGGCGGCTGCTGCATTTTACTGTTTTCTATAAATTTTCTTTAATTTTGTTTATGTGCATAGTCGTTTGTCTTTATATAAATGTCTTTCTCCGTCTACCATCGAACACCCACCTTTTTCAATTTGGATTTTGCCTTCCTTTTTTTTGTATGAATCGGAGGACACATAAATTTCTATAGAAAAATTGCTTAATCTAACCATATATGATAATGTTTTATTGTTACTTGGGTTTATTGCCATTTCTCTTGTTTGTGTTCGCTTGGTTTTTTTTAGTTTTTGCCTTTAATATGTGTAAGTGTTTGTTTGGTGCTTTAGGCCATGCAAGACTTCGGTGACAATTGGCTTATAAGCATTTTGTGTTGCATTGTTAGGTTTGCGAGGCAATGAAAACGCCTACTTTCGGTGTGATTATTTAGTTTGGTTGCCATTTTGCAGTCAGCCATAAATTTAAAATCATACAGACATAAAGATTGGATTTTCTTTTTTTTTTGGTTTTATATGGAAACCCATTAACTTTTTGTGTGGCACAGTGATCCTGAACATGATCAGAGGTTTTGAGAAATTTCTTGTTCTTTGATATTCCTCATTTTCTACCTTAGACAGTTTTATAAAAACTTTGTAAAAAATGTATTCTTTTTTTTCGACCTAAAGGCTTTCCCAACATAAAGGTTGTAATGAGTAAAACGTCAGAAAGGTTTAAAACAATCGCTCTATCTAAATTTTTGCAAATTTTTTGTAATATAAAATTTTTGTGGTACATTTTTAAGATTTTTTTTAATTCGCACAATTGCTAATAAAATCTAAATGCATGGAAAGGCTCAATCTCAAGGAAGTGCAGAGTCATGCTTTTAATTCACCAAAAAAAGCGTTAGACAATTTTAATAAATAACTCTGTCAAATTGTTTGCAATTTCTCCCATTTTTTGTGGTACACTTTTGAGATCTTTAGTTCTCGCAAATGCTTATAAAACGTATATATATGGAAAATCTTACGCGCACGCATGTGCAGAGTCGTGATATATATATATATATATTCACGAAAGAAAGCTTAAGAAGACTTAAAAAAGACTACGTCAAATTGTTTGCAATTTCTCCATATTTTTGTGGTATCCATCTGGGATATTTAATTTGCACAAATTGTAACAATGTGTTTGTCGATAGAAAATAGTACTATCAAGGAAAAGCAGATTCGTATTTTCAATCAATTTAGCTAAATTGTCTTCACGAAAGAAAGAAAGATGTATATCGAAAGAAAATCGTACTCTCAAGGAAGTGCCGAGTCGTAGTTTTAATTAATTTATCTATATTATATTCATCAAAGAAAGCTTTAAAAAATTTAAAAAACACTACGTCAAATTGTTTGCAATATCTTCACATTTTTGTGGAACCATTCCCAGATATTTAATTTGCACAAATTGTAATAAAGTGTAAATCGTTGGAAAAGCTTACTCTCAGTGCAGTGTCCTAATTCTAATTCATTATATCCAACAAAAAATGCTTTAGAATAGTTAAAAGTCACTGCGGCAAAATTTTTGCAATATCTCCACATTTTTGTGGTACACTTTTGAGATCTTTAGTTCGCGCAAATACTACAGAGTCGTAATTTTAATTTATTTAGCCAAATTGTATTCACGAAATAAAGCTTTAAAAATTAAAAAAACAACCGATCCAAATTTTAGCTATTTCTCCACATTTTTGTGGTACACTTTTGAGATCTTTAGTTCGCGGACATTGTAATAAAATGTATATAAATGAAATGACTTACTCTCAAGGAAATGCAGAATCGTAAACATTAATTTATTCAACTAAATAGTATTCACTCTGTCTACATTTTTTAAATTTCTCCACATTTTGTTTTACGTTTCTGCACAAATTCTAATAAAATGTATGTCGATAGAAAAGCTTACTTTCAAGGAAATGCAGAGTCGTATTTTTAATTAATTTGGCTGAATGGCTTTCACGAAAGAAAGCTTTTAAAAATTAAAAAATCTATCAATCTCAATTTTTGTAATTTTTCCACATTCTTGTGGTACATTTTTAAGATATTTAGTTCCCGCAAATTTTGATAAAATGTATGTCGAAGGAAAACCCTTCTCTCAAGGAAGTACAGAGACGAATTTTTCAAATTCATTTAGCCCAATTAGTTTCAGGGAAGAAAGCGTTAGAAAGGTTGAAAATTCACTCCGTCAAATTTTTGGCAATATCTCCACATTTTTGTGGTACACTTTTGAGGTCATTAGTTCGCCCGAATACTTATAATATGGAAAAGCTTACGCTCAATCATGTGTAGAGTCGTAATTTTGATTCATTTAGCCAAATTGTATTCAAGAAAGAAAGCTTTAGAAGAGTTAAAAAATAAATCTATTAAAATTTTTGAAATTTTTTCACTTTTTTGTGTTACACTTTTGAGATCTTTTGTCGCTTAGATTGTAATAAAAAGTATATCGAAAATCTTACTCTCAAGAAAAGAAAGCTTTAAAAGAGTTAACAAAATCACGACCTAAAATTGTTTGCAATATCTCCACATTTTTGTGGTACACTTTTGAGATCTTTAATTCACGCAAATTGTAATAAAATGTATATCAATATAATAGTTTACTTTCCAGAAAGTGCAGTGTCTCAATTTCCTATATCTATATTTACGAAAGAAAGCTTTAGAAAAGTTAAAAAAATGGATCCATAATTTTTTTACAATTTCTCCACATTTTTGTGGTACACTTTTGAGATCTGTAATTCAGGCTAATTATAAAAAAATATATATCGATGGAAAAGCTTACTCTCAAAAAAGTGCAGTGTTCTAATTATAATTCATTTAGCTGAAATATATTGACAAAAACAAACTTTACTTTGATTTTTTATAAAACCAGGTAATTTTAAAAGGAATTTTATCAAAGCTCCCCAAGATATGCACTAAAATATTTTATCAATGAAAAAGCTTACTCTCAAGGAAATGCAGAGTCCTAATTTAATTTCATTTAGCTAACTTTTATTTACGAAAGAAAGCTTTAGGAAGTTATAAAATTCATTTTTTGAAATTTCTCCACATATTTGTGGAGAAATCTGTAATTTTGAGATCTGTAATTCATGCTAATCGTGGAAAAGTGTATATCGATGGAAAATCGTGCTCTCATGAAAGTGCAGTGTCCTAATTTAAATTAATTTAGCTTAATAAAATTATATGCACGAAAAAAGCTTTACTTAGTATTTTTATCAAAACGGTTTAATATTACAACAAATTTAGTTTCCCGCACTTTCAGCTAAAGTTCCCTAATATAGGCAATATTTTACAGTACTACTAAACTTCTAAATAAAAAATTTAATTAATCCTCTTTAATCAAATTCATTTGAGTTTATTCCCAAGCCTTTTCTCTTTTTTGAAGTTGCCAACATTTGTGACGAACATTTTCAAATTTAAGTTTAAGCACTTGCAAAGTTTCGTTTTTAAATATCCATTAATGCAATACATATTGTATAGAATACTCATCTAAAATGTAATATGCAGACCTCTCATGGTCGGGATGATATTTTAAGTATTCATGAAATTTCAAAGGTGTCTGAAACCTTAATGTTATCTCAATTTACCTTAAATTGCAGGCATCTTATTGTTTCCAACTAGCAAAGAAGCATACAATAAGGAGTCAATAATCTGAATTACATTTACAGCATACCTTAAGGAGTCTGCAAAACTCTCTCTCTCTCTCTCTACGTGAAATAGTAGTTTTATTCATTGAATATTAACTAAATGTAGCTTAAAATTATTTAAGATTTGTGGTGCAATTAACCTGCCATTGAAGCATATAATTGGGAGTGAATTACATTTGCAGCATACTATAAAGAGTCTTCGAAACTCTTTCCTCTGAAATAGTAATACGTACAACGAATTTCATTGAATTCCAAAATTGTTTTACACCCATAAATTATACCAATTTAGATTAAATTACTTAAAAGCTTTTGTTTCGAATTATCTTGCCAATGAAGTATAAAATTAGGAGTCAATAATCTAAAATACAGTTACAGAAATCTAAGGAGTCCCTGAGGCCCTTTCCATAAATTAGCAGTATTATAAGAACGTTGTATGTGTGTATGTTCATGAAAGTTCAAAAGTTGTTGACTCCTTGGTATTTTATCAACTTAGTTTAAATTTCTTAAAGGCTCTTAGTTTAAATTATATTGTCAGTGAATCATCATACACTTATGAGTTTGAAGTCGAATAAAATCTACAGCATAATTTAAAGAGGTTTTAATCTCCCTTACACAAATATGAAATACCTATAAAAAATATCAATATTCATGGAATTTTAAAACGTGTTGACAACCTAATATTTTATTAGTTTAGTTATAAAGTCTATGAATTCCTATTATCTTACGAATGAAACATACAATTAGGAGTCAATAATCCGAGTTACATTTGCAGCATAATTTGAGGAGGTTTCAAAACTCTTTCCATAAACTATAAATATTGTAAGTAAATATTCAGTCATGGAATTTCAAAAGTGTGAAGTGCTAATATTTTATCAATTTAAATTTCTTAAAAGCTATTGTTTCCAATTAACTTGTCCAATGAACATTCCATTACGAGTAAATAATCTTTTATTACATTTACAGCATACATTAAGGAGTCTCCACAAATTAACAATAGAAATTCCAAATTCAAGGAATTCCAAAAGAATTTTTGGAACCCTAATATTTTATTACTTCAGCCTAAATTTCTTAAAGGCTATTAATTCCAATTAAAATGCCAATGAAGTATGCAATGAGGAGTTAACAATCCGAGCTACATTTGCAGCATAATTTTGGGAGGATTAAAAATAAAAACTCTTTTCATGAACTAGTAATTTTGTAAGAAAATATCCAGACAGATTTCAAAAGTGTGATGTCCTAATATTTGTTCAACTTAAATTTCTTAAAGGCTATTATTTCCAATTAACTTGCTCAAACAGCATTCAGATGCGAATCAATAATCTCTTATTACTTTCACAGCATACTTTGAGGAGTCTTTGAGCTACCCCTCCACAAATTTCCAATATTAGAAAATTTTAAATTCTTGGAAATTCAAAAGTGTTTTACACCCCAATATTTTTTTAATTCAGTTTACATTTCATAAAGGTTTTTGATTCCAAATAAATTGCCATTAAGCATTCACTGAGGAGTTAATAATCAGAATAACATTTACAGCATAACTCAAGGATAATTTAAAGCTCTTTCATAAAATTACAAAAAAAAAAATAGATTTCAAAATATTCGCGGATTTTTCGTATGATTTTACACATGCAATTTTTCCCCATTAGCTTGCAATGCAAGCATATAGTTAGGAAACAATAAACTGAATTTGAATTGCATACTTTAAGGTAACAAAAAGACGTTGTGAGTATTTGGTACTTTAAATTGTAATTGGTTTGTAATTATTTGTTCAATTAAGATTATATTTCATGATGGCAATTATTTCAAATGAACTTCATAGAATTTAAAAGGTTTATTAAATCATACTGTTATCTCAATTTACCTTAAATTTGTTGAAAGTTATTGTTTAAAATTAGCAAAGAAGCATACAATTAGGAGACAATAATGGGAATTACATTTACAGCATACCTTTAAGGAGTTAATATTTATTTATTGAATATTAACTCAATTTAGCTTAACATTATTTGGGGCTTTAGTTGAGAAATAATAAACATGATGAAAATTATTTCAATTGATCTTTGCAATAGTAGCATGCAATTAGGAGCCAATAATCTGAATTTGGGAGACAATAAACTGAATTATATGTAATTGAATACTTCATGGTTACAAAAAGTAAGTTTACGTATGGTGGTCACTTTAGAGAGGGGTCAATATTTCCCTCTTTTGCACATTCACATGCACATGAATCGAAACGCTTTGATCCTGACATTTTAGGTATTTGATGTGTTGAGCAACATTGCTTAGATCTCTACGAGGAACATTTTTGTTGAACATTTTAACCCTCTTGCTGTTCAATCTACTGGTCTTTTTGGTCCATTTTGTGGAGAAGGGTAAAGATCACCCCTAAAATGGGTGTTTAACGTGTTAAAATCTTCTACAAAAATATTTACCATAAAATTCTACTATAAGTCTCTGAAGACACCAAAACTCAGGACTCAACTTAAATGCCAGAAATAAGTCAAAACTTAAAATCGATTTTTAGGTCTAGCTCCAATTCTAATTCCCTTCTGTACAAAATTCACCAAAAATACCCCTACATTGAACAGCTAGAGGGTTAAAATGTTCAACAAAATTTTTCCTCGTAGTATTCTAAGCAATGTTGCTCAACACATCATATACCAATACCGATTCATTATAAGAATGTGCAAAAGGGGGAAATATTGATCGCCCTCTAAAAACGCCGATACATGTATATTCTTTTTTTACCCCCCTCTATCAGAATCCGTTGTCAGAACCTTGTTATTTTTTTCGTCAGTGTAATCTGCATTTAGGACATAATTTATACAGTCTTTAAGACCCTTTCCAATATTCCAAGAATTTTGTTAGTATATTCATAGAATTAAGTTAAATGTCAAATTTCTTCGTTATTTTCGTGCGCTAAGGCCATTTTTTTAATAAAAAAAAACACTTTCCAGTCGACCTACGACCTTGACACACATGAGCAATATTTTAGCTCTCGTTAAGAGCTATCTTTCTGTCATTCACCTATTCCCAATCCGGCGTACCGTTAAGGAGCTACCGCAAAAATAAACTTTCCATTCACATTTGAATATGATGCTGTCCATTTTTATTAAATCCAAAAAAAGCAATTTCCAGTCGACCTACGACCTTGACACCCATGAGAAATATTTTAGCTCTCGTTAACAGCTATCTTTTTACCATTGACCGATTGTGGCTACGTGCCACACAGCAAATGAAACAATTGAATTGTTACGAGAAAAGTTTGGAGAATCGATTATTTCAAGAAATTGTGATATTGAATGGCCTCCAAGAAGTTGTGATTTAACACCAATAATCTATTTCTTGTGGGGTTATTTGAATTCGAAATAAACCAGACACTCTTCAAGCTTTACCAGTCAATATTGAACGAGCCATTCATGACATACGACTTGATTTACTCGAAAATTGGGTTCATCGAATTCGTTCCTGCTGAAGAAGTCGTGGAGGCCATTTCAATGACGTTTTATTTAGAACTTAATTGTATCGATTGTACTTCACATTAAATAAAAAACTTTTGAATTTCCTTAACAATAAGTTTTTTTTTTCAAAGAAATCATATCACTCTTATTGGAAAACCCTGTATTTTGCTTACCAAAATTTTTCAATTAAAGCATACTTTTATGAAAAAATTAAATTAATTTAGAGTTGCATATTTCAAGGAGTCTATGTTCTTTTAAATTCAAACATTAAGTTTCAGTTTTCAGTTGGGTTTACACAATTTATCCGGAGTAAAACGATATATAATAATTTTTTCATGAATTTGAAGCAAAGAGACAAACTTTACTTTCAGTCTCAATTATTATCATTGTTCTTTAATTTTCATGAATTTGAAGTAAAGAGACAAACTTTACTTTCAATCTCAATTATTATCATTGTTCTTTAATTTTCATATTGAAATTTTTTTGTCAACGTTTAATTACACTTTTCGAAAGTAAAATTGCAAAACATACAAAGTCTGTCTGTCTTCATTATTTACTTTGCAATTCAGTTCTCCTCATTGCTCGCTCTGCACTTATATAATTTCAAAAGAATATTGAAATCGACATGAAGTGTTCCGGACCCTTTGACACACAAGAAATAAGATTAATTACTTCCTGGAAATGAAACTAAATGAATGTTGTCTTTCTGTGTTCCACAGCAAACACACCTCTTCTACTTGAGAGTTCAGTTTGAACGAAGAACCCTGCCAATACCTCAATCTATTGCCGGTTGTTTGTTGTAGTTGTTGATAGTTCCATTCATTGGATCGCTTCATATTTCATTCATAGACATTAAAACGCCTTTATGTGTACTCTCGTTTTTTTCTTTTATGCCATATATAATGGCAAAGGAAAATAGAAAGACAGGCGGACTAACATTTTTCTATTTAAGAAATTAGTGCCAATATTTATTTAATAGATAGAGTTTCAGTTTAGTCTATTGTTACGCTTATCATTATCCACATTATTGTTGGTGTCTTATTATGGAAAGGCTACGAGGATGAGGTTGTTCTGGTCTTCTTCCAATGTTAACTGATTCTACAATTCGCCAACACATTGTTTTAGGCCCAGACATGAACGCCTTTATGGTCCATCCCCCTTTTCATTCTTTAGTTTGGCAACATTCTTTGTCTTAATTCAAACATACTTAAGTATGTATATATGGCCTGGAAGGACCGACAGACAGACAGACGGACATTTTCATTCAATTAAACCCAGATACTTGTAACATATCTTTCGATTTCAGCTAAAGAGGAAAGTCAATATTAATTTATGGCGCTTTTTTTTGTTTGTTGCGTTTTAATATTAAGTGTCTCTTTGAGACACTGTCTTTCGTGTCGTGTTCGTCTTCTTCTTCTTTGCTTTGTAAAATAATAATAATCAGTAAATTAAACAAACACTCAAAGTAGTGAACTGGAAATCTGCTTAATTGCTTTTTTCGTCATTATTATTGTTTTGCCATTGTATACTTTTAGGCTTTTGTTTGTCTAGTGAAGAGACTTTGTCTGTTAAATCAGAGATAGTCTCATGAATCTTATTTGAGTCAATATTTAAGGCAAATAATAACCTAAGGTTAAGATTTGAATTTGGTTCAGTCTCGATGTGAGGTTTTTTGACACCTGAAGTTCTTAAGAAAACTGTTCTTGTTTGAAAATTAATGGGTAAAAGATTTATTACTAGGAAGGTATTAAATGCATATAGGAGCGAAATTTATTTTAAGGAGAATCTGATAATCCTAAATTGAAGTATAGTTTGAGGCACTTTGGCAAAAACTTAAATAAAAAAGTTTCAGTTATTGTCACGTACAAAATTGAACTCCTATCGATTGTTATGATCAACTTCAGCTAGAAAGACATAGCTCATGTAACTTAATAGATTTCGAAACTAATTTGCCTCAAACATAAATAGATTCTTCGACAAATACTTCGATACTCTAAAATTTTGGTATAAAATAATATACACATTAGGTTAGCCATTTAAATCTCTTGCAAGAATAACAGGAATTTCAAATTTTGAGTTTAAAAACTGCATAGTTTAAGGAGAATACCCGTATATCAAATAAAAACTGAAGCATAATTTAAGGCTTTAATCTTTTAACCAATAATGTCACCCTCTAGAAAAAGTGCATATGCCAATTTAATTTAGCAGTATTTCTTAAATTATCCATATATTTTTAGGAGAAAACTAGTAAGCAAAAGTGACGCATGCTTTAAGGTATATTTAAGACATACATAAAAAATGTTTAATATTTTAAAAATAAATATTTAAAATAATAAAGAAATGGTAAGTTGTACACGTCTCTTGCAGGATTATCAAAAGTAGTTAAAATTTTGAGTTTAGAAACGTTATGAGGGATTTGATAAATAAACTATTAAAGTAACTACATATTTTTGGTAGAATATACCTAATCAAAACAAGCATAATTTAAGGCTTTAAAATTTTAACACGTGACTACTCACCAGAAATTATTTATGTGTATAAATAATTTAGTAGAGTTTCTTAATTACATATTTTTAGGAGAACACATTTTAACAAAAGTGGGGCATACTTTAGGGTATACTAAATACTATAATAAAAAATGTTTAAAAAAATATTTACTCTATACACTTTGCAACAAAAAAAAATTGTTCATATTCCTAAAAACTTATTTATGAATTAAGGAGAATTAGTTTATGAAACCTCAAATAAAATGTGGAAAAGTTTTTTTTTATAATTTTTTTTTTAATTCCATTATACGTCAAAGATATACATATATAGTATTTGGACCATATTTTTGAAGTATAAGCTTGATAAAGGTTTAGCTACGCTTTAAATTAAAAAAAAATATGACAGCAACGAATGTTGGGAATATCACTTTCACGTAGAAATAATGGTTTAGTAACCAAAAAAATCGGAATTCTAAAAATAAAATATTTTTTTTTAATATTTTTTCGTGTTTAGGGCACCTTCTTACGCCAGAAAATGTTATGCACACCCGTTTTGCAAATATTTTGTTGCATAGTGTTATTATATCTAAATAATTTCAGCAGATTTTCTCTCTCAAAAAATTTTGAGTTTAGTAGCAGTTTGACTGATTTGGCAGAGCAAAAATTATAGTATCTGCATATGTTTGGGAGAATATGTCAAATCAAAACTGAAGCAGAATTTGATGCTTTATTTTGTTTAGCAAATAACTTTACTCACTGAAAATAATTTCAGTGTCTAACAGTCTTTTTTAATTTAACCACATAATTTTAGGAGAATACAAGTAAGCAAATTTGAGGTATACTTTAAGGCACTAAATTAAAATATTTATTATTAAAAAAAAATAATATATTTAATTAACTTTTTCAACAAAACAATTTCATCAGTTTTTCTCTCTTAAAAACTTTCTTAATTTCTTACTACTTCTTCACCTTGTTTTTGCTTTCTTCATCCATTTTATTTTCCGACGTCTGCAATGCAATTACTTAAGTATTAATAAAAGTACATTAAACTCTGTTCATGGTTGGTCTTATTACAATATAAGGATTCGGTAATGTCTTCCACAAAATTAATATGTTGCATCCTACTTGTATAAACAACATTTAAACAATTGAACAAATTATATCTAAATAATTTCAACAGCTTTTTTCTCATAAAAACTTGTCTTACACGATTTTTTAGTTTAGAGGCGATATGAGTGATTTGGTAGAGTAAACATTAAAGAAGCTGCATACGTATTTTCGTTTGATATTATTTCGGTATTTTAATTGTTATTGCATATGTTTAGGAGAATATGTCAAATCAAAACTGAAACATAATTTAGGCTTATAATATATATATTTTAACAAATAATTTTACTCACTAGAAATAATTTCTCTGTCTAATTCACTTAATAGTCATTCTTAATTTAACCGCATAATTGTTGGAGAATATAATTAAACAAATTTGAGGTATTCCGTAAGGCGTTAATATTTATTATTTTAAAAAAAAAAATATTTAATCAACTGCACCAACTGTTATATCTAAATAATTTCAGCAGTTTGTCTATCTTTAAAACGTTCTTAATTTTTTTACTACACCTTCACCTTGTTTTCAATATTATTTTATTTCTTCATCCAGCTCATTTTTCGAAGTCTGTAATGCAATTACTTAAGTATTATTAAAAGTATATTAAACTCAGTTCATCGTTGGTCTTATTACAATATTAGAAATCAGTAAGTAAAATATTACAAAAATATATATTGTAAAAAAATGTTTAGCCAATTATATCTAAATAATGAAATCTTGTGTTTGTGTTTAACGGTCGGAGTGATTTGGAGAGCAAAAATTAAAGAAGCTGCATATGTTTAGGAGACTATATCAAATCAAAACCGAAGCATAATTTAAAGCTTTAATTTCTGATCAAATAACTGTACTCACTAGAAATAATTTCAGTGTCTAATTAACTTAATAGTCTTTAATTTAGCCACATAATTTTAGGATAATAAATGTAAGCAAATTTCAAGTATAATTTAAGGCGTTAAATGAAAATATTTATTATTTTCAAAAAAAAATATTTAATCAACTGTTTTATCTGAACAATTTCAGTACTTTCCTCTCTTAAAAACTTTCTTAATTTCTTACTACTCCTTCATCTTGTTTTCATTATTATTTTATTTGTTCATCCAGCTCATTTTTCCAACGTCTGTAATGCAATTACTTAAGTATTATTAAAGGTACATTAAACTCAGTTTATGGTTGGTCTTATTACAATATAAGGATTCTGTAATGTCTTTCACAGTATTGTCTTCCACTAGTATGACTCGCAGGTTGTCTGTCCATCGCCTGTCTGTTGCATCCTACTTGTGTATAGCTGGTAATTGGTTTTTATTGTTTCTTGTTTATGGTATAAATTCTTACCTGTAGTAAATGTACGCATATATACATTTTTGGAATATATCGACGACATGTTTGGTCGCAATGGAGCAATTGATTACAATCCAAAAATTGTTTTGTTCTTATTTAGGGACACACATGACTTTTACCTATTGAATTTTGTTTTACGATAATATGAATCTATCAGAGTTAAAAAAGCTTATGGGGATTTCGTTTATGGAAAAAGTGCAACAATTTAGTTGGCCTTTTCCAGAAAACTAAACTTTTATACCACATTTTGGAATTTTGAAATAGGAGCTAAGTTTAGTTCGAGGAACTACATCAGTTCCACATAAAAAGGTTAAATATTTTCCGAATTTCGCGTCGACGGGGCAACATTTTTTTTCAGAATCGAAATCATATATATATTTATATATTTATATTTTTTAGATAATTTAGATATTTGTCTTCAGACTACAGTCAATATTTGAACTAATTTATAATTCTGTTTTATACTTTAAAGTCTACTCCGAAAAAAATTTGGCTTTGCTTTGGTGACAGAGACAATACAACTTTAAAATAAATGAATTTTGTACTTAAATTCAAGATAATATAAATGGTATTAAGCCTATTTTCTTTAGCTTAAGTATGAAATGTTCTTATATTAATGATGTATTATCTTTGTCACCAATTCAATGCGATTTTCTGTAATATTAGAACACTTTTTTTTTAAATTTAGCTTCATGTCCTGGTCACTCTTGCTCTCTTATTCTCATATAGTATGCATGCCTTTCTTTCTGTGCCATTATTGTCTTATTCGTTTTCTTTCGTTTATTTTCAATTTACGTACATTCATTTACTAAATAATTCAAATAGTCATAGAAAATGAGAAGTACTTTCACATGTCTGGAACGCCATACATTCATATACACTATAAGTACTCAAGCTATTGTTGTAATTTTTCTGCATAGGGCAATTTCCAACATTGCATGTAGGTACTTCAAGTATGTATTTATCAAGTATGTATTTAAGGTAAATATGAACCAAAAGGTTACATTGTCTTATTGGTATTTTTAGGGGTCAAGGAGTATTGAGGTATTTTCTCTGTGTGTATATTTTCGTACATTGCTCCAGAACAATGACTCGTTGGAATTTTATAGGGAATTTATTGTTTAATTGAAAAGGAACACAGACATTTGGTACATAGTATGGAATTCATTGTATATTAAATGAGATTACTAGACTGAAGTTGATACGAGTATATTAGGAGATTTAAACAGCTAACAATTGAATTAATTCTAGTTCGATGTATAAATTACAAAAATATTAATATGATTGGGTAAGTCGGTTTTATAAAATGCAATAAATTATTATTTCCAAATCTAAAAAAATTCAAAACATTTCTGAAACTTTACACATTTAGGGTTGTGTGCCGTAAAGTAGGTTCTAATCAAGTCAAACCCCTTTTTATGTATACCACACACATTCTGTAATATTGGGACGTCATTATGTTTTATTTAGACTCAATCAATTGCAAATTGGATGACAATTTGGCTTGTGTTTGATTGTTACCTGAAAAATCCGCAAATCACCGAATCAATTTAGAATCAAAGTTGGGCGCTATTTAATAGTAAAATAAGTGCTTTTCAGAAGCCACTAGAATAAATTATGTGTTGGGCGCCATTAAAAAACTCCTAAAGTACTTATTCATATACCAACCAATAATAACCTCAGACTAAAGCACAAATTTAAAATAATTAAATATACACGTATTTATTTTATGCAAACTGCATATTTGCATATATCGTGCATATGCAAAAAATATGCAAACCAATTTATGTTTAAAATTCACCGAAAATTCGATCATTTGCTGTTGTTCCAATATGTACCGCCTATTATTTTTCCAAAAAAAAAGATTTTAGGCATTTTTCTTTAACTTTGATATGTCAAGGTATGTCGCCTAAAATCTGTACTTATTTACCTTAATTCTGAAATGGCGTAACAGACAAACGACTGAAGCTTAAATCTTGAGATTTGATTTGAGGTTAGTTCTTGCCGTTGTATAAAATTATGTATCAAAAATTGGTTAATTTTCTCCACTTTATAGCTGCATATTTTTTGCATATGCAATTTTTTTGTTGCATATGCAAATTTTTATTTGCATGTCCATTTTTCAATCAACATATGCACAATTTATTTTCCGTATGTTGTGCATATACCATTACATAATTTTTGCATATAAAATGCTTATTTGGAATATGTAGATTGCAGCGAATATATCTAAAAATATACCTAATCCTATAATATGAACTTCTTCGGATGACAAATAGAGATTGTCTAAAATGCCGCTGTCTAGTAATTACTTATATACATATTTCCGTCACAATATACTACAGTTCAGGGCATTACAATTCACTAGGATTTAATGTCCACTAAATTTGAGTTTTGTAGAAAAAAAATGTTTTTATGAATCTTTAACCATCTGTGATTGGAAAAATATCAATGTATATGAGAATAATGATTCGATAATTTACCCTTCTAAATTATTTTACTATGTAAAATTAATGAACGTCTTCGGATGACAAATAGAGATTGCATAAAATGCCGCTGTCTAGTAATTACTTATATACATATTTCCGTCACAATATACTACAGTTCAGGGCATTACAATTCACTAGGATTTAATGTCAACCAAATTTGAGTTTTGTAGAAAAAAAATGTTTTAATGAATCTTTAACCATCTGTGATTGGAAAAAAAAATCAATGAATATGAGAATAATGATTCGATAATTTACTCTTCTAAATTATTTTACTATGTAAAATTAAATATGTTTATTTCCACAATAAAATAAAAATATTGTGTTTCTTCGAATGGCGCCCAACGCGTGTTTTGTTCCTCTGTAATGGTTTTTTGAAGTTAATTTTAAGGCTACAAAGCGTAAGAAATTGAAAATAGAAAATATTGTTTATTCTGTGCACTTTTCATAAAAAATATAAATTTTATCTTAAATAATTTATTTCGGTCACTTTTCGCGGAAATAAAAATGTAAATTGCGATATTTCAGAATCGATCTAAATTTTTTCCTTAATTTTTTTTATGAAAAATGGTCAATATGTACTCTATCGATGCTGTAAATTTTGGAGTGGGCACGACATTGGTTCAGAAGTTACATTATAATTACTGAAAATTTTCACCAAATTACAAAGAAAATTAACTTCAAAAAACCATTACAGAGAAAAAAAAACAATTTTTTTGAGAATTTAAGAAAGATCTCATTTTTGACCTGTGACACAAGAGAAGAATTACCCATATACGTACGAAATTGTAAGTCATTCGGTCACTCCTTGCCAAAGTTATCGGTAGAACCATGCAGTCGAACTGACAGACGGACGAACATAAATTAATTCATATTTTTTAACCAATGCTGAACTTTTTAAATATTTTGGGAAAATATGTAGGTAATTTTGAAAAATTGTTCAGGATAATCAAGGTTTAGGGACATTTTCGTCCTTTTGAGTCCTTAATACACAAAATTGATAACTTATTTTATAATTCTTAGATAGGATGTTAGAATCTTTCATATGGTACTTATATCATCCAAATCTGATATTCAGTTCAAAAGTTATGTGGACTTCAAAATAGCTAAATTTGTAAAAAAAAATGTTATAGTTGACCAACTTTGGCACCCTGTAAAATCTATACCACTATGAAATTGGTCAAACGGCAAAAGCAAAGTACTGTCTACTATAATGCGATTCCATCAGGACAACCAACATTTTGGTTGTGGTATACTTCTGCTTCCATGTTGACAACAATCATATTTGGTTACGCCAACTACGAAAACGATGCTAAAATTACCTGTTGTATGTTGCCACAACAAACTATTTTAAAAAATGTGTTGTTCTGACAATTTGTCAGTCATATACTACCGACAATTAATTAAAAACAGTTTTCATTAATTTTTATTCTCTTTATTGAACAAAAAACGAAACAATTCATAACAAAATTAAAAATCCCATAGTACAAATTCATCACTATTAGGAGATGTGAAAATATTTGACACAAATTTTAGTACACGAAGAAAAAAAACAGAAAACTTTTATGCAAATATCGCTTAACCCTGTACTTTCAATTTCATGATTGTTGCTTTTTTTTTATTTACGTAAAACATTTTGCACAGCATATTCTGCATTCCACACTTTAGTATCCACACGAGATTATTTTTGATATACCGTTCTTGAACAAAATGTTGAAGATTTATTTATGTCGAGTAATTTTATTTTTTGTTTGTCATGTATCAGCAAATGAACAGCAACCAATCTTTCGGTTGTATTTTCCAAAATACATTTAATTATTCTAAATTTGGGAAATTATTGGGATAACCAAAAAATAATTTATTAATATTTTTTCTGTTGTAGTGACAAATTATTCGTTGCAATAATAATCTAATAAACATTGGTTGTCACAACCAAAAATCGATGATATGGTACTATAATGAAAATTTAAAAGTAGTTACCACAACTAACCGAGTGTCAATGAAAAAAACAATCTTAAATTGATTGATACAACCATCGATTTAGTTACAAGCATTTTCATTTGATCGTATCCATGTTATTATTGTTGTTTCAACTATTTATATATAAATACAACCGATACAAGGTGTAGGCAATATGCTAGTACTATTTTTTTATAGTTACAATCGAATTCCAACCAATTATTTTCCTGGCTGTAAATATTCAGAGTGGGTCGGTTTCATTTGGAATTAGCCCATACTTTTCATATTTTTAAGGAAATTTTTTATGTATGATTTTTTAAATAGTATTGACATATCCTTCTGATATTTTGCATTTTTGATTCATATATCGCCAATTTTTTTTTGCATATTTTGTGCGTATATTTTGCATATTTTTGATATGCACTCCAAATATTTTAATTTGAATGATGAAACATCTAAATACAAATGTTGGTTCAAATCGGATGAAAATTTAAAGATATGCAAAAATCCGAGGTCTATTCATTTGAACTATTTCGGAACTTTTACGTACACCTTACTATTAGGAAAAATACCTAGATTATTCTTATTTAAAAACTGTTTGTTATACTTCAAGATCATATATTTTTTGTTCATATGTGTCTTTATCGCTATTCCCTCAAAACACCTTAGAAGCAAACAATCAATGGGTGTGACGAGTATTGAATGGTTGAATTCAATTTAGTTTTAGCTTATAACACGCTTCATACAGGTTCGAACATACTCGTACACACCTGTACTGGTGTGCATGAGCATATTTGTGTAGTGTCGATATATATAAAAGGACCTAAGGATAGGACTTCTCATTCATATGTTATGAATCCTTGTTGGTATTTCATTTTATCCTTGCCTGCCAGACTGGCGGCTAGTTTGCTTGTTTTTTTTTGGGAATAGTCCGTGTGTGGCACGTTTCCATTTTATGCTTCATTTATTGGCGCCGCCAAAATATTACTGAACACACAGAAAATTGGAATTTAAGACTGCAAACTCGTGTACCGAAATGAAAAGCCAATGAGCCAAACAGTCCTAGAGGGGAGAAGCTAAAAAAAAAAACATTCAACTTGCACATACAAACACCTTAAGCCCAGTATAAGTTATGCGGTATGGGATTTCATCCTTGAATGAATAGTAATCCTTTCGATGTTGTTGCACCCTTTCACACCGTATTGATTTTCTGCATAGTTTGGCATTTCTTTTCTTTTTTTTGGTCATTGTCCTTTACCCAGAACAAATCTATGACTTTTGTTTTATTTTACTCTGTTATTTATCTATATGATTATTAATATTTTTGTTTTTTTTTTTTTTTTCATTTCAGATTGAAGACGAAGGTAATCATGGCAATGATGAGACCAGACTTTTCATTCTATCTTCATTGGCACAATCGCAAAAGAGTCGAGTTGCCTGTATTCTGTGTGAAGAACCCATGTTGGTTTTTGATCGTTATCCTTTGGTTGATGGCTCCTTCTTTTTGAGTCCTAAGCAGCATTCAACGGATTGTATTGAGGTAAGTGTTAAGAAATCCAGTATATTTTATTATTTTGTGAGGAGGGCTTGTAATCGATAGAAACTGATCGATATTCCTTCTCTTGAATTCCTAGGGGTTGAATATATAATATCCTGTTATGTATATAATCGTATTCATATACTTATGTAGATGGCGCCAAATCTGTGTCTTTTTCCCATTCTGCTCAGATGGCAGTATCGTCATATATTGCCCATTGTATTGTGAACAACTTTAGGTCATCACAATTCTAGAGACACTTTTCATTTCAAGTATCATTTTTTTTTGCAAAGACATTGTCCTTCTACCATTTATTTCTAGAAGAAAAAGCTAAGCCGAAATTACCTATAAACATTCTTGGTCCTTCCACTTTTTACGTTAACCCCAAAGGCGCGGCAACTCTAAGGATTTTGACTTTCAGACGTATTCGAAATACATAGTTTCTTTGGAACAGCAATTGCAATTCAATTTGCAATTATTTTTTGTTTTCATTCCAAGTTAATCCAACCAACCATATGCATTTGCAGAATGTAAATGCACCTTTTATTTAACTGAAGTCTGCTCCTTTCTTCGTAATTGCAATTTTCTTATGCCGTCTGCAATAATTCTTGAACAGACTTGTCACATAATTTATAGAAAAACGGTGTTCTTTTTTTTTTTGGAATATTTCAAAATTGCATTGCATCTTTCGATGCCGACGTCCCTTTTATTAACAACGGAAATAACGGAAACTAAGTACACCGACAGACAGACAGAGAGGATACACACTGGCCATAAAACAGATGTGGCAGGGAAGCAGACAGGCTTGGCGGCGGCACACACCTTTGTTTCAGTCGTAAATCTTGTTTAGAGCTCAAAACATTTGCTGTGGCTTTATTTCATTACCAAAGCCAAGGAAGGAAGGCATACATTGGTAAAGGCGACGACCATGGCGACGACAGACTTGCTGGAGTTTACAATACTGTTCTTTATGTCGTGGAACGCAATGAAATGCAATGTCAGTGCAATTTATGCAACATTTAAGCCACCATAATTATGCCAAAAACCCAACGCTAATAATCGACTTTAACGTACCATTCCAAGCCGTTTCGTCCCATTATGTAGCGTCTCGTCTCGTCTCCTTGGCTATAAAATCATACTTGGCGAGTTCTTTGCGTGTGTGTTAACGATGTTAAATGCCATAAAGCCGCCACCCTGAACTCATTCCTTCAGTCAGTCAGTCATTCATTCATTCATTCATTCATCCATCCAGGCAGCCCGCCAGTCAGCCCGCCTTCCTCTACGTCCCAGTTATTGTGGGCTTCAATTTCTCTTGGATGTTCTTTTGCCGACCATAAACGCTTTTAACTGCTTTCCTAACTTAGTTAGCATTAATGCAAAACTTTTCTCCATCTTCTTCTGCCGGTTGGAGTGCCAAACACCAAGTGGCTGCCTGGGAGAGGATTGGATGCAATGCATACGTTTAAAAATGTTATGTGGCGAAACAGTTTGGTAACTGGCAAAAGTTGTACTCGTAATGCAATTGCTGCATATTAAGAGTGTGTCTTTCTCCTCCTGTCCGTCCATTCGTCTGTAAGTCCGTCCATCCTTTCGACCGTCTGTCCGTATTGCCTTACATCTTCCTTTCTAAGTTTTTGTTGTAAATGATTATGTCTGCACTTTGGTACAGGCACACATTCCTTAATAAACACCGACACACACCGACAGACCTCTTGCTCCTTTTCGCTTCGAATAATGCACATCTGCACTTAGATTCACTGCTGAGCGGAGCTGCATTTAATGTTTAACCCTAAAATGCAGTTTTGTGTTCGTTAAATTGTTGCAATGAAATTTTGCTTGATTACTCTTACGACGAGTGGAGTGATGTCTGGTGTCATGTGTGTGGTTGCCGGTATCTGTCTGGTTGAGGCTGGAGGTTGGCCTTAAGACCAGTGAAATATTTGGCTGAAAGAGATTTTGGGAGAATGACAAATCGTAATACAAAAGACAGTTCAAAGGAATACCTACAGTACCAGATCCGTCAATTTCAGTCATATCATTAATTACTATTTAATAGTTGCACTTCGGTAACTGGTCCCAATTAGTCATATACTAAGGAGTATATAATACCGCAAGTTTATCAACTAATGAGTAAATAACCTAAGTTGTCATCTACCGCAGAATAGATGGTCGAGTCACCTGATAAGGAGCACTCGTATATAAAATAACTGATCATCTATCAAGGAATAGGTAAATCAACTGGTATCCTGCTAAGGATTAGATAACAATACTGTTCATACAGTAGATAACCCAACTGGTCCTTTGTTTGGGAGCAAATAATCCACCCACTCCTATATTAAGAAGTATATAACCAAAATGGTTGTCTAGTAAGTAGTAGTTTTCTGTGATGTAGTCGTATGGTGACATAAAGCAATAATATAGTTTATCTACTAAGGTGTTGATATTCGAACAGGTCTTCAACTAAGGAGTAAATAACGTAACTAATCATCTACCGAGGAATAGATAACCCAACTGGTCATCTAATAAAGAGTAGATAACCCAACTGGTCATCTAAAGGGTCCGCCAAATAGCTTTTTTTTTTTTGAAAAGGCTATAAAAAAACTACTGTTGGCTTCAACTCCTGAACCAATTGGACTTTGTATGGCGTCATATCAAGGACTTTATGCAAAATTCGTCTCAATGATGTCTCCGAAATGTTAAATTGTTGAGAACGACGGTGAATAGATGTTGATGGCGCTTAACGCACACTTTCTGCCACAGCAGCAATATTCTCGGGTGTATGCACTGTTTTTGGCTTTTCACGCTTTGGTTTATCGATGAGGATGCCAGTTTCTTTCACTTTTTTCACAAGATAACGAACATACGGAGCTGACGGTGCTTCTCTTTCTGCAACATTACCATGATTTTCAAAGTAATGTCGCAATATACACATATTCGTTCAGCGGAATGATAAAACTAATTATCTGTCAAATCAGACATGAGCTAAGTGTTACCATTCACGAAATAAGCACTAGTTGGAAAAAAACCCTTTACTAAAGAGTAGATAACCCAACTGGTCGTCTACTAAGGAGTAGATAACCCAGCTTGTCTTCAACTGTGGTGTAGATAACTGAACTGGTCTTCTACCTACGAGTAGATAAACGAAATGGGCATCTACTAGTAACTTTCTCTGATTTAGTTGTATGATGACATACCTTCACTCCAGTGCTAGGTTCCAATTTAACAAACTCTGAGATCAGTAGACTCAGGTAAATTTACACTTCATTCCCCAAAGGGTAACTTTCCTATATCTTTTTTAACTTAACATGTTTTTCATCATTCTCAAATTTCCAATATTTTTACTTTAATGCGAATGACTGTTATATTTTTGATAAAAATTGTATTTTGCAAATCTTTGAAAAAGTAATTTCCCAATACAAGTATTTTGTTGCATGTCATTTGAAGCCGTATACATATATGTGCCACGAAATAGTTCTAAGCACTAAGATCTTGTGTTACGAACATTTTACTAATAATTTAGTGAGACGAATTTAGCAATAACACTGTTGTATCAAGAATTTCGAATTGGTTTGAAGAATATTTTACCAAAAACTGAGTACTAAGTATTCTGCACAAAACATTTATTACTAAGATTAACTACTACGAATTATTTTTTTTTCTTTAGTATAAAGATATTAGTACCTAGATTTTAGTACTAAAATTTTAGTACTAAAATTGTAGAACTAAGATTTTAGTACTAAGATTTTAATACTACGATTTTTATTACAAGATTTTAGTATTAAGATTTTAATACTCCGATTTTTAGTACAATATTTTAGTACATACTACGATTTTTAGTACAAGATTTTAATACCACGATTTTTAGTACAAGATTTTAATACTACGATTTTTAGTACAAGATTTTAGTACTAAGATTTTAATACTAAGATTTTTAGTACAAGATTTTAGTACTAAGATTTTAATACTACGATTTTTAGTACTAAGAGTTTTTGTACTAACATTTTAGTACAAAGACTTTTAGTATTAAGATTTTAGTACAAAGACTTTTAGTATTAAGATTTTAATACTAAGAACTTAGTAGCACGAATGTACTATGTATACTGATTTTAGTACCAAGATTTTTGTACAAAGATTTTAGTATGTATATAGATGTTATCACGAATGTAGTACGTATAAAGATTTTAGTATAAATAATTTAGTACTACAATTGTTAGTATTGGATTTTAGTACTAAGATTTTGTAGTACCAAAATTTTGGTATTAAGAATTTGAATACTAAAAGTTTTAGTACTATGTTTTAGTACCATTAGTTTAGTGCTAAGATTTTGGTACTTAGAATTTAGTACTGAGACTTTTAGTATTAAGTTGTAGGTTTACGATTTTGGTACTAAGAATTTAGTACTAAGAACTTAGGACGTATACAGATTTTAGTGCTAAGATTTTAGTACTAAGATTTTTAGTACTAAGGTTTTCAGTACTAAGATTTTTAGCACTAAGGTTTTAGTAACCCGATTTTTAGTACTAGATTTCAGTACCAAAATTTTGGTACTAATATTTTTTAGTACTAAGAATTTTAGTACCACGGATTTTGTATACACTACAAATTCATTGTGTACTAAAAATTTATAATACATATGATACATAATGTATATATCATATACTAGCTATCATAGTAAATAATAAATTATTCGATATTGTGAAAATTAAAAAAAAATCGGGACTTTTATATGGATTGCTCAAATGCCAAATCTATTAACTCCATAAAAAATATGAGAACAAGTAAAAAATTTCAGTCGGGTAAACCGACTAAGGTATACTCTTGCTGTGTGAGCAATGTAAATATCCACTGATATTATGAGCTATTTAATTTTAGTACGTCCTGGCTCCTTTTGTATGTTAGGTACTAAAGCGGGTGTGGTTATACCTCCCTTTTTTAACAGGAATAGGAATTTTAAAAACTTTGCACTGTATATGGCCCATCTTCGAACTTAGCCTGAGATAGAAAAAAAATTACCACATACCAAATTTGAAGTCAATTGGTTACTCCTTTCAAGAGTTATCGTGCATTCCAGACAGATATCATTCGGCTTAAAATGGTCCAAAACGGACATCTGCCGAACATACTTCGGCTCTTAAGACACTCCTTCGATGTGTTACACTTTTGGCCCGTAGCAAATGATATATACCCTCGTTTTACTAAAGTGAGGGTATAAAAATTAAAAATATATATAAATAGTAAAAAATTGGCATCTATCATGTGCTTTGACATTAAACTTTAGAAAAAGTGGATGTAATCATTTTGGCATTTAAGCCATTCATATGTTGATAGAAAATGTACTTTTAAAGACAAGGGACGTCTTTAACGCAAATCTTTATATTTAATGACAACAAATTTACTATGTACTCTAGTTTAAAAAAATTTTAAAATAATATATCATATGTAGGTCGATATTAGAAATGCCCACCTATATACAAGGTGGCGCAAAAGTAACCTTTCGATGTTTTTTGTGCCAAAGTCACCGACCGATTATTGGTCAAATAAATAGTCAGCAATATTCCGCGTTCTGGAGCAGTGTAGCGTAACATTGTTTATTAACGTGTATTTCGCATGTGTTTACTACACAAATGTCAACATTAGGCATTAGGGGCCAATCGCAAAATTTATAGCATTTTCTGATAGGAGGATTACTTTTGCGCCACCTGTTATAAGTAGATACCTCAATTCCGGAACATGGTAAGTGGAAAAAGGTAGTTTTTCAGGAATTCCTTTATAATGCAAACCGAACAAGCAGCACGGTTTAGTGAACAACTTTTGATTTGGTTGACGAATAAACATAAAATTTTGACAGAATATAATTTGTAATTAATAATTTGTTAGAATTAGAAAAATGAAATGTCCCTAGTAACATACCAAGTCCACTTAGCATTGTTTATAATGAAAGTATCGATATGATTTTTATTTACCCAAATCTGTCACTGGGTTCACCATCCATCTCCCCATGATATTTGGGCTGTGTGTGTGTGGGCGTTTAGAGATTTACCTATATGCAGTCGCGAAACTTTCCTTCCATATGTCATATTGAGCTCAAGTTATGTGTCAGTCAGTCTTCTACACAAAATGCATTTATATCAAATTAATATATCTTTGCCTCCATGTAGCCTCGAAAAAAAACACGATGCATTAATTTTTAACTCTTTTTTCATTTGCCACACAACAAACGATATTGGCTTAAAATGTGCTGTTATACGTGGGTTGAAGGTTTACGGAAATGTTTTTAAAGCCGCCAGATCGAAACTACATAGAAAGTTCATGCGGTGTTTTTTCCCCTCCCAATTGCTTGTTGGTTGGTTGGATGGCTGTTTGTTCCCTTTGGTTATAATTTTTCATTGTTTGTCTCATGGCTGTCATTTAGGAGGCGTTTATTATGTTTCCATTGAACAAACAATGTCTGATGGCGACGTTGTCTCTCCTGTCTCTGGTTGTGCCACAATTTCACTCAAAAGCTATCCTTTTTGGGATTTTTTTGTTGGAGACCGTGTCTGTCCTTCCAGCTCTGACTATGGCTGTCTGTCACCCACTGAAATATGTTGCATGTCTGGGGTGTTTTTTTTTAATTTACAATTTACGACCCAAATGCATTCATTCTGCCTATAGTTTTTTTTTTGCTGTGCAGTTCTTTTGTTGTTATGTTAGTTACTGTTTGTTTTGTTTCCTTTCCTGTTTTTTGGCCATATTTTGTCTACTGTTGGTTTTTGGTTTGTTTGTCGCCTTTGGGCCATGTACATTCGGCCATTTATCTCTTTCATTTGCACTTGACTTTCGGCCGTTTTTTTTTGCTGTTCGAGAAATTCTTTGTGCGAGCCTAAAGTTTTGACTTCCATTTCCGCTTGTTTCTGAAGGGTTGTTACATTTGTTGTTTTTTTTTTAATCCTAAAGGAAGTAAAATGTCAGTTTTGTTTCCTTTCTTAGCTGTTTGTGTTCATTTTGTTGATTGTTGTATACATTTTTTTCTCGTTCTGTCTTTCTTTTTTAGGTAAAATATGAAGGACGCTCCTTGTATTTGACTTGCGTTTGCATGCGCTGTCTGGATGGTACTTCTACTCATCGTAACATTAGCTGCAGGTAAGTTTGAAGGAAGAAGAAGTCAAAATCAAGTACATACTTCATGTTTGCTCTATGTCAAAATCAACAATAGTTTCCAACGGTAGACTACTTGTCAAAAGTAACTGTTATTTGGACATATTTTTTGAGAAGAACATTAAAATAAAATATTTATGTATGTATGTATATTTTTCCCTCACTTCTAGATTCTGTGGTGATAAATGGGACGGCTCTAATCTAGTCTTGGGTACCATGTATGCTTATGATATCTTTGCTGCTATGCCATGTTGTGCAGAACGTCTAAAGGTAAATATTTTTATAGAATTTACAAGATTTGACAAATATATAGTTATAATTTTCGTTTTTAATGAGTAAAGAAATTGATCTTCAAAAACTGTAATCTACAGTTATTTAATTGCAATATTTTCTTAAACAATGTTTTGAATTCGTTCATGTGTGCAAAGAAAATGTGTAGATAATCTCATGTTCTTAAATATGTATAGCCTCTTGTACGCAATCAGTTCTGGGGGTGGTATGAGTAACGATTACCAAAAAATCATGAATATTTATATTCTATCTATTTTTTTAAATTTTTAACATTATTAAAAAAAAACAGTAAGGAAAGGCAGAAAGTCGGGCGGGGCCGACTACACCTTCCTAACAATGCGATAAGGATTATTGCGATAATAATTTGGAATAATTGGTAAATGGGTAAGAACATATATATGCGGATATATCTAATTCTGAACCGATAATCGCTAAATTAAGCAATATTCGTTCCTAAATTGAGAAACATCTTTCTGGAGAATTTTGTAATGATCGGAAGTAAAGTACAACTTCTATAGCGCTTTGTAACCAAATCAGGAGGAACATATATATGGAGCTTATATATAAATCTGAATCGATTTTCCCTGAATACTCATTGATGTAAAATAGAAACCTCCTTCTGTCGAATTTCGTACTGATCGGATATAAAATACAGTCTCTACAGCGCTTGAATGTCAAATCGGTGCTAACATATATATGGGGGCTATATCTAAATCTGAACCGATTTTCTCCAAATTTGGCAGTATTCCTTCGTGTAATAAGAAACCTCTTTCTGCCGAATTTCGCTGTGATCGGATATAAAATACAGTTTCTACAGCTATTGAATTTCAAATCGGGGGTAACATATATATGGGGGCTATATCTAAATCTGAACCGATTTTCTCCGAATTTGGCAGTATTCCTTCGTGTAATAAAAAACCTCTTTGTGCCGAATTTCGTACTGATTGGATATAAAATACAGTTTCTACAGCGCTTACATGTCAAATCGGGTGCAACATATATATGGGGGCTATATATAAATCTGAACCGATTTCCCCCAAATTTTGTATTGTATCTAAGTGTATCACGAGACTAACCTCTGTCAATTTTGGTACAAATCGGTTACAAAATGTTGCTTATACAGTGCATATATGCCAAATCGGAGGTACATATATATGGGAGCTATATGTAAATCTGAACCGATTTTAACCAAATTCAATAGGGATCGTCCTTGGGCCTAAAAAAAGATATGTGCAAAGTTTCGTTGAGATCGGGCCATAATTGCGACCTGTACTTTGATTACAAGAATACGTCTACAGACGGACAGACAGACGGACATAGCTAAATCGACTCAGAAAGTGATTACACGTCGATCGGTATAATAAACAATGGGTCTATCTCTTCTCCTTTTGGGTGTTACAAACAAATGCACAAAGTCATAATACCCTGTACCACAGTGTGGTGTAGGGTATAATTATAAAATATCAATGTTCGAAATTTTAAAATATTGTTTCTGAGAATCGCAGAGGCGCTCTTTATTATCTATCAAAAAACTACGGCAATTCAAAATCGGTAAATTTTTTAAAATATTGCGAAGTTTGGAAAGATTGTTAAATGGGTTTTAAAATAAAGTTTTCAGGAATCCCCGAAACGCCCTCTAAAATATATAAACATAAAGGGGCCACTTATTATATCACTTAAAAATTGTTAATATTCAAAAATAACACAGTTCGAAATTTTGAAACTATGCAAACAATTTTTAAAAATTAATTAATTTTTAACTTTGGTAAAAGTGTTTTTTCCTATTTGGCAAAAAACATAATATTTACCGAAAAATTGTAACAAATTTGCTTAAAATTTAAAATGGTAATAAGGAGTGTAGAAATTCTTTTTTCTTAAAATAACAATATTTCATTAAATCGTCTCTCTGTTGATTTTTTGGATATTTGCGAATTTTGGAAATTGTATAAAAATTTCAATTTTATACATTTTTAAACGAATCATAATTAAATTGTTTCTACTCGCTCAAACAAATCGTTTGACGTACATTTGGTATACATTTTTGACAATAAATTTCACTACTGTAAATTTAGTGAGAAATACAGATTTTCATAAAATATTTATATAAACAAAACTGTTTTTTTTAACATGAAAATTGTAAATTTTTTCAATTTCAATATTATAAAAATGGCTTTAAAGACAAAAATACATTAAAATAAGGCGATATTGTATTTAATTTTTATTAAATAAATTGCCCTTAGCTTAGGATTTATATGTCTTTATCTTAATGTTATATTGTCTTCGGAGCCTAATTAAGGTAATTTTTTTATTGTGCACTGAATTTTTTTAGATATTTTCATTAATATAAAGCACGTTGTATATATTGTACATATTTATATAAACAAAACAGTTTTTGTAACATGAATATTGTCAATTTTTTCAATTTTCAATATTATAAAAATGGCTTTAAAGACAAAAATACATTAAAAAAGGCGATATTGTATTTAATTTTTATTAAATAAATTGCCCTTAGTTTAGGATTTATATGTTTTTATCTTAATGTTATATTGTCTTCGGAGCCTAATTAACTTAATTTTTTTATTGTGCACTGAATTTTTTTAGATAGTTTCATTAATATAAAGCACATTGTATTTAATTTAAGTATTAAATGTCCGAAGCTTAATGTTTAAATGTCTTAGTCGCCTAATTAACAGAGTTTTTGTATTGTGCACTGAACAACAAAAAGACGTTGGCATTAACTTGGGTCTAAGGATAATAAAACATTAAAATAATTATACTTTTTACTTAAATTTAAGATAGTTTGGATACTGCCTTTATTTTAAGTATGAAACCTTCTTATGTTAATGTCTACAATTATTCATTAAAATTGATAATTTACATAGTGACATAGTTTTCGTACTATCTATTAAGTAACATATATATTTTTAAGTATTAGATGCATTTATCTCTCTGACATTTTGTACTTAAATTTGAGATAATTTCATGAGTATAAAGCACATTGTCTTTAGTTTAAATAAAATTATCCTAACGCTTAATTGTCCTCAACTCCTAATTAACATTTTTTTATTGTGCAATGAAGAAAAGTATTAAAATCCTGACATTGATTTTGTGCCAACATAAAAATAATTCTACTTTTTACTTAAATTTAAGATTATTTAATAAGTCCTAAGTTAATTATTTAATTAGTACTTTAGTTTAAGTACGACATTTTCTTATCTTAGTTATTAATAATTAAAATTAATATTATTACTCGTATCATTAAAATAAGTACATTTTGTACTTAAATTTAAGATAAATTACTTAGTTTAAGGATAACTGTCTTAAAATTATGTCAGAAATGTTTTTATCTCTCTGTCATTATATAGTCTATTATGTACTTAAATTTAAGAGAATTAAATTTGTATTAAGTTATTTTTAGATTTGAAATGTCATTATTTGGTTGCTATGATCTTTAATGTCAGGACATATTTTTCAATTTTGATTATAATCGTAATATAATGACCTATTTTTTTTTTCTTTTTTCAGTGCAATAATTGCTTCAAATTGTTGTTACATCCACAACAACGTCTCAATTTCTACAGTGACTACTCGCACTGTGTCACCTGTCCCTATTGTGCCACTCAGGATACGCACTTTGTGAAACCATTGACCTACTGCTACACCAAAAGCTTGTCCGGCCGCCTGTCGGCGATCGCATAACATGAGGCCTCGTTGGAGTTGCCCACCAATGCAGTCGTCGGCGGACAATCATCGACCACGGCTGGGGTAACTTCAACGAGCCTCTCGTGTGGACCTGCGGGATCCACACAGCAAAAGACCACCACCAACAGCAGCAACAGTGCTGCCGCAGGCGCCAACAACAAGAGCAAGGTGATCTTATTCAATCCGAATATTGATTATTCGGCACCATTGCAGCAGGAAATCAATGCCGAATTAATCGGCTCCCATCCTCATGCTCAACAATATCACAAGCAGCATCAGGCGCCGCCTTCGCAGCAGCAGTCGGGACAACAGGTAAGACGTACGTCGTACAATAATGCATCATCGTCGTCGTCGTCCTCGTCTGCAGCAACAGCTCCGGCGTCTGTGACGTCGTCTTCAGCAAGCACAGCTGCAGCTGGCACTGCAACAGGAGTTGCGGGCAATCAAGCCACTAACAACAACAACAACAACACCAACACCACCACTAATACATCAATTGTTAATAATTTAGCATTAAAATTAAGTGAACAATGTAATATTAGTAAATTAAGTACGGCTTCCACAGTCGCCACTACAAATAATTTTAATCTAAATGAATTTAATGCAATGAAAACCCATAATGCCAATAATGTCATGGCAGTGTTGCCAACCAATCAGCAACAACAGCAGTTAGTAGGCGGCCCTCAGTTAGGTTTATTGCCACAACAGCAACAACAAAATAATGATAACAGTATTAATAATTTATTAATTAGCAACAATGCCAATAATCATTTAACATCGTCATTGACCAATAAGGTATGGTCCACCACACAACACCAGCAGCAGCAGCAACAGTTGCAGCAACTTCAGCAGCAGAATTTGAATTTATATCAGAACACTTCAAGTGCAGGAAATGCATTCCCCTTGGAATCTATGACTAACAATCACTGCAGTGAGGCCATGATTTCCTCATTGTGGGGCTCAGAGTCCAGCTCCAGTGGCTGCTCCTCGGGATCGGGCTCACAGCCCTCCCTCAGCCCCACTCTGTTGAACTCGGCTCCCAACTATCGCAGCAACAGCAAGGAGTCCTTGTGGTCCCAGCAGACCTCACCGTCGACCAGTAGCTCAGCTTGTGGCAGCCAACTCAGGGATACTTACTATACGACGGGTTCGTCCAAACTGTCCACCACCAATACTTCGCCCACTTCCTGGTCGACCTCAAACACTCACAACCACCACCATCAGCAGCAGCAACATTTGCTCTACGACAACAATGAATTGAACTTTTCGAAAATCAACAATATTTGGGAAATACCCCAGGCCACTAATGGCACGGCAGTGCCGCCCCATCACGATCTGTTCCCCGAATTGTGGAGCAATTTGAATGGCAACTCTGGAGCTGGAGCTCAACAGCACAACCCTCATCTCCACAACAACAGCAACAACATAACCGATAATATTTCGGATATTAGCTCGAATACGTCATCGAACAATGACTGTGGCGACATTTGGCGTTCCTCAAACTCCAATGCAACCCATCAGGGCCACGCCTCCCATGGCGCCTTAGTGGGTGCTGCAGCTGTGGCTGGACATCAGCAGCATCAGCATCATCTTTCCCACAACAACAGCAACAACATGAAAGGCATGTTTGGTACTACTACCAATCTCAATTTGAATGAAAATAATCAAAGCGGTTTGGGAGCCGCTGCTTGCATGCAATTATTTTCCGATGAATTCCTATTTATGTAAATTATACATAAATTCAGATTTTTTTAGTGAAATTTTTTTAAACTACACAAAACTTAACCAACCCCCAACCCCTATACGCCCGCCCCCTACCCCCTTTACATTTTTAGTGAAAAAGTTAAAAACAAAAAGAAAATGTAAAAAAAAAATATTTTAACTTTAAAGAAGAATTTTGAGAATTTTCTTTTATTTTTTGTTTTGTTATTATTATTATTTTTTTGGTATAAATTAATACATAAATTTTTTAGTTTTATTATTTTAGCAAAAGTATTTTTTTCTTTCTTTTTCTCCCCCACAAAAAAGATTGTATAATTTTTTTTACATATGTACATAAATATATACATATAAAAATAAATTTTATAAAACAACAATCCCACTTTTTTTATTAATTTTTTTTTTGTTGAATTTTGTTATTTTTTCATAATTTTATTTTTTCAGTTTGTTTTGAAAACCACCAAAAAATAAACACATTATTAAAAAAGAAACAAATATAAAACATCAAGAAACAAACGAGAAACATCACAGTTTTCAAAAACAAATTTTGAAAAGTAAATGATTTTTTTTTTGTTTTTATAATAAACAAAAAAACAAAAGAATAAATAATGCTGTGTTTTTCAATAAACATTTAAAAAGAAAATTTGATATAATATTTAATTAATATCCCTTTTTCTTATAATAATAAAATCACATAAAAACTTGATAATTATTTTATAATAATTTTAGCTTAGATTTTGTTCCGTTTTTTTTTTCTTAGTTTATTCTTCATTCATTATTTTTTACATACATCTTTACCGAAACAATTGGTAATTAATAAAATTAGTTTATAAACTTGAAGGACAAAAGAGAAAAAAAAACAAATTAATTCATAACTGAATTTATTTAATAATAATTTAGATTTTAGTAACTGCACCCATATTTCGTTTGAAAATAGGAAAGCCGGTATTTTTGAAATATGCAAATCAAAGGTTCTATGTATAATTTTCAACACCATAAACGGAGTCACAATTTGAAAACGATTATTTTTTTAACCTTTTCCAATTAAAAAATTAAATTTTGCTATTTTTTTAAAAAGAAAAAATATACCTCTATAAATTTTTTAATTGATTCAATTTAATTTCCGGTTGAATTCATCACTTTTAATGGATTTATTTATTTTTTATTAATTAATTGACTCAATTATTTTTTAATTAGTTCAATTAATTGATTCAATGCTTGAATTAATTCTTTAGTTGTTTGAACAGTATTTAAATGCTGTATTATGTTTTTTACTATTTTCAATAATTTTTTTCAATGATCGATCCATTTTCAAAATCGATTGAATCGGTTTAATATTTGAATCGATTGAGTAAAAATATTAATTGACGCAATTTTCAAATTTTTTGGCTAAAAAACACAAATATTAATTCATTCAATTATGGTTCATGATTCATTAATTAAATTATTTTAATCAATTTTGTTTAATTTTTAAAGTTTACATGTCTTTTCACTCTAATTTAAGTAATTAAATTAATTAGGTTATTTAAATTAATTCGATTCTTGTTCATGAATTAAATTAAAATTATTTAATTAATAAAATTATTTTAATTAATTTCATTAATATACATAATTAATTTTATAAATAAATAAATTAATTAATTCAATTATTATTGAATAAATTAATTAAATTGTTTAAATTAATTATTTTATTTTAATTATTCATGAACATTAATTGATTAACCTAATTAATTAAATTGGAGTTATAAGACATGCAAACTTTAAAAATTAAACAAAATTAATTAATTTTAATGAATTATGAATCATAAACATTAATTGAGTTAATTGAATTAATTAAATTAATTAAATTAATCAAATTAATTAAATTATTTAAACTAAATTAATTAAATTAATTAAATTAATTAAATTAATTAAATAAATTAAATTAATTAAATTAATTAAATTATTTAAATTAATTAAATTAATTAAATTAATTAAATTAATTAAATTAATTAAATTAATTAAATTAATTAAATTAATTAAATTAATTAAATTAATTAAATTAATTAAATTAATTAAATTAATTAAATTAATTAAATTAAATTAAATTAATTAAATTAATTAATTAATTAAATTAATTAAATTAATTAATTTATTTTATTAATGTAAATATTTTAATTAATTAAATTAATTAATTAAATTAATTTATTTTATTAATGTAAATATTTCAATTAATTTGAATAATTCAATTAATTTAATTAACTTCATTAATTAAATTAATTTATTTAATTAATTTAATTTATTTATTTAATTAATTTAATTAATGTAAATATTTCAATTAATTTAATTAATTTATATAATGCAATTAATTTAAATTAATTTATTAATTTAATTAATTTAATTAATTAAATTAATTAAATAAATAAATTAAATTAATTAAATAAATTAATTTAATTAATGAAGTTAATTAAATTAATTGAATTATTCAAATTCAAATTTAAATAATTAAATTAGAGTTATAAGAAATGTAAAATTTAAAAATTAAATAAAAAATATATTTAATAAAATTTAATTTAATTAATTTAAATTAAGTTAATTTAAATTTAATTAAATTAAAGAATTAAAATTTTAATTATTTTAATTAAATATTAAATATTAATTGATGCAAATTAAAGAATGCTTTGACAAAATTATAATATTTATTAATTTAATTTGATAATTTTCGATCATTAACACTAAATGAATAAATTTACAATTTATTAACACTAAATTATTAAACTTAATAAAATTATCTATATTAATGAAATTAAAATAATGAAATTAATTAATCTAATTAAATTAATTAAATAATTTTAATTAATAAAATTAATTAAATTAATTAAATTAACTAAATTATTCAAATTAATTAAATTAATTAATTTAATTGATTAAAATAATTAAATTAATTAAATTATTTAAATTAATTAAATTAATTAAATTAATTAAATTAATTAAATTAAATAAATTAATTAAATTAATTAAATTAATTAAATTAATTAAGTTAAATTAATTAAATTAATTAAATTAATTAAATTAATTAAATTAATTAATTTAATTAAATGAATTTTATTTCATTAATTTATTCAATTAATGTTTATTATCGAAAATTATCAAATTAAATTAATAAGTATTATAATTTTTTCAAAGTATCCTTTAATATGCGTCAATTAATATATTAAATTAGCCAATAAATCATATTATTTATTTAATTAAATTAATTAATTTTTTAATTCTTTAATTTGCATCAATTAATATTTTAAATTAATATTTATATAATTAAATTAATTATTTTTTAATTGAACACATTTGTCGATTCAATTAATTTTCGTTAGTCGTCTTAAAACGAATTAATTAAAAAAATTGTTGAGTCAATTAATTTGTTATTGCTTTACATTTTCGTAGTCGTTCGTCATTGAAATTGGATTAGAAAATGAATTAAATAAATTTGAGTCAATTGATTGAGTGAGTCGTCTTCAATTGAAAAAGTTTTAACAAAATGTCAATCAATTTGTAATTGCTGCATTCAAATGAAGATTTTTTGCTGTATACATACATTAATGAAAAAAACTTCTACATTTTATATCAATTTATTTAATTTTTTCTTAAATCATTCCTTTCACTCTTCCGTAGCAGACTATAAATTTAAAATTTTCGAAATTATCTCAAACCCTTAGGAGGACCGCCTTTTCACCACTCCATAACCCTCTCCCCTAAACCTTTTAAACTGTGACAGGAGTATTTTTCCCTCGAGGCGAGGAAAATATTCCCAAAAAATTAACTCTTAAACATTTTGGCGCAGCGTGATCCAAATTTTTTTCTTGTATATCCTATGCATATATGTGTATTTTTAGGAATTTATTTGATAATTTTAGTTTGTAGGTTATATCCCCCCATTTAGTAGTATGTAGGTTTTCACACATAAACAAAGTATTTTCCTCCAAATTTTTTGAAATGATCAAAATTTTTACCAAATACCAACAACATGAAATTTTAGCAAAGATTTGCTTTAAATAAGTTTTTACCCAAAAATTTAAATTCAAAATTTAAGTATTAGATTTAGTTGAGAAATGACAAGAAATATAACAAAACAGCAACGACGAATTAACAACAACAACTCAAAAATGTGATCTCTATTCTAAATTGATATGTCTCTGGTAGTCATGTAAGAATTATTGATTAGCCATTTTCCTTGTTTTCTTTTTCGGATTTGATATTATATAGATTATTTTCAAAATTATAGCCTAAAGGATTTTTAATGGATTTCTGAAAAATGTGCAAACATATCACAGAAATATGTCGCTGATCCATAGCATTATTTTCGATGCGACCTGTGACATAGTAAAATTTTACTTTTTCTTGAATGCAAAACAGTTTTCCTTTTAATATATATTGAATTTTGACCAGTCTCATTTTTTGAAAATAATTTGAAAATCCCTTAGGTGTCTTGTAAAAATATTTTTTTTATTTTAGAGCGGTTAAATGTTTCCTTATAATTTTTTGATTTAAATTTTAGTATTCATTTACCTTTAATATAAAGTTGGTGTAAGTAGTTTGTAGTCTAGACTTAACCAAAAATGCCAGGGAATATATGGATAAATATCAAAAGAAATTAAGTCTACAATACTTTTTTGAAATGCAGCAATTCATTCCGTTCCCTGAATTTCTCAACATGTTTTATAGCATAAACTGAGGCTTGTCATCCCTAAGCATTTTTGGTTTTAACTCGTATTTTCTTAAGAATCTGGCCTTTTCCTTGAATTATTTTGTCATTTAAAAGAACAGCATAATTGTGAAATTTTGAAATATTAGCATTTAAATAGTTATAGGCATTACTAACATGAAAAAAAAGCTGAAAAATGTAAGTGGTGAAAATAAGATTCGTAAAACGACCCTTTGCGGTCCTCCAAATGTTTGCACACATGACTTCAAACAATATATGCGGATAGTAGAAATACTTCTTTACCGTTTTTGATATACAGTTTTTCCAAATCAATTTGTTTGCTGATTTATTTTACTTTTTTTGGACAAGGTATGACCTTACCTGAGAGTATGAGTAATTTTAGAGCAGAGTTTACCAGAGAGTATGTGTAATTTGAATACATAATTTTACTCATACGTCACCAGGAACTCTGGATATTATATCTAACGGTTACCCGGGAATATGAGTAGTGTAAATAATATATATTACTCATACGTCATAGGAAACTTTGAATCTTGAATTTAAATTAAGTACTTTATGTTCTAAAAAAGCAAACAAATTAATTTGGAAATAAAAAATCTTGTGCGTTTTATTGCCATTTGACCTTTAGTTAGATACGGGGTTTTCAAGTGTGCAATTTAGATTTAAAATCAGACGGATTTTATAGCAAACTTTCTGCTTTAAAAGAATTGAACTTTAGATTTTTAGGGTTTGTGTTAATGAATTAATGGAATTTTTTATATTCACATACATTTGAAAAGGGCCTTCATTTGCATATTCATAAATACCGCGATTACTTTTTCTGTGGAAATAAATAATTAGATTTTTTCTCGATGAATTTTCTTTTTTGAAAATAAATTCTTTAAGCCATTTTTAATACCAAATAAAGGGAATATAAATATAAACTATAACTAACATTAGAACTTAATATTTAAATATAACTGACAAAAAAATAACTAAATTAAGCATTTTTTGATCCTTTTTAAAAAAGCAAACAATTGAAAAATTAATTCAAACTATAAACAGTAGGAAAACACTGCGTGATAATTACATATAACATAAAGAAAAAACATAATAATACTGAAATAATAGAAGGAAAAAATCTGAATGAAATGTTTCAAAAAATATTATTTTATTATAAATTATACCAACAACAACAAACCACAACAAGAAAATCTTTGGCATTTATTATTATATGAAAATACAAATTAACTATAAGTTTGACATTTATAAAAAAAAGAAAATCCAAGAAAATACACGAATGGAATAAGAGAAGGAAATCCGTAATAATTTTAATTGTAAGCTAAAAAAACTAAACCCTAATACTACATGACATTTTCTTTTTTTTCTACTACTACTACTACAACAACACTTTCCTTTCCTCCTATTTTTTAATAATTGGCTACACTTATAGATTTAGTGAAAAAATAAAAAACATAAACTCCTTTTTTATTATAGTTTTTATCTAAACTAAAAACTACACCTTAGATTTTAGTAAGAGGAAATAAAATAAATACAAATATAAATTAAATTAAGCTTTTAACTTGTAAGTCAAAACCCGAAAATAAAATACACCAAGAAATAGCAAGAATTTTTGTTTACCCTTTAAAAAAAAACCACAGCAGCCCTCTTTTTCATAAATAGAATATAATTTTGAGTTCTTTTTTAATATTTTTATTTTTGATTTATTTGGAATTTCTAAAAAATCATATCCCCCCCCCCAAAAAAACACAATATTTTATTTACAAAACAAACTGAATTTATAGCAAATCTAAAAGCAACTAACGCCAGACGCGACCCAACCAACCCTCAAACCCACCCCTACTTTTTGCCGCTAACTGCTTTTAAATAAATAAATAATTACCCAAATAAAAATAAAGATTTTTGTTTATTCTGCAAAATACCCACCTTGAATGAATGATTTTTAATTATAATTTAATTAAATGCAAACTACAACAACAAGAAGAGACAAAAAATCTTTTTTTTTTTTCTTAAAAATAAATAATTTTTACACAAAGGCAATAAATATTAAAAAAATAAAAACAAAAACCACACAAGAAAAATTATACAATTTAACCACCGCCTCTCAAAAAAACGAAAATAAAAACAAAATCATTTGCATTTTTGTTTGTAGTAGTGTGTTGTGTGCTAAATTGTATAGAAAAAATATTACCTCCTTAGCAAAAGAATAATAATATTATTATAACAATTTTTAATTAACCTTTAATTAAAGAATATATATGTTTTTTTTATCAATAATAATAATATACATAAATATAAATTAATAACTTTTTTCAATGTTACCGTATAAAAACGAAACACGTTTTTTTCAATTAAAATAATTTAAATGTGTTTTTATAGTAATTTGTTAGTTTATGTTTTTTTATATATAAATAATACCTACATTATAAAACTATACTACTTTTTTCACTTATAAACACATACACACATACATATACATATATACCCAAACAGGTTGACCTTTCATAGTATAACATAGACGAGAAATATCCCCCACAAGTTTTTTTTTCTTGAAAAATTCACACCTAACTTTAGTAAAGAAATTTGAAGAAAAAGCAAAAAAAAAAGAAAATCTGAATTCTTAATTGATAAGGTCAAAATTGTAGAGGAATTTTTATGAAACAATATAGTTGGTAATTTTGATTTGTTTGTAAAGGGTGTCCCAAGAAGAACGCAATTTTTAAATCTCGCAACATTCGAAGTGTCATTGTTTGACATTTGAATAATTGTTATTGTTTGTTAGTAGAAGGTACGAGGTTAGTAAAAATGGAGAAGGACAGCGAAGGGAGTTCGTTAACTGGGTATTGGAGAGACAACATGAAAATGCTGATTTTGCCGATAAAATGTGACGAGTGACGAGGCCCATTTTCATCTTGATGGCTTCGTCAATAGGCAGAATTGTCGCATTTGGGGTGCGGAAAATCCTCGAGTGATTCACGAGAAGCAAATGCATCCTCAACGTGTCACTGTGTGGTGTGGTTTTTGGGCTGGAGGAATCATTGGACCTTTTTTATGAAAATGAGGCAGGTCAAGCGCAAACAGTCAATGGTGTTCGGTATCGTGAAATGATAACCAGTTTTTTCTTGCCTAGAATTGAAGAAATGAATGTGGAGGGCATGTGGTTCCAACAAGACGGTGCCACATGTCATACAGCCAGAGAAACAATTCAATTGCTGCATCAGTCATTTCCCGGTCGTGTTATTTCGCGTTTTGGAGATCAGAATTGGCCGCCTAGATCGTGCGATTTAACACCATTAGATTTTTTTCTTTGGGGTTTTTTGAAGTCGATGGTTTACGCGAATAAGCCGACGACGACTCAAGCCTTTAAAGACGAAATTGGACGCTGCATTAATGAAATACCGCAGCATTCATGCAAAACGGTCATTGAAAATTTCATTAAAAGATCGCGTGCATGCCAGCAAAGCCGCGGCGGCCATCTGCACGATATATTGTTCCATACATAACCTCATTCTGTCTACTTTACGATATAATAAAGTTTCACAATTTTTTCTTAAATATCTGTGTTTTATTTAAAATTAAAAAATTGCGCTCTTCTTGGGACACCCTTTAGTAGGATACAAAAGTTTTTAGTAAAATAATGGTCTTTAAAAAACCAGTATTTATTTTAGGAATTTTTATGAAAACATTATATTGGTATTTTTGTGAGTTTTTGGTAGAAATCATAGTCTAAATTTTAATATTTCAAGCAGAGATGAGAAAATAAAATTAACTTTAAAACAGTTTTTATGAAAATTAAAAAAATCTGGTTTTCTTAAATTTTTAATTTTGAGAAATTTAAGGTTTTGAAAATATATAAGATGTAATTAATACTGTTTTTTTTATAAAAATTTATAAATTTCAATATTTTCAACAGAGAAAAAAAATTAAAAATTTAAAAAATTCTTAATTGTCAATTTAAAATTTGAAAAATGTAAAGTTCTTATATTGCAAGAAATTATTATTATTTTAAAGAATAGCCAATTTGTCTTTAGAAAATCTAAAAATTCACCCGGTGCTTTTAAAACATATGAAAAACGTCGGTCTAAATTTTTAAGAAAACAGTATATTTGATAATTTTTGCCATTTTTTTGTAGAAATCAAAGATTTTTAGAAAAATAATAGTTTTTATAAAACCAGTATTTTTTCAAAATGTCTAAATATTAATATGTCAAGCAGAAGTAAGCTAGTGAATTTTGCTTTAAGTCAGTTTCTACGAAAATTACAAAATACTGGATTTCTTAAATTTTTAATTTAGAGAAATTTAATGTTTTGAGAATATGTTAGCTGTAAAAAATGCTGTTTTTTTATAAAAAATTATAAATTTGAATATATATTAAAAAATACTGGTTTTGAAAAATTCTTATTTTGCAAAAAATTATTACTACTTTAAAGAATAGCCATTTTGACATTAAAAAAGCGAATAATTCACCCAGTGATTTTAAAAATATTTGAAAACGTCGGTCTAAAAGCTTTTTTATTCTTCATGTTAAAGTGATTACTGTATTTTGGCTTATGTCATGTATTTTTGTGAAACTTGTTATAACCGTTATGTTAAGTATTGCGTATAGCCCACCCAGATTAATTATATATAAAAAAAGCCTGTTGTGAAGATTTAAAATTATCAAAATTGTGAATTTCGAGAAATACTGGATTTATTAAAAAATTATATCTTTTTATCTCAAAATGCTATCAATATTGGACTTTTTGCAAAATTTTTGTAAATATTGAAATTGAAATACAAATTCAGGAAATTTTTTTTAGTTTAGTCCAAATCGTATAAGAAAAACTCATTTCGGAACTTGCACTATATTGCCGAGGACTTTTTGGGCTAAAATACAAAAAATAAAATTAAAAAAAAATTTCAATTTAAAAAAAATGTTAAAATTATTTTTATAATTTTTTTAAATAAAAATATTTTTTTATAAAGTAGTTTACCTAATTAGAAAAAATGTCCTGTATTTTTTCATAAAGATTTTAAAAAGATTTAAATTTCATGAAAAATGTAAAACAAATTGAGCAGATTTTTTAATTTATTAAATTTTAATTTTCAAAAATCCTCTTTTTTGGTTGTTTTAAATGCCAAATTGTCCTCTAAAATATAGTTCAATTTCCAGTATGGCCTTGTTTCTTTCTTGAAATATAATTAAATATTTATGACAGCTTTGTCTCAGTATTTTATAAAGTGATTTATAGCCCGAAGGTCCGTGCGCGATCTGATGGGAATTGTTACGACTTTTTCCATTTGCCATAGAACTTCCATTTGCTTTTTATAAAATATTGGATCAAACCGATCATAAAGATTTATTTAATATCTCGAAAATCATAAGAAAAACTCATCGGAACTTGAACTGTTTTGTAGAGGACAATTTGGCCTAAAATAAAACAAAAAAACAAATAAAATATTTAAAAAATTAAAATTTTTTTTTTTTAAAAATAACTAATAATTTTTGTTTAAAAAATAATTTTAATATTTTTTTTAAAAAATAATTTTAATATTTTTTTTAAAAAATAATTTGAATATTTTTTTTTAAAAAATAATTTTAATATTAATAAATAATTTAAAAAAAAAATTAATGATTTTTTTAAAAAATGATTTTAATAGCTTTTTTTAAAAAAATAATTTATTTTTTAAAAAATATTTTTTTTTTAAATAATTTTAATAAACTTTTTTATGAAGTAGGAAAAAATTAGAAAAAAATTTTCCTGATTTTCTCATATTTATAGCTTTTACCGATAAAAAGATATAATTTTTCTGAATAATATCAATATTCCCCTTTTTTAAAATATTAAAATCTTTACTATTTGGAATCTTTATGAAAACAAAAAAAGGAAATTGTTTTCTAATTTTATAATATTTACAAATATTATTTTAAAAAAAAAAAATTATTAAAAATTTTGTAAATTTGTATTAAAATAATTTTTTAAAAAATATATTAAATTTTTTTTTTATAAAATAAATTCAAATAATTTTAAAAAAATATATCAATATTATATTAAAAAAAATAAAATAAATCTTTTAAAGAAAATTATTTAAAGTAAAAGAAATGAATTTAATTTTTTTTACATAATTTTTTTAAAAAATATTTATAATTTTTTTAAAAGAAGGAAAAAATTAGTAAAAAATCTTTCGAATTTTTTTTCATAAAGATACCAAATATTTACTTGCTTTTTGCAAAAGTCCCATATTGATAGCTTTTACCCATAAAAAGATATATTTTTTTAATAAACCCAGTATTTATCAATATTCCCATTTTGGAAATCTTTATAGTAGTTTTGTTAAAAGATATGATTTTTTAATAAACCTAGTATTTATCAATATTCCCATTTTTGAAAATATTAAAATCTTTACAGTAAGTTTGTTTTTTTATAGTTTTTCAAAATAATGTAGGTGGGTTGTTTACAACAATTAATATATTGCCGTTATAAGCCGTAAGTTTCACTAAAATCCGTGTCTAAGCCAAAAAATACTGTGATCACCTAAAATAACAGCGTTTAGTAAAAATGTGTCCTAATAAAAAATACTTGTTTATTGATTCTATAATAAAAAAAACAATTAAAACAAATTTCTAAGTGAAATCTCATTATTAAACATTATAAGGAAAACCAGTATTTTTATTTGTTCTTCATCAAGACCGTAAATTTCTTACAGTTTTGACCTTTGATAATTACGATTTGCTAAAGCATTCAAGATTTTCTTACTACAGCCACCTACATACCTAATAAAAAATACTGGTTTATTGATTCATTAACAAAAAATCAGTTAAAACGAATATCTAATCTAAATCTCATAATTAAACATTATAAGAAAACCGGTATTTTTATTTTTTCTTCATCAAATCTATAAATTCCTCGCAATTTTGACCTTTGATTTGATTTGATTCCTACTACAGCCACCTACATACAAGTCCCTAATTTCTTTCGACTTAAGTTAGATTTTGTGTTTTTATGAAAAAAAAACCATATTATTCTCTTCTCCCTTTTTTTGTAATAGAAAAATATTTGCTCTTACATGCATTTTTTTTAACTTCAATCGATACGAGTATATTGTTGTTGTTTAGATCATTTTTCAAAGCTTTTTTGAATTGAAAAGAAAACTTTCAGATCATCTGATGTTAGAAAATGTACAAATTATTTCAAAAAGCTTAACTATGAAATTCTATATTTTTTTTAAATAAATATATACATATATATATATATATATTCGTAAACAAAATATAACATTATAACACACGTCGTACGTACATACATATATATCTAAATGCATATATAAGTTTGTTTGTTTTTTCTCTCTTGATATTTTTCCCCACATCAGGTATTAACCAAAGCGATCGTTTTCGTTTCATCGTCGTCGTTGTTTCTTACGTTTTTTTAGAACAATTTCCCAAATAAGAGCAATATTTTTCATAGAACAAAATGTAACGCATAAATTTCAATTAGTTAATTTTTTTTATACCGAATTAAATTAATAATGATTTTTAAAAGCTCACATACTTTTTTTAATATAGCAATATTTTTTTTTTACTATCTATCTCGCCCACTCCGCCCCCTCGACGTAATGCATTTGAAATCACCTCAACATTCTTCTTCTTCGTCTTTTAGATAAGCGGGAAAATTCAAACAAAATATTGATAAAACATTTTCTATATATTTTATAAATCAATTATAATTCTTTCTCTCCCACATACATAAGTATATTCAACCTCATTTTTATGTGTAATAATTGCTATGTACCTTTTTTTTAAATATAACCTTCTATAATTCCCTTTTCGCCCCTCACTCTGCCCCTTCGAAATACCTTATCTTATGTAGTTTCATTTGAGTTTTCCTCAATTCCCAGTGTTTTTTTTTCTAGCTTGTAATTTTCCCCCATTTTCGAAAAATAATATTTTTTATATTTTTTCTATACACATTTATTTTTTATTACTATTATTATAAATTAGTTAAATATTTTAGTTTGATTTTTTATTATTATTATTCTTAAATATTATAATATGAAATGCAAGAAGAAAAAAAAAGAAACAAAAACAAAACTACAACACAAAAAAATACTTATAATAGTTTGTTAAACATAAACAAAAGATACAGCCAGAATATAACAAAATTCTTTAAGCAAAAAAAAATGAAGAAAATTGTAAAGTTTGAAGAAAGAAAAAAAACAAAAGAAAACAAACAGACGAAAATACACAATTTTATAATTTTTATGTATCTTAAATATTAATTTAAAATAATGAAATTTTGTTGACCATTCAAAACAATTAATAAAATATTATTTTTTAATTTAATTTGAAAAACTTTTGATTTTTATTTATTTATGAGTTTTTATGGTTTGTATTTTTATTGATTTTTTATTATTTTTTAATTTTTTACATTTTATTGTTAATTTTCTTGAATGTTCTGAAAATCACCTCTAATTACTTACTCTTTTACTGAAATTTCCATTCTTTGAAATTAAATTTAAATTTTAAATTTAAAACCAGGCGCCCAGAAATTTCAGCAAACTAATTTAAAAATTTGTAAAATCAGTTACAAAAATGCAAAGTTATTTACCATGTTATTTACAAATTGCAAACATGCAAAATTCAAATTTTGCTTAATTTTCCGACTGAAATACCAGGCGCCCAGAATTTTCAACAAACAAATTTAAAAAATTGTAAAATTATTTACAAACTTGCAAAAGGAAAAATACAGCTTTTGTTTTATTTTACGACTAAAATACCAGGCGCACAGAATCTTCAGTAAGCAAATTTACAAAATTGCAAAATTATTTAAAGAATTGCAAAATCCAAATTTTGCTTTATTTTCCGACTGAAATATTAGGCGCCCAGAATTTTCAACAATCAAATTTACAAAATTTTTAAAAGAATTGCAACATTATTTACAAATTGCAAAAGGCAAAATACAAATTCTGCTTCATTTTACGACTAAAATACCAGGCGCACAGAATCTTCACCAAGCTAATAAACAAATTGTAAAATTATTTACAGAAATGCAAAATTATTTACAAATTGCAAATGGCAAAATCCAAATTTTGCTTAATTTTCGGGACTGAAATACCAGGCGCTCAGAATTTTCGGCAATCTAATTTCAATAATTGCAAAATTACAGGGTGGCTGATATGTAATGCAACAAAGTAAAGCGCTATATGTCTTTAATTTTTTTTTAAATTTTATTGTTCAAAAGCAAAAAATGTCGGAAATAACATACAATTTTAGAAACAGTTTAGATTTGTTCGAATTGGCCACCTTTGGCACGAATTATGGCCTTCAAACGGCCGACCAAGCCATCACACGCTGCACGAAAGTGGCTCTGCGATATTTTGGCCGATTCCCGGCAAAGCGCCGTCTAGAGATGATCGATCGCAAAAGTCCAACAGATTGAGATCCGGAGATCTTGGTGGCCATTGTGCGGTAGAAATGAAGAGAGGAACCTCCTTTTTAAGCCGTTCTTGGTTGACGAGTGCTGAGAGCGATGGTGCTGAGTCCTGTTGGAATGTCCATGGTCTGCGGCCGAAATGTTTGTCTGCCCAGGACTTCAATACTGTCTTTAGGACATTTTCCCGATAATATTCGGCATTTATTTTGACCCCATGGTCGATAAATACGAGCGGGGAGCGACCATCGGCCGTTACGGCGGCCCACACCATTACCATCGGCGGCGCTTGAGTTCTGGTGGTCAATCGAAGGTGTACATTTTTAGCTGACCTCTTTGGAAAGTAAACCCGATCATTTTGTTTGTTCACAAACTGCTCAATTTGGAATGGCTTCTCATCGGAGAAAACCAAATTCGGCAACTGGGTCGAATCCGTGCAAGCGAAGCAACTCCTTGGCTCTTTCCAGTCTAACTTTTTTGTGAATCGGTGAGCTCTTGCACTTTTTGGAACTTCAATGGCTTTAGTCCATTTTTTAATATGTCTTGTATCCGTTCTCGCGATGTATTCAGCTCAATTTTTCTACCACTGCGGCGTGGATTTCGATCAAATCTGGCCTTCACTTTTCGGACCATTTCTGGTGTTGTTACCATTTTTTTTCGTCCACTTTTTGGACGCGATGAAACACGGCCAGTATCATGGTAACGAGCAATGGTATGAGAAACAAAAGATTTATTCACATTTAAATGCTGGAGGGCTCTAACGATAGCCACTTGTGTTTTTTCACCCAAATATAAAGCAATCACACTATCACGCTTGAATTCCATCACGAATAACTTTTTTCTGTATGCAATGGATCAAAATGCTTTTGTAAGCTTTTAAACAATAAAATGAACTGTCACTGAAATAAATCTGTCAGCTATCAGACTAGCGGTTTAGAAATGCAACCTGAAGTTGGTTGCAATACATATCAGCCACCCTGTATTTACAAAATTGCACATTAACAAATTGCAAAGGCACAATAATTAATATAATTCAAAATTATCTACAAATTGCAAAATGCAAAATCCAAAACTGAAATACCAGGCGCCCACAATTATTAGCAAGCCAATTCAAAAATTGTAAAATTATTTACATAAATGCAAAATTATTTACAAATTGCAAATATACCAATTGCAAACTTGCAAAACGCCAAATACAAATTTGCTTAATTTTCCGACTGAAATACCTGGCGCCCAGAATTTTCTGCAAGCAAATTGTAAAAATTTTAAAATTATTTACAAAATTGCATAATTGTTTATAAAATTGCAGACTTGGAAAAGGCAAGTTAAATACCAGGCGCCATCAATTTTCAGAAAGCAAATTTAAAAAATTTCAAAATTATTTACAATTTACAAATTTGCAAAACCAAAATCCAAATTTGTCTTAATTTTCCGACTGAAATACTAGGCATATTTAAAAAATTTGCAAAATTAAAATTTTGCTTCATTTTCTGACTGAAATACCAGGCGCCCAGATTTATCAGCAAGCAAATTTAAAAAAATGCAAAATTATACTCGTAGAAATTGCAGCCTTGCAAAAGGCAAAATGCAAATGTTGTTTCATTTTCCGACTGAAATAGCAGGCGCACAGAATTTTCAACAAGCAAATTTCAAAAATTCCAAAATTATTCACAATTTGAAAATTTACAAATTCCAAACTTGCAAAAGGCAAAAAAATCCAAATTTTGCTTCATTTTCCGACTGAAATACCAGGCGCTGAGAATTTTCAGCAAGCAGCAAGTGGTAAATTATTTATAAAAATGTAAAATTGTTTACAAATTTCAAAAGATAAAATCCAATCCAATTTATAAATTTGAAAAATTATTTACAAATTTAAAATTTACAAATTGCAAACTTGCAAAACGCAAAATCCAAACTTTGCTTAATTTTCCGACTGAAATACGTATACAAAGCGGTCAGAATTTTTATTAAAAAATCATAAAACATCAAAGTTTGAAATTTTGAAACGATGTATGTATATACAAATCGATTCCAGTCGATCTAAGACAAACCGTTGATGTATGCATTGATCTAAATTTCCCACAATTTGGAACAAATTTTGTTCCAAAATAATGCGGGTGTGAAAAAAAGAAATTTTGCAAAGATTTTTCTGCCGAATTTTTCAAATTTTGCAAAGTGGTTATTAAAAAAAATTAAAATTCACAATTTTGAAATTCTAATCGTTGAGAGAAATCGTTTCATGAATGCATTGATCCAAATTTCCGTTGTTAAAAATGAGAAATTTTGCAAATATTTTTTCTAAAAAGTCTATATCTCATTAAATATTAAGTCTATGGGCGTATTTTTTCCTTTTCTGGGAATCGCCGAAGCGCCCCCTATTTTAATATCTGTCGATTTTTTTTCAAATTTGCCAAAGGGTTAACCCCTTATTAAAAAATATTAAGTCTATGAGCGTATTTTTTCCTTTTCTGGGAATCGCCGAAGCGATTCGATTTTTTTCAAATTTGCAAAGGGTTAACCCCTTATTAAAAAATTCATAAAAAATAAAAATTAAAAATTTTGAAACGAGAAATCTTTTCATCTATGCATTGATCCAAATTTCGCAAAATGAGAAACTTTGCAAAGATCTTTTCCTAAAAAGTCTATATCTCATAAAATATGGGGGAATTTTTCCCCTTTTCTAGGAATCGCCGAAGCGCGATTATTTAAAATATGTTTTTTTTAATTACAAGCTGATTTTTACTTACCCTTCTTCATATCATTGAAATAAAAGCCATTTGTTTTTTGATTTAGCAATTTTTTTGTTTATTTGATTTCTTTATTACCATAATCCTATTGCCTATTTATTATTTTGTTACCCAATTTAGAAGAGATTTATAAAAACACATATAAATTTTTATAAAATGGGACGAAGATACTTCCGATTAATTTTATTATAAATTAAATAAAAAGTTACGCAATTAAAACACAGCTAATAAACAATAACAATATCACCAAAATCACCTAACAACTATACTCGTACATGTGTGTGTATAGGTAATTTGAAGACAGACATTAATTAATTCTTACATTCTATATAATACGATTACTTACTGACATGATTATTTATTATTACTTAACATTACCATTGTCATTACACAATTCATTACTATTATCTCATTAATACTATTACTTATAACTTACATTAACTTAAAATTAAATACTTAACTAAAACATACCGTGAGTAGATTCATTTTTTAAGCAAGCAAACAAAATTAGAAATTTTTTTCCTTCGTTGTAGTCATGTTTTTGTAAAAAAAAAAATAAATCAGCAAAACCTTCATCGTGCAGCGCATTAGTTTTTTTTTCTCATCATTAATTATCATCTGTAGGAACACATAAATCGCAGTATTTGTAGTTAACTAAAGACAAAAAATAAAACGAAAATAGAAAAAATACACTTGATTAGTTTTGAAAATAGTTATGGAATTTTGAGAGAATATTTGGTATTTGAGAAAAAAGTGAACTATTAATACATAATTGTTCTTTCTCTAGAACGCAAGACTTTCATTTAAATTAAGAATTCAGAAAAATTGTATTTAAAAATATATCAATTTGAATTACAGTTGAATTTGTCTATTAATACATACATTGAGAAAATAAGCGAATTTAAAAGATTTTACGGAAAAACTTCTTAATATTTATAATATGTACAATCCGTACATAAAATAAAGAAAATTTTTTTCGCATTAATTAATTAATTTCTAGAACAGAATGAACTTGTTATAAAGACCACCAATCTTTAAAAATGGTAAGACAATTCGCAAGTTTTTAGAATTAGTACATTCCATAATTAAAATAAAGACAATTTATTTACTATTAAGTAAATTATCTTAATTGTAAGTATGGAAAGTACTTATTCGCATTAAAAATGATCTTTAAAAAAAGTACATTGCAGCACAAAATTAAGACAAGTTAATAAGAGAAAATTAAGACAAAGTTTTGCTAAAATTTAAAACTGGTAATTCCCATACTTAAAATAAGGACAAATTCTTTAATATAAGTACATACTATTAATATTATGTATGGAAACGATTATTTGTCTTTAAAATAAGTAAATATCAAACTACTGTTGTACAATAAATTAAATAATGTTAAATACAATATATTTTTATGTACGGAATGTATAAGAATTCTGGAAAATCTTATTTAAAAATGTATCAATTTAAATTACAATTGCATTTGTCTATTAACACATACATTGGGACAAAATGTCTAAATTTTAAACATTTTTCGAAAGAATTTAAAATTTGTACATTCCGTACTTAGAAAAGAACATGTATTTAACATTAATTAATTAATTTCTAGTACAGAATGTACTTGTGTTAAAGACCAACAACCTTTAAAACAAGTAAGAATTAGTACAATCCATTATTAAAATAAAGACAATTTATTTACTATTAAGTAAATTGCCTTAATTGTTAGTATGTAAAGTAATTATTTGAATGATCATTATCTTTAAAACAAGTACATTACAGACAGTAAATTCAGTAAATTATTTTATTCCAGACTTAAAATAAAGATAAAAACTTCATAATATTTAATTTAACTACTTCCTATACTTAAAATAAAGACAATTTCTTTAATATCGAGAATATACTCTTAATATTAAGTATGGAAATGATTTTTTGTCTTTAAAATAAGTAAACATCGGACTATCAAATAAGGCAATTTACTTTATTTATTCCATATTTAAAATAAAGATAATTTATTTACTATTATGTATATTATCTTAATTCTAAGTATGGAAAGTACTTATTTGAAGGAAACATTATCTTTAAAACAAGTGCATTACATACACAAAATTAAGACAAGTAAATAAATAATAAAATATGTTTCTTACTATTCAGTAAATTATTTTATCCCAGACACAAAACTATGACAACGACTTTCTAAAATTTTAAATTTGTGACTCCCATACTTAAAGACAATTCCTTTAATATCAAGTTAATACTCTTAATATTAAGTATGGAAATGATTATTTATCTTTAAAACAAGTAAATATCAAACTAAAAAATAAGACAATTTACTAAATATTTATTTATTCCATACGAGTATTTAAAATAGAGGCAATTTATTTACTATTAAGTAAATTATCTTAATTGAACGTATGGAAAGTACTTATTTTAAGGAAACATTATCTTTAAAACAAGTACATTACAGACAAAAAATTAAGATAAGTTCATAAATATTAATATATGCTTCTTACTATTCAGTAAATTATTTTATTCCTGACTAAAAATCAAGACAAAGACTTTCTAATATTTAATATTAGTATTTCACATACTTAAAATAAAGACAATTTCTTTAATATTTGGAATATACTCTTAATATTAAGTATGGAAATGATTATATTGTCACTAAAATAAGTAAATATCAGACTAAAAAAAATAAGACAATTTACTAAATATTTAAATAAGCTTTTGACTATTCAGAAAATTATTTTATTGTCTTTGTTTCAAAATCATTGCCGCTGTCTTGATATTCCTTTTTCAGTGTATGTAAGGGTTTGTCTCCAGGCTTATTGTCAACATTTGCCAAATATTTTCTACAAAATCCCCCCTAAGAAAATCCCCTCAAAAATCCTTTTAGTCTCTACATAACCCAAATCAAGCAAAATAGATTAATATTATTTTTTTGTGTAAATTTAAATTAAAAATTTATTTTATTTTTTTTTTTGATAAAAAAAATCTATAAAAATGTACAAAAACTATTAAGTTTTTTCCTGTAGCTCTTTTTTGTGGTTTATTCTTTTGTTGCTGACCAAAGTTACCTGTAAATCGAAAATTAAATTAAACAAAACCTAAAAATGTAAACTTGAAAACCTTATTAGTTGAATTTTGAATTGACAACACAACTACCTAAACTAACAACACCTAATCACACAACTTCCTTCGATATGTTTAATTTTTTGTGTTCTATGTTTTTTTCTGTAGAAAATTCTATATTTTAATTTTTAGTTCCTTTCGAGAGATATTCGAATTTTCATGTTTGTGTTTTTGTTTGATTTGTTCGTTTGTTTTTAGCCTCTTTAGCCACATTTATTTTAACAACAAGTACAAATATAGAGAAAGAAAAAATAACAAAATAAAAAACACAATTTGTTATAACAAAGAAAAACCCTTTAAAAAACACTAAACAAAACAAACAACCTATGACCTGATTTGTGTTTTTCTTTATTGACAATTGAGTTGAATTTAGTTGAAATTGAGTTTGAGTTTATCATCATAACAACATGATTTTTCTGGTTTTGTTTCATCCTAAGTAGAAAGAACAAGAAAAAAAAAACAAAAAAAAATAAATTTAATAAAAAAATATTATATTTAAGCAAAATAAAAGCTTCAACCTTAAGAAAAAATGGGCTGCTTAATTGTGTAGATTTTATTCGGAATAAAAAATAAATACAATAAAAATAAGGGTGTATTTTTTATAAAGTCAAAAGAAAAAAACTTCATCAGTACTCTAGCAAAAGCTAGCAATTAAATAAATGTGAATTATTTAAAACATTTAGAAATAAAGAAACCACAATGAAACTAATGAAGAAAGTCTCATTAGAACTTTTTTAAAAGGTGTTCCTCTAAACGAATGAGAACTATATTAAGTATTAATAAACGAGGAAACAACAATGCAACTCAGTTTAGCAGGCTTTTGCTTAAACCGAATACCCGCATGATAAAAAAATTATGCAAAAACGAGAGACAAAATAAAAAAAATTATCTTAACTCTACCAAAAATATTCATTTAAATGAATGAGAATTATTGAAAATATAACTTAACAAACAAAGGTTAATGAAGAAAGCTTCATCAGAGCTTTTTTACGTTTAATAATTCTCATTTAAATGAATGAGAATTATGGAAAATATAAATTAACAAACAAGCGTTAATGAAGAAAGCTTCATCAGAACTTTTTTAATAGTTCTTCTAATCGAATGAAAACTATTTTAAGTTTTAGTAAACAAACTAGCGACAATGATGCTAAGGTTAATATGAAATAGATTGTATCACAATAGACACAAGCACCGACGAATGAGTGGCAGAACAGTTTCAGGAATATCAGATAAAAATCTGCAAATGTATTCTACCAAAACGTACATTAAAGAAAAGAAACTGACCACAAAAGGAATTAATATTTTCTTAAAGCGAATGAGAATTATTTGAAATATTTATAAACAAAAATCAAATGACAATGAAACTAATACATAATACAAGCGTTAGAATGGTATAAGTACGAGTACTTCTTTAAAGCGAATGAGAATTATTTTAAGTATTTATAAACTATCAATGCTCACGAAGCTCAGGTTGGCAAGCCTTAGCTTATACAACATTCTCAATCTCCATTGACTGAATGTAAAAACAATTCAGGACAAATAGATGAAAAAAATTGTTCAGTCTGGCACCAATAAATGAATGAATGAGATTTATTCTAAAAATAATTAAGAATCAAACTACAATGGAACTAATAAAACAACACTTCAATCAGCATTGAATCTCAAAAACAAACCACACGCAACAGCGATATAAGTATGCGCATCGAACTGAGTGTTACTAAGTGTGACGCACACGTATACAACTAAATGAAATAATTCTCATTCATTGCATTAAAAAACAACTATAAGAGTACTGATGAAGTTTCTAAAACTGAAGACTTTATAAGAAAATTCGCTTTTCTTTTAAACTTAAAAAAGAAAAACTATAAATGGTGTAAATATTCAATTAAAAACAAAAACTTTTGCTAATACATATTTGAGTAGAAATTAAAAATAATAAAAACAAGAGAAATATACTCAAAAACCAATTTATATACATATTAACTAAAATATTGGTCTTCAGGTTTTAAAAGAAACGAATTTAATGTTAAAATAAAACAACACAAGAAATTTGTAGAAATCAAAAAGCAAACAAAAACGAACAGAAAGCCGATAAAAATGGTCACACAACAAAGGCAAAAGCAAAAAAGGAGATTTTTTTGAAAACCTAGAAAAAAAACCACGAGTTACGCTGGTAAAGAGGACCAACAAATCGGTGGAAATAAGAGAATATTGAAACAACAAAATATCGCAAAACAAAATTTTTGTATAATCCCCCTAATAATTAGTATAGTAAGTTGAACAAAACATAAATATCTTATATAAAAAACCCCCAACAAAAAAGTGTTAAGTAAGCAATAATTTTTTCTATCACATAAGCCCAGACATAAATCCTATTTGAATATTTTTAATTTATAAGCAAAATGAAAAACTGAATTTTCTTTAAAAAAAAAAAATACTTTCTCTGAAATTACCAAAAACAAAGAATTGTCGAACAATCTTAAGAAAAAAAGTAAACTATATGTTTTTTGTTTTAATTTAAAAAAGAAAAATTAAAAAGAATTTTTTCAAATAATTTTTCTTTCCTCCTTCCCCATTTAAAAACAAAAAGCATAAATATGAGTGTGTATTTTAATTATTATTAAAGAAAAAAATAAGCATATTTATCTAGACATTTAAGAAAAAGAAACCCAAAAAAAACAATCTAAAGATGTGACTGGTTCAAAACCAAACTTATTAAGAAACGAGCAACAAAACTCCTCAAAGAACATTTTGTGATGAAAGTGAGAGAAAGTTTAAGAATGATTTTTTCGCCAAAGCCCCCCCAAAACAAAAAAACTAAATGAAAACAGAGTTTAACGGAAAATATGAAGACTGGTTTAAGTGTTTAGTCTGTAAGTAAAAACAAATAGTCTATGTAAAAAAAGGCAAAAAGTGTGATGAAATCCTGGATAAAATAATAAATCCCCCCCCATTCCTCTGAAGAAAAAAAAACAATACAACTCAAGGAGAGCATTTTCTAAAAATGTCCTGCCGCCATAATGCAATAACAAACAAAAAATACAAAATCACAAACCCCCCCACCCAAAAAAAATAATCAAACAAAATGGCAAAAATGCGAAAGCGTATTGATTGTGATGAACTTTGAACTTTGTGTAAATTGATCAAAATAACTCTAATATAACAAATACTTGTAAGCTAAGGACGAATTAACCCCCAAGACAAAAAAAGAAAAGAAAACAAATTGTAAAAATCTTTAACAACAAACAATAAGGACTTCCAACCACAAAAGAAGAAAAAGAACAACAACAACAATTTTTGTAAGTGAGTGAAAACTGCATCATATATAATGAAATACTATTCTACCTCATTTAGTGAAAAAGACAAAACCAAAAACCAAAAAAAAAAAAACACAAACGACAAACAAGATTGATGAAGAAAACCTAAATACCTCAATTTAGCAAAATTTGTATTTAAAACAATTTTTACCACAACTGCCGCCGCCAGCGCCAACCAAACAGCATAAATATCACCGCAGAGTGGAAGGCAAAAATAAATTAATTAAATGCATTTACCTCACACTGTAATGACAAGACAAAACAAGACAAGCAAGACTACTAGCCAAATGAAAATAAATTATTTGCACCCAAATAATGGTTAATTGATTGAAAGCAGCTACATTTCGTGCAATCAAAATATTGATTGCATCTTAACAAGTAATTAATTGAAGGTGTGTTCTTAAACAAATATTTTCACTGTACAGTTGTATAATTAATAATTGCATTTTTTCTCGACCCACACACACAACACATAAACAACATTCAATCAATCAGTCAATCACCACAATCGTAGCCTTCATAACATCAAGCATCGAGTTCGTTCAAGCCTCACAATTCACAAAGTTTCATTGTTCATCAAAGCAAAAATTTCACACAATCATTAAAGCTGAACTGGATTTGTATATCAACATAATTAAATTTTGTTTGAATTCAAGAGCATTTCCATGCCAACAATGTACTACACCACATCAAATACTCTATCTCATCATCATCAGCATACCTACAACTAACACTCAATCATGAAAATTGATCATACAATCTTAAAGACATAAATGCCTCAATCAAGAAAACCGTCAACGATCATAAGAATAAAGAAGACTTGAAGAGGTCTTCTTAAGATTTTGCTAAATTTGTATTTTTGATAGCAATCGCCGAACGACAGAATTCGAACCTTCCAATGCTTGTAAGAAACTATACACTGAAAAACTGTAGCCCTACTTTATAAAATTTAGCTCCAAAGTCGTCATAGTCTTAAAATAATGACATTTAGTACTTAATATCAAGACAATTTACTTACTATTAAGGAAATTGTCCTCATTTTAAGTACGAAATGTCATTATTTTAACGATTAGAACGTTTTGACCAAAAGTTTATCACATCGAAGGAGTGACTTAAGACCTCAAGTATTTTTTACGGAAATCCGTTTTGGGTCATTTTAAGTTATTTGAGCAATGTCCGTCCGTCTGTCCGCCTGTCTGTCTGGTGCTCGAAAGGAGTAACCGACTGACTTCAAATTTGGTATATGGATTATTTATTTTTATTTTGTTGAAATTTTTTTCAGTGTAATGCTTATATAGTACATAAAGTCCCGTGAAAATGAGCGATATTTTTCGAACATACATATAGCTTATTCTGCACTACTTTGTATTATAACTTTTTAAAGTAGTGGGGGATATGAAAGGAACGAAAAATTTCGCAAAAATTCAATTGTTTTTGTACGTTGTTCGATTCATAATTAATTCCCCAAGTATCCTTCACAAAATGCTGAAAAATATAAAGAATAATAATGAAAAAAGTTATAAAGAATTCAAACCATATAGCTCATTCTGCGCCACCCTGTATATATACAGGAAAAACATGTTTTCCATTATTGTACTGTATTCAAAAAATTTAATAGTTATAAATTTGTTTCAGTGTAATGCTTATATAGTACATAAAGTCCCGTGAAAATGAGCGTTATTGCCAAGCCTCTTTTGGTAACTCCCACACGAAATTATCAAAATAAAAAATAGGATTTTTTAATTTCCCGCACTTTTACAAAAAGAATAATAACATATAAATTAAATATTTTCTCCGTTAGGAAGCTAGCTTGTAAAACAATTTAATAACTTAATTTTTTGCAATTTTTTTCTATTTTTACGTTTTATGTTTCTATTCTATGTTTCTATTTTATTAACGACTGTTACTAAACTACTGTGTCTAAGTGAAAGGGATATTTCCAACATTTGTAGCAATCATAATTTCCTTACATTTAACAGTACCCAGCAAAATCTTGGTAAGTACCTGTCATTATTCCCTGCATTACCAAATAATGACATCTCATTATTCGCTGCATTACTTTCGGCTTATTAATAATGACTTACCAATAATAACAGAAATAAGTGATTTTTTGCGAATTTTATCAAAATCATGTTGCCAAATTAAAATATAATGCAACATTTTCAAATAATACGTGCAGATTTGAATGAACATACCATAAATATTTACGTATATCACATGATGTAAATCCTTTGAAGAATTTTTTTTCATGGGAGTTTGGGTTCAGAAATTCGAATCTGGCATGAGGAAATTGTTTATTTCGAGAAATATGCTCAAAATCACTTTAAATGGCCATTTCTAAATATATACCATATCTACCACTTATTTTATAACTTTTTGGTAATGCGTTATTCAAGTACTTAAAATCGTGAAAATATAAGGCACATATTTATGTGGTATGCCTATTCTACAAATAAGTACTTATTATGCTACTTTATTGTATGCTTTTGGGAAGTACTTTCCTCCAATGACATCCCCATGTTAAAATAATGAGAAAAGTGGCTAACTAATAAGTATTTACCATTATCGAACTTTGCTTACTCGTCGGATTATTTGGTAATGAGAAATTTTGCTGGGTATCCCGGCTCTATCGGGCTTATACAGGTTGGCCCAAAATGACCGAAGGGGTTTGAGTTCATTTTAACTATTTATTTAAGACAATTTTTTTTTTATTAATGTATTATTATTTTTATTCATGTATTTTTTACAAAATACTGAAAATAAATAAAAATATATATTAAAAAAGTTCATTAATTCAAAGCCCTTCAGACATTTTGGTCCATCTTGTACAGCGTGGCGCAGAATGAGCTATGTATATGGTTTAAATGGTTTATAACATTTTTAATTATGCGATTATTATAGTTAGCTTTGAAAAATGATAGTGATGTCCATTTTCTGCTGAGGTATGTTCAAAAAATATCGCGAATTTTGTATTTTTTCAAAAAGTATTTATTTATTGATGAATATCCATATTGTCCCCTTTAAAGTAATTCCCCTCGGATATAATACACTTCTGCCAAAAGTATTTTCCAATCCTCTTCCACAAATCCGGGCGTTTTTGGCGGATTGCTTCACGCAATTTGCGCATAACTTGCAGGTAATATTCTTTATTGACCGCAAAAACTCATAATGCACCACGCCCCTGCAATCAAAGAAAACTGTGAAGCAGAACCTTTACGTTCGACCGAACTTGGCGCGCTTTTTTCGGCCTTGGTTCAGGCGGCAGCTTCCATTGGGATGATTGAGCTTTAGTTTCCACGTCGTAACCATAAACCCATGATTCGTCACCAGTTATGATCCTCTGGAGCAAATTTGGGTCTCCACGGACCGAGTTCAACATCTCCTGAGCAATGTTAACGCGATCCTATTTTTGGTCCAAATTGAGCAATTTTGGCACGAATTTAGCGGCGACCCGACTCATGCCCAAAACATTGGTTAAAATCGAATGGCACGAGCCAATCGATATGTTTAGATACTCAGCAACTTCTCTAATGGTAATTCGTCGATTGGCCAATGTTATTTTATTCTCTTTATCAATGTTTTCGTCTGTTTTTGACGCGCTCGGGCGCCCGGCACGCTGTTCGTCCTTCGCATCGTCTCGGCCCTCTAAGAACATTTTGTACCACCGATAAACGTTGGTCCAAGGTAGCTTCACCATATGCCACAGTCAACATTCAGAATGCGTCAGCGCACTTTATTTTGTTTTTCACACAAAATTTGATGCAGATTCTTTGATCCATTTTCTGAAATAGATAAAAATCGAAGACAAGTTAAAACACATCCAAGCACAACAGCTGTCAAAAATTAACTAAACATTCAAAATGGCCGACCTTGACAGCATAAGTAAGGGACATGAGTACCAACATAACGCTACAAAAATATCAAAAATGAAATACACGTAGCCCGCGGAAATTAAAAATTCGCGATATTTTTCGAACATACATATAGCTTATTCTGCACTACTCTGTATTATAACTTTTTAAAGTAGTGGGGGATATGAAAGGAACGAAAAATTTCGCAAAAATTCAATTGTTTTTGTACGTTGTTCGATTCATAATTAATTCCCCAAGTATTCTTCACAAAATGCTGAAAAATATAAAGAATAATAATGAAATTCAAACCATATAGCTCTTTCTGCGCCACCCTGTATATATACAGGAAAAACATGTTTTCCATTATTGTACTGTATTCAAAAAATTTAATAGTTATGTCTTAAATAAAATGTTATAATGAACTCAAATCCCGTCGGATCTTCCATGAAAATTGGAATTAAAAAGATAAATTTTCTGATTTTTTCGTGTTTAGAACTCCATATTGCACCAGAAAATGTTATGCACAGCCCTTACGCAAAATTTTTGTAAACTAGTGTAAATAATTTTGGTTGTGCTTGCACTTACAAAAATAATCAATGTAAGCATTAGTTTGATATTGTCGTATGTTTAAGAGGGGGGACTTGAAAAGTTAAATGTGGAGCCTATTTGCATTGATTGCGACAAATTTCCTAGTCATTAAAGGGTGCCAAAAATTTCAAGGCGTGTGTAAAATCTGACAACCCTTAATTATAGCCCCCTTAAGTGTGACCAGTATGTTCGGTGGAAATCCATTTTAAGTCATTTGAGCAATGTCCGTTCGTCTGTCTGTCTGGCTGGCTGGAGCGCACGATAACTCTCGAAAGGAGTATCGGATTGACTTCAAATTTGGTGTGGGATAATATTTTTTCTGTCCAGGCTAAGTTCAAAGATTGGCCATATTGGTAAACTCCTTCTAGTAACGCCCTCACAAAGCGTTAACATTGTGAAACATTTAGTGAAATATTGATTATCTAATAACTTCTATACTACTTATCTGAATCCTCAGTAACTCCACACGTAGTAATAGTTTATCTCACTATCAACTTGAGAAAAATGGGTGAAGTGGTCCCGCCCTTTTGGTACCTCCCACACAAAGGGACCATTTTGTACAAAAATTTAACAGCTTTTGTAATGAAATAATCCCGAGTTCTAAATTTGAACTGAAGTTTCTGAATTGCAATTGACGATTTCTGCATTTAATTTAAATTGGTGCAATTTGATGTCGTCTTATGTTTAAAAGATAGCCAACTACTGCTGCAAAAATTTTTTTTTGCACTAAAATAATGTTTATCAGTTCAATATAAATTAATGAAATCTTAAGAAAAATATCTGGAAAAGTCTGGGAGTTATTCAAATGGTCGTTTTCATTTCTAATACCTCCTATCATAATTACAAACATGATCACAATCACTTTCATCTCTCATTATCGTAGCAAGATCACGGTTTAATAATTTTGTGAACAAACAAAAAAAACATCATCATCATCATCATCACAAAACAAAAAAGGAACATTTCCTTATGGTTTTTCGTTCTACGATCCAGCACAACTTTATCACAAAAAAAAAATCATTGATAAAAAATCAATATTGTTTTCTCTTCATACATTTATGCATAATACAATTTAAGTTAATCACAATCGCATTGCATCTGTAAAAATTAACGATTCATTGATTAATGTAAGAAAACAACACCAAATGACATTTTTTTTTTCCAAAAACCTACAAAATAATTTAGTTGTAAGTATACTTAAATATTTAATAAAAAAAAATTAATAATTTTCATAAGCAATAAATTCATAACTAAAGAAAACCAAGAAAGATCATTAAAAATATTCTCTCTATCCACTCACATAAATATATATACATATAAATACATATATAAATAATTTAGATATTTAGGCAATAGGTTGTAGTTTCTAAAAATCCCCCAACAAATTAAGGTATAATAGATTAATTTTGTTAAGTAATTAAGTTTTCATTTGTGTCCTCGTCTAACTCGTATTTATATACATACATATTTATATCAATGTTAAATGTTTTTTGTTTTACCATATAATCTATATATTATAAAAAAAATATATACATATATATATTTATAAAAATATTACATTTATTTAACCATCAATACCTACAAAATAGTAAAAGAAAAGTGAAAATATAATATGCATCATAAATGAAATAAATATTATGTTAGGGGTAAGCATTAATTTGGCTAAGGACCTTCCTGAATTATTATTGTTTAAACACGAGTATAAATTGAAGTTTATTTATTCGTTAAAAAAACAAATACGAGTATCATTTCAATTTAATGAAATATCATTTAGTTATGGATTTACTGGTGAAGTAAACTAAATAATGATTTTTTATTTGAGAAAAAAAGTTGATTGACGAAATTTTGAATAAATTGGAATTTTTTGTTAATAGAATATATACTGAATAATATTATTAAATAGAGACATTAGCCATGTACTGCAAAGATAATTGAATGTATATGGGGAATTAAACGACAATTCGACGGGTTCAAAAAAATTTCGGTTTTTATTTTTTCTAATTTTTTTTTATATTTTTCAGTACATCTGAAGAAACGATTTGTGGATTTTTTTGAGATTTTTCCGATAACTCGTCTAGAAGTTATCGATATTTAAAAAATCATTAAGATATCACTCTGTGTATCGGGCTTTTGGTCATAACTTCTTAAGTTATGGTCAGATTTGATAAACATTATTTTTTAATGTTCATATTTTTCGGTACTTTTCGTGGAATTCAAAACTGTCTGACAAAGATGACATTCGAAACAACTTCTCAGTTGCCATCTTGTGAAAAGCTTGGGCAATGACTTATGCTGTGTATAACTGCAATTGTCTTTGGTATACGAGTATGCCAGAAATATCTCACTCATAAAAGCTTTTATGGTTGAGAAAAGTCTCAGACTTATTTGTAAAACTTTAGAGAGATATTTACATCGGTTGAATAAATAAATATTTCTCTTCTTCGAAAAATATTACTGTCATAAATTGGCATAATCATGAAATACATAATATAATTACATCTGTTATTATTAAAGAATGAGCTTTTCCGGCTGAGGTTAACTTTACTGAATGCCATATTTTCTTATCAGAGATATCGACTTCACAAAAGCTTTTATGGTTGAGAAATATCTCTATATGCAAAGGTTTGGAGAGAAAATACGATCATGATGAAGTTCATCATATAGTTATGGTTGAACGAAAAAAGCTCTCTCTTCAAGTTAATGAAAACAAGCCAGATATCACAAACTTACAAACCCATTTATGGCTGTGTGTGAAAAGCTTTTTGTTCCTCATCGAAATGATTAACCAAAATAATTCTCATTCATGTTATGAATTATTATAATAACCAGCAAAGGCATATAATTCTCATTCAGTTTACCAGTTTTTTTGCACAGAACTCCAATTTATTCAGAATTTCGTAAATTCTTATCAGATATGTCAAAATATATTTCTTCTTTACATTTACCTACATATGTAGAACAGTTTATTCAAGACAAAATACCTAAAAAAACTAGATTTCTATTGTTTTTTAAGTTTGTTCTGGATTTTATTTACAAAAAAAAAATAAAGTCATAAAGAAAATATTCCTGTAGTAAATTTATGTTGTGTTTTTTCTATGTATGTTTAGTAGCTGGTAGTTTTTCTAATCTTAAGTATAGCATAAAATAAGTGTGTGTGTATGTAATCATTAAACTTAAGACATTAATCATTAATAATTAAGTTAAAATTGGCATAAAATATAAATACATTTAAAAATACAATAACTAATCAATTCAAAAGAAATTCCATAAAAGAAATGGCCACAAAGATTTTGAATGATAACAAACTGCAAATAATTGGCACAGTATACGATCGCAAAAAAAGTGAAGAAATGGAAATTTATTAATTTTTACATATACAATATATATTATTTTTTTATAAGAATTGGCAAATATTTTCCCCTAAGAAATAATTTTTTTTTGGAAAACGCTCCCCGCAAACCTCTCATATGTGATACTAAAAGGCAACAGTCGTTCTGTGTTTTCGAACAAAAATGTGAGAATCGTGAAAGTCGTTAAAACGATTTTCAGAATTCGAATTAAACGAAAATTTCAAAAAATAAAAACAATCCCCAAAAACATCTGTGAAAATTTCAATGACTTTTTTCAAAAAAAAAAAATCTAAAAATAACATAAAACTAATATTAGAGAATAGCTTGTAAGAGTCTGCAAACAATTGGCATTAACGAAAGGAAAACAAAAATTTTAAATTTTACCGTAAATAATCTGTGACAGTATGAAATGTGGTATTTTTTTGGGAGATATACAACAACAAAAAATTGGAAAATTCAAAATTTTTCTTCAAAAATCTAAGCAAAATAAATGATATTTTTCGAAAACATTTTAATTGGCTAAGAAAATGAACTAAATTTAAGCTTTTTTGGTTTGATTTCGTTTTTTGTGAAATCTGCGAAATTTTCAGTTTAACTCATTTTTGGTATATTGAACGGAAACCGTTAAGTATTTACGAAATATTTAACGGAATTCGAACAAATCAAAGAACACTCATAACTGTGAATACAAAATTTTAGTTTAAGCTTTGCAAGTATTTAAGATACAACATCTTAATTGGTATTATACGCAAACAAAAAACAAACAAACTTAGATCATAAGTTGGTGTCTACAGATTTTTTTAACAAATCCCTTACAAAAAATAAATTAAAAAAAATAAAAACTAATTTTTTATTATAATTTCAAGAGTGGCGCTCAAAAAACGCACAACCTATATACTTTTTTTGGAATGCAAATTGGAATAATCCTTAAGAAATTGAAATTTTTGTGGCTACATTTTTCCATAATAAATTCCTCTCTAAAAAAAGATTGTCAAATATTCATTTCCACTAAAAATCATTAAACATTAAAAATAAAATTCAAAAAACCCTTTCCACATCAACTGCATATACACTGACATTCATTTCACAACAAAAAATCATTGCATTTTATTCATGAAAAAATCAATCACGACAAAAAAACATCATATACATACATATATTCATTAATCGAATAAAAGAAAGTAAATTCCCAACAGCTGTAATATTTCACAAAGCTTTTGATGTCAAAAACAAAAGAAAACAAAGCAAATCATATATAATACATACATTTATTACATAAACAATAATTTTAAACTAAAGATTATAACGATAGAGAAAAAACTCAAAAATTACCCAAAAAAAAAAAACACAACATTTTATCTCAAATACCTCAGATTAAGCATTTCTTTTAAATCATCCTCTATAGTCTAAATAAAACAGCAATGAATGCTTAATTATTATACATACATACATACATATACACAATAATCATAATATTCTATAAACAAAAGAATTTTTTAATAGACAAATTTGAAAATCTGAATAAAATCAAGCTACTCTGCAGATCACAAAGAATTATTACCAAAAAAAAATAAAAAATCTCTATTTTATGAAATATGAAAAATTAACAAAATTGCTCCTTAAAAAAGCGTTTTATCCACTTTTATATTTGCATTATGAATATGTTTTATTAGTTTACAAAATATGCTTATATCACCCTACATATATTCTGGAAAAATTACAAATTCTTTAAAATTTCAATAATAAATAAAATTGGCTTATATTCAAAAAAAAAACAAAACAAACTTGATTTGGTTTCAAAATTTATTTCGACATACATATATACCTAGAGAAAATGTTTAGGTAATTTGGTGAAATTCTCTAAATTATTTAAACATTTGAGTTATTAATATTATTGCAAATCTCTAAGAATCGCTGCATTCTCCCCTGATTATGGCCATCCCTCCCATTACCCGCTATTTAATATAATTACCCCGCAAAGTTTAGATACTTTGTATTGAATGTTCCGATAATTAAAGAAAATTATGAGGGCTACAAATATTGGGAATGTCGCTTTCACGTGGAGACAGTGGTTTATCCTGCGTTTACACAAGACAATTGGCACAAAACAACAGAGAATGTGTATTTGTTGTCAGAAGAGGGAAAAATTGCACAAGACAATTGGCAGAAGACAACTGAGAACGAGTATTTGTTGTACTTCTACAGGCAGTAAGGATAACAAATACATTTCAGAAGGCTTTTTGACAAATACACTTATTTTATAACTGAACTGTAGGTACTGCTAAAACTGTACCGGATTTCAAGTGTTATTGTGCACTAGCATTAAAGTAATGAAAAAATATTACATGCAAAATTTCAAGTCTACATTCGAGAGTTATTGTGCGCTCCAGTCAAACAGAAAGACATGGATCCACCTCAAATGCCTTAGAATGTCATGAAGCGAAATTCATTCCAAATAAATATCGTCGGCTAAATGCTATTTTGTTACGTACGGGTCAGAATTTTTAGTATTAACCAATGAATTTTATTTTGCAAGACTGACAGAACAGTTTAGGTATGGAAAAATAAGATATCGCTATCTTTTGTTTTTGAGAAAACAAATTTCCACAATTTTATGCACGCAAAGAAAGGAATTCGTTTCTGCAAAACGAAATTTTAGACAAATACAATTCTCGTTTGCAGGAACTAAAATTTCGTTTGTTTTGACAGAAACTTATTTAGCGTAAACAATTGTTAGTTCTGACTAAAGAACGAGAATTGTAGTTGACTAATATTTCGTTTCGTTTTCGCAAAATTGTTTTGCGGATTTTTTTTAAAATTTTTTTAATTTAAAAAAAATAGCTCCCCTTTAATTTTTATACCCTACACCACACTGTGGTACAGGGTATTATAAGTTTGTTTCACGGCAGATGTTTGTAACACCTGAAAATAACACAGCTAGACCCACCTTAAAGTATACCGATCGACTCAGAATCACTAGCCACCATGTCTGTCCGTCCGTCCGTCCATCCGTCCGTCTGTCCAAGTAAAGTTGTTCGTCGACTACAGGTCGCAATTTCACTCCGATCGTTCTGAAATTTTGCAGTTTAGAGTATTTCGCAGCTGTTACGATCGCTAATTTGGTTGAAATCGGTTCAGATTTAGCTATAGCTCCCATATATATGTTTCGTCCGATTTGGCCTTTAGTTGTATAGAAGCTGTATTTTACATCCAATCGTTTTGAAATTTAGAATGGTAGAGCTTCTTGATCCATGAACCAACATTGCCGACTTTGATGACAATCGGTTAAGATTTAGATATAGCTCCCATATATACATATGTTTCATCCGATTTGGCTCTTTAGATCCAATCGTTTTTATGCCCTACACCACACTGTGGTACAGGGTATTATTTAAGTATAAAACGTCCCAAAAGTAAATTTATGTAAACAATTTATACATGAATTACAAAATTTAAAAATCAGAGTTATTCAATATTACGAGAGTGGTGTAGGGTATTATATAGTCGGCGCCGCTTGACTTTAGCCTTTTCTTACTGGTTTATTTTTAAATTTACTCCGAATATGCACCAGACTCCATATCCAATTACTATTATGGATTTGTGAAAGTGTGGTGCCTATTCTGTGCAAATTTTAATTAAAAATCAAGGGAAGAGTACTTTTTTTAAATAAAAAAGTAAAATAAAAGTGCACAAAAAATTGTCCGTTATGATTTCTTTTAAAAGTAAACTTTGTAAAAATCGGTCAAGCCGTTCAAGAGCAATTAATAATTTCGAAAAAGCCTAAAAAGCATTTTTTAAGATTTCAAATCCCCATAAAATTTTGATTTTTTTTTTAAATAAATGATAGTAGAGTCTTATTTTACCTTAGCAACTTTTAAAAAATTTTTTTGGACTTCATTAGTCGGACTTCATTAAACGTAAACTTTGTAAAAATCGGCCCAGCCGTTCAGGAGCAATTAAAAATTTCGCAAAAAGCCTAAAATGCATTTTTTAAAATTTCAAATCCCCATAAAATTTTCGAAAATTTTTTTTTAAATAAATGATAGCTGAGTCTTATTTTACTATTAGCAACTTTTTATAAATTTGTTTGGACTTCATCGGATTGAAATACAAAAAACCTATAAAAAGACAATACGAGCTAACTTGAAATTACCCATTAAACTCATTCGCGAAAAATTCGATGATCCCCATGTAATTGACCACAAATTAGAATTGACCTATATGCTCTAAAATGAGCATATTATATATGTAGTTTGGTTAAGAAGGAACAGCTGAATTATTATCATTTTTTTTTTCGAAATTCCTGCACTTATGCGTAACCTTAACTTAATTCAGTGAATATCTGAGGTAAGTAAGCATTTTAATAAGAAAGTAGGTGAGTACACTGTGAAAATTGCCGTAATTCTTAAATATAAATGCCGTAATTCTTAAATGAAGGATGAGAGTTGTTCAAAATATATAGATACTTGCTGTTAATCCGGTGAGCTTCGCAACTTTGAATGATTATCCAGTTATTTATTTTCCAATCATGGAGTTTTAATTTCATTTTTTTAGGTTGGTTTGATACTTAAAGTTTCTACTACATTGTAGAAAAAATCATATCTGATTCTTGGAAAAAGGCTTAATAACCAATCACAGATTGCTACTTTATAATTGCTACTACAATTTATTAAGATTAAAAATTAAGCATTGAAAATAGAAAATAAATCTTTCTAAATTAAACAATAAATAGAAGCCATGAATTATAATTTATAAGCTCCCAAATTGGACACGCTAAGATAAAAAAAGATAAGTAAAGGGAAGCAAATCAAGACCAAGCAAAATTTCTTATTACCAAATAACCTGACGGGTAAGCTAAATTCAAATCTAGTAACTGCTTATAATTTGGCCTCCCTTCGAATTATTTTTACACATGCATGTCATTGGAGGAAAGTGCTTCCACTCAAGCATACCAGAAGATGAAAAATAACCACTTACCCCACGCTTAAAATTATTAACCAGTAAGGAAAGGCTAAAGTCGGGCGGGGCCGACTATATAATACCCTACACCACTCTCGTAATATTGAATAACTCTGAAATATAAATTTTGTAATTCATGTATAAATTGTTTACATAAATTTACTTTTGAGTCATTTTATACTTAAATAATACCCTGTACCACAGTGTGGTGTAGGGTATAAAAACGATTGGATGTAAAATACAGCTTCTACAGGACTAAAGAGCCAAATCGGATGAAACATATATATGGGAGCTATAGCTAAATCTTAACCGATTTTCTTCAAATTCGGCAATGTTGGTTCATGGATCAAGAAACTCTACCATTCTAAATTCCAAACTCTACCATTCTAAATTTCAAAACGATTGGATGTAAAATACAGCTTTTGTAGAACTAAAGGGCCAAATCGGACGAAACATATATATGTGAGCTATAGCTAAATCTTAACCGATTTTCTTCAAATTCGGTAGTGTTGGTTCATGGATCAAGAAACTCTACCATTCTAAATTCCAAAGTGATTGCATGTAAAATACAGCTTCTTCAGGACTAAAGAGCAAAATCGGACGAAACATATATATGGGAGCTATAGCTAAAACTTAACCGATTTTCTTCAAATTCGGCAATGTTGGTTCATGGATCAAGAAACTCTACCATTCTAAATTTCAAAACGATTGGATGTAAAATACAGCTTTTATAGGACTAAATGGCCAAATCGGACGAAACATATATATGGGAGCTATAGCTAAATCTTAACCGATTTTCTTAAAATTCGGTAGTGTTGGTTAATGGATTAAGAAACTCTACCATTCTAAATTTCAAAATGATTGGATGTAAAATACAGCTTCTACAGGACTAAAGAGCAAAATCGGACGAAACATATATATGGGAGCTATAGCTAAATCTTAACCGATTTTCTTCAAATTCGGCAATGTTGGTTCATGGATCAAGAAACTCTACTATTCTAAATTTCAAAACGATCGGATGTAAAATACAGCTTTTATAGGACTAAAGGGCCAAATCGGACGAAACATATATATGGGAGCTATAGCTAAATCTTAACCGATTTTCTTCAAATTCGGCAATGTTGGTTCATGGATCAAGAAACTCTACCATTCTAAATTTCAAAACGATTGGATGTAAAATACAGATTCTATAGGACTAAAGGGCCAAATCGGACGATAGATATATATGGGAGCTATATCTAAATCTGCACCGATTTCAACCAAATTCAATAGCGATCTTAATAGCCGCGAAATACTCTAAACTGCAAAATTTCAGAACGATCGGAGTGAAATTGCGACCTGTAGTCGACGAACAACTTTACATGGACAGACGGACAGACATCGTTAAATCGACTCAGCTAGTGATTCTGAGTCGATCGGTATACTTTAAGGTGGGTCTAGCTGTGTTATTTTCAGGTGTTACAAACATCTGCCGTGAAACAAACTTATAATACCCTGTACCACAGTGTGGTGTAGGGTATAAAAAGTAAGCGTGGACGTAAGTAATACTTTTATGAGTGTGTTTGTGGGTGGTCGTAGATATTTCTGAGTTGCTACTGCTTGTTCACCACCATCAGTGGTGGCATGCGGTGAGAAAGTAGAAGAGCGTAAAATTGGGTAGAGCGTAAGATTGGGATGAGCGCAACATTGGGTAGAGCGTATAACTGGGAGGGAGTAGTTATCGATTGTTGTCGTCATATGACGAAAAATTTCATTTGCCGGGAGGTGGAATTGAACTCGCGACCTCCTGGTTTCGTAGTTTAGCATCACTACTACTGGCCTAACTCGCGATTCGTATACGAATTGCTTAATAATCAAGAACAAAAATATAACTTATCAAAATCTTGGTAAGTAAATGTCGTTACCACTTGCGTTACCAGGTAATGATATCTCAATATCGCCAGCATTACTTTTGGTAAATAAATAACGACTAACTAAATTAAAACAAAAATAAGTTATTATTAGTAATCTAACATAGAGAATCTAATTTGGACTTATAAACTTTTCTTTAAATGATTTAACTCAATACCAACTATAACGTATATACGTAAATCATTTAAGAAAAAATCATTTAACGAAAAGTTTATAAATAAAAATAAGATTTTCTAAATTAGATTACTAGCAATAACTTATTTTTGTCATTATTTTGTTAGTCGTTATTTATTTACCGAAAGTAATGCTGGCTATAATGAGATATCATTACCTGGTAATGCAGGTGGTAATGACATGTACTTACCAAGATTTTGCTGGGGAGTAGTCGAGAGTAAAAAATAAGAAGCTACTTTGCTTTTACTACTGTACTCTTTTTTTGGGTTTTATTTTTTTTTTAATATTGAAGAAAAGGCTGTCGATAACACTCTCAACAAAATTATCTAAATACAATAGGTAATTAGTTATATGGATGGGAAAAATGAGCTAACAGCTCTTTGACAAAAATGTAAAATTTCAACACCCTCCCACTCGGACAGTCCTTTACCGATCTTGATGAAATGTTGTGTTGCAAGTACTACCCAATATGACTTAACATGGTGCATGTTACGAAGTCGGTTGAGGACTGGCAGAGTTGAAGGGTGTTGAATTTTGACATTTCGTCGGCTTAAATTTTGAATTAGGATTTGATTATATGGGTTTAACAGGGTTGCTAGGCAACACTAAGTGTTGCCTGGAGCCATCTGACATTTCCTTTGGAAAGTTTGACATTTTTAGCTAAACGTACTCAGAACGTTTTGACGTACGACCATCATTTATGTTGTTTACAGTGACTTGAAAAAAATCAATTTGGCAAAAAAAAAAATGGAATTAACTCGTGAACATTTTCGTGCGATCATTTTTCACAACTTTCGGCGTGGATTATCACGACAAGAGTGCATCGATGAACTTAAATCTTTGTATGGCGATGAAACACCATCCTATAGCACTGTGAAAACTGGTTTAATGAATTCAATCGTGGCCGACGCTCGCTCAAAGACGAAGGTCGTCCAAAAACGGCCGTTGTGCCAGAGAACATTGATGCCGTGCGTGAACTGGTAATACAAGATCGTCATGTGACATACCGTGAGCTAGAGGCATAATTGGGTTTTTCTTCCACATTCGATATTGCATAAACATCTGGCCGTAAAAAAGGTTTGTTCTCGTTGGATCCCGCACAATTTGACAATCGCTGAAAAAAGGCTCGTGTCGACTGGTGCAAAGAAATATTGAAAAAGTACGATCGCGATGCTTCAAAAGACGTTTATATGATCGTCACAGGTGACGAATCTCGGATCTATGCGTATGAGCCCGAAACAAAACAATCGACCGTATGGGTCTTCGAAGACGAGCCAAATTCAACGAAAGTTGTTCGTGGAAGAAGCACTTCGAAGTTGTTCGTGGAAGAAGCACTTCGTCGCCAATTTCTTTGTCAAAACTGGTCATGTGGCGACTGCTCCGCTTGAGCAACGTGGGACGGTCAATTCTGAGTGGTACACCACAATGTGTTTGCATTAAGTCTTCGGAGAAATTCGAAAAACGAACAAGAGAATACGAATCATTGTGCACCATGACAATGCGAACTCTCACACTTCGGCTCAAACCGTACAGCCCTGATTTGACACCCAATGACTTATTCTTATTCACTCACATCAAGAAAAAACTGCTTGGTCAACTTTTTTCGATGCCTGAATCAGCTGTTGAAGCGTTCAAAAACCATGGTTTGGAGGTGAATTTTCAACACACTGTAACCAAAAGAATTCGCACTCAAATGACAAAACGGTCTGAGTGAAGTTATGCTAAAAAATGTCAAACTTTCCAATGGTGGTTCCAGTTTTCATCTGGCAACACCAGCATTGCCAGGACCGAAATATAAATATCAACCCTCGTAAGTCTCCATTTTTCTCTCGCCCTCTCTTTTGATCAGAATGTACAAATTAATCTCTTTCCATACCAATCCCCATTGTGGTCCATGTAACACAAATACGAAAAAAAAATATTTTAAAAAATTTGAAAGTAATTACATAAGAATGTTTGAGAATCATATACACATATTGGGGAACCCTATAGAATAAAACACTGTATAACTTATCAGTCCCATGTTAAGCAAATTTTACTCAAAACTTGAAATGCGTATTTCTTCAATCATAAAATATTGCGTATGGAACAAAATAGCATTAAGCTTACGGTTTTGTGCAAACGTCTATATCTATATAACTAATTACTAGACTAGCATATGTTTCATTTTTCATCTGATTGGAACCAAACATTGCATTTGCATGTTTTATCGTTCAAATATATTTTTTACATATTTTCGATATGCACTAAAATGTTCTATATTTAAACCATAATAGAAACCATACGAAAAATAAAAAAATATGCAAAAATCTGATGTCTACTAAGTAGTAGACGCGGAATTTTATGCAATCTCTATTTGTCATCCGAAGAAGTTCATATTTTTGGATTCTAAATTCGATGCAATCTGCATATTCCATATATGCATTTCATATGCAAAAATTATGCAGAATCTATGGAAAATATAATGTGCATATGTTGAATGAAAAATGCATATGCAAATAAAAAATTACATATGCAAATAAAAAATATCAATTGGAGAAAATTAACTAATTATTGAAACATAATTTTATATAACGACAACAACTACCCTCGCATCAAATTTTAAAGTTAAAGCTTCAGCCGTTTGTCGGTTACGCCCCTTCAGAATTAAGGTAATGATTTTAGATGTACAGATTTTAGGCGACATATTACATGACATATTAAAATTTTAAAAAAATTTCTAAAATCTTTCTTTAATAAAATAGCAGCCGGTACAAAATGGTACACCAGTAAATGATCGAATTTGCGGTGAATTTTAGGCATAAATGTGTTTGCATATTTTTTGCATATGCAAGATATAAGCAAATTTTGACAAAAAAAATATGTGTTATCGGTTTTGCCGTAAAACCATCGAATAAAAATATGCAATAACACATATTCCGCCGTCAGCTAATTTCCTGTTGTATTTAGAACACTTAGCCCAAAGTGTTATCGACAACTTTTTTTTTAAGTTTAAAAAAAATTGTTCACAATTTTTTCTGCGAATTAAAACTTGTTTTGACATTTTTGTCGAAATACCACAAAAGCTTAGGTCCTTTCATTTACGAGGCTTTTGGTCTATTAGCGGGATGGGACTGGTTTATATATCAAAATAAAGATTAACATCTTAAAAAATAGAGGTTGGACCATATACATATTTTAGCATAACTCTAGGACCATTCATCGTAATTCGTTCAGGAAAGCTTTAGGGAATTATCATTTAAGTAGCCTTCATCTTCTTCTAATAACATGTTTTCACGCCATCAGCGATTTGAAAGATATCTTACAAGATATTGCGATAAATCAGTTTTTTTATCGAAAAAATGCTCAATTATTATATTTTTATTATTTTATCGAAAAGTCTGATCGGTCATGAATAAAACTAGACCATTTCGAAGAAAATCGATGCATAATTTTAAAGCTAATTATAAAACAAGATGATCCCAGCAGACGTTTTGCTGTCTGTTGTGTTTCGGATGTATTGGTTTGACATTTCATTAAAAAATGCATACATTCCGAGTTTCAGGAAAAAATCACAAAAAAATTATATTGACCATAACTTCACTACAGCGCCACCTATCGCATAGAATCGTGCACACAAACTATTTTCTAGACATACCACACATACATTTTACATTTCAATCACAAAACTCTTGAAATTCGAATTTCACATTATATTTGGACTCTCCGCCATTTATCACGTCACCTACAAACTCAATCTATTTCTTCGTGTGTTAAGTTTAAGATGCACTGTCCTAGACATCTAAACATTTTTAAGATGTGTACTACACCAAAGAAAATAATTGGTTGGAATTCGATTGTAATAAGAACAAAAATAGTACTAGCAACACCGTGTGCCGGTTGTATTTATATATAAATAGTTGAAACAACAATAATAACATGGATACGATCAAATGAAAATGCTTGCAACTAAATCGATGGTTGTATCAATCGAATTAAGATTGTTTTTTTATTGACACTCGGTTAGTTGTGGTAACCAATTTTAAACTTTCATTATAGTACCATATGATCGATTTTTGGTTGTGACAACCAATGTTTTATTCTTGACAACAGAAATTGTATCAATAGACCAAAGATTATTATTGCAACGAATAATTGATTACTATAACAGAAAAAATATTAATAAAAAATCGTTTTATGGTTATCCCAATAATTTACCAAATTTACAATAATTAAATGTATTTTGGGAAATACAACCGAAAGATTGGTTGCTGATACATGACAAACATCTTCAACATTTTGTTATGAATTTGTAATATGGGATTTTTAATTTTGTTATGAATTGTTTGGTTTTTTTGTTTAATAAATAAAATAAAAATTAATGAAAACTGTTTTTAATCAATTGTCTGTAGTATATGACTGACAAATTGTCAGAACAACCAATTTTTTAAAACAGTTGGTTGTGGCAACATGCTACAGATAATTTTAGACACCATTTTCGTAGTTGGCACAACCAAATATGAAATATTGTCAACATGGAAGCAGAAGTAGACCACAACCAAAATGTTGGTTGTCCTGATGGAATCGCATGATAGTAGACAGAACTACCAAAATTCGGTTGGCAAATAATTCGGTTGAAGTAACCAAACTGTATTCTATGTGTAGTATATTATTCTGGTTTGAGAACATTTTTGCCACTGACTGCTATAGAATGCAAATATTTCTCAAAAACCAAGAACGCGTTTAAAATGTTTACTTTTTGAAGAAACTTAATCATTTTTTTTTTCAAAATGGTCGGTTTTTGGTCACGCTGAAATTTTTGTTTTGTTTAGTACCTATAAAACTGTTAAAGATATCTTAATCTACCTTTAGACAACAGAAACAAAATATGATTGAGGAAAAGGCCAACTTACCAATGACGTCAATCCCTATTACCCAAAATTTCCCTGCCTCTCATGACATAGATACTGCAACCGAAATTACCAAAATGCTAAGAAATTAATATCACATATTTTCGGTGCAAAATATGGAAATTCTAAAAATAGAATTTGACACTCTATATACCATTCTCTATTTACGCGACTGAATTTCTTATTTGTTTTTAGGTAATTTTTTGAGACTTAAAAAATATCAATTATTTCGGGGATATATGTAATGAGATAATGGGACAAAGCTTTAGCTTTTTTTCTGGGGAAGAGGATGACAACATCATCTCATTCCTGCAATATTTATCAGAATAAGTACATTCTATTATATTTAATACGAATTGGCTTAAATAAACTATTTGACTTATCTTCAATAACAGCAGAAATATATGAAATAGATGATGCATCCGATTGAGCATTAAAACTGTCATTCTGCAAATATAAAAAAATATAAATACATACATATAAAAATACGTATTAAAAAAGAGATTTTAAATAAACTAAATTTTGTTTTGTTTTAAAGGTTAAATAATTGAAAAGTAAATAGACTTAATATAGTAATTATTTTTCTCACAACAAATTAATTACATAATAATAAAAATATAATACACATTAAATATTCAGATACACGTAAAAAAACACACACATTATTATGATGACAATTATGAATATATTATGATCATTATGAATTTGATGTCATTCTTACAATATTATTAAACAGATAAATATTAATATATACCACAAGCAAATACATATACATATATGAAAATATTTCATTTTCTTATACATACTATTATTACATACAAACAAACAGAATAATTACATTAAAACACACAAAATAAATATTCTATGTATGTTATGTTTCAAAAAAATCAACAAAATGTAAACAATTAAATACAAAACACTTTTTAACCAACTTAAATAATTAACAAAAATATATTAGACAAATCTTAAATCAACACACAAATACAACAAAACATCAAATAATTACCTATACATAATAGATAAACTCAAAATCCAAACCTCAAAATAAAAAAAATTAATTCTATTAAAAAATAAAAGTTTTGGACGCGTTTGAGTGTGCGTGCGTGTTTGTGTGGAAAGCGTGTCGAAAGTGGTGGTGCGAAAAATCTTTTTTGGAGCTTGATTTATTTAAATAAATTCAAATTACAACTCAGGTAAAAGCTTCAATATTCGAAATTTTGTCACCTCCCAATGGCAGGCAACACAACACTACACCGTACCAACGACACGATACGATCGATGACGACAAAACCGGAAATTAACACAACTATCTATCGACTTAAAAAAACAATCTCCCCACAACCCAAGAAAAATACACGAAAATATTAAAGCATATATTTAGGAGTTTGTCAATATAATTTGCGCTTAAACTTAATACAAAATAAAAGCAACAAACCCAAAAGCAACAAAAACATTTTATTGAAATTCAAATATTCCGTAGCATAGTGTAGCGAGAGAGATTATTGTTGGTCAAAACAATAACAACACTAAAACACAAAAACTATAATAAAAACCATTAAAACATAAATTAGAATTTGTTTATTCACAAAACAATCCATATTTGTATGTTTTGTCTGTGAACAGATTAACACAGAAACCATAAACGAAATTTGTTTGTTTTTATTTTATCAGTAAAAAAACATTATATTTAGTTGAATGTTTGTTTTAAAAATATGAATTAAATAAATAAGACACGAAGCAACGTTGTATTCCTCCTAAGCAAAAACAAAACTATTAGTCAAATTTCATTTTTAGACCTGATTGATCTCTCGTGACAAGTTTTTATTTTTCAAATTTCAGTTCCTCAAGTTTTCCTTTTCAAAAAATAATAATTGGAATTTTTTCGTTTCAATCACTCAATGCAATAAGAAAATATAGTGAAAATCCAGATTTATTTCTGTCGTATTAAGTACATGTAAAATATATTTGAAGTAAGAACAGAATAATATTTTGAAGATCTACGCAATGCGATAAAGAACAACTTATGTAGGCGAAATAACTTTAAATAGCCCAAAATGGATAGCCCAGAAATAAATAAATTTAAATTTTTCTATCACTCAAGAATGTGTGACATGAAAAATCGACCAAACCAAACAGGGTTAAAAACAATAATGAAAAAACTTTATTTCCAGGTACACATTTTGGCAAAAAATAATGAAAAAATAGCCCAACAAAATTAATGAATTATGGCCATGTTATGAGAATTGATTACCACAGACGGACGGACGGACATTCTAAATCGTCTTAGAATTTTACGACGATTAAGAATATATATACTTTATGGGGTCTCAGATCAATATTTAGAGGTGTTAGAAACGGAGTGACAAAATGAATATACCCCCCATCCTATGGTGGAGCGTATAATAAACAACTTGCCGAACAATGCGGAGGGAAAATTATGAACCTGCTTGTACTGAGAGAAACATATGCCCACTAGCTCCAATTTACTTAGAGCAAGGCATATTATTTATTTTTTTTATTCTACTTATTCGAATCTTCTGAAGTTCCACACAGTATAGTATAGGTTTATTTGTCGCTATCACCTTAAGAAGAATGGGCGTCTGTAACCTCCCACATAAGTGGACCATTTTGTACCAAAAGTTAACCGATTATAACATTAATGTAATGATTTATAGTACCTACAGTCCAGTGAATAATGGGCGTTATTGCCACGCCCCTTTTGGTACCTTCCCCAAAAAGGTGCAATTTTGTAGGAAAAGTTAACAGCTTTTATCTGTAATACCAGTACATACTTTAAAGTTATTAAATGCAATTTAAATTGATGATAATTTAAATAAAACAAAAAAATAAATAAATTTACGAATATTTTTTGGGAAGGTGAGGGGATTTGTAGGTCCGTTTACCCGACTGAAATTTCTTGCTTCTTTAACCCTCGTCGGTCGGAAGAGGTACAATTGTAACTTTTGCGATTTTAAATTGCTATAACTATTTTTTCACAAGACTTAGAATTCTCTAATTTATTGAGATCTCTAAACTTGGTATTTAGATTATAATATAAGTCAAAATTGAGAACAACCCTCTCAGGCCTTTATCAGATAGGGGGATCTGAAGACTTTCCATCCATAACAGGCGGCATAGGTACAATTGTGTCTTCACATAATTTGTGTGAAGCAGTAAATAAAGAGGCATAAATATTTTTGATTTTATTCAATATTAAATAAAGGCCCAACCAGAAAAATACCATCCTCAAAGCGTCGTGAAAGCACTGTGAACCGTCATCACACGGTGGGATAAAGCGTTGTAAAAGCGTCAAAATGATAACACCGATATACGGTGTGACGGCGGTATTTTACAACGCTATTGAAACGTTGTCAAAACAAAATTCATGACGCTTTTTCAATTGTCTGAAGGTTATAGATTTGTTCCTTTACTTTTTTAATAGTAAAACTAGCAAAAGGGAAATAATTCAAAATTCTCTCTGCGTAAACATGTTTTAACAAAGTACGGGAACAGAAATCTGGTAAAAAAATAGCAAGCACAGAAAAATGTCTTTTATTTGAAGTTTCTGTTATATTACTTTCAATGTATTTTGAAAGCCTACTACTTTTACTCTGAAAAATTTGTCGAGTAAAAATGTAGTAAAAGAGAAAGACGTTTTGAAAGTTCTCTCTCAAATTTGTCTACTATTTTTAATAGTTTTTTGAGTAAAGTAACGCTTTTTGGAGCAAAACTGGTAAAAATGGAAAAACTAGTAACTTGTAGTAGGTATAGGAACAAAGTTAATAATTCCCAAAAAATGTTCGTATTTAGAAATCAATGAATCAAAAGAAATTTATTATTCATTATATTAGGCGTGTTTTCGTTACACCATAAGTGCTTAATTTGTATGGGGAGCTAAGCACTTTTAAGCACTATTAGTTCCCGATGAAGTTTGGTGCTTGTGTTCATGTCTTAATCGAGTATGATGTTGCCAGATTGGGCACCCTATATTTAGCAATATGGCATCCCATTTTTGGAGAGATTTTATCAATTATTGTGAATTAACGGGAAGAAGAAGAACAAAAATGGAAAATTATTTTAATATTTGCAAAAGAGTGTAAACAATTGAACATAGAATAGTAAATATATGTTTTATAAATACTTTTCACGAATTTTGTGTCTGTTTCGCACTGTTCTTTCTTCGCAACTCATGACACCATTGCTACCAGATAGTGAAATCCGCCACTTATTGCTTATGTGTCAGTTAGTGGAAGTCAGTTGTTTTCGTTGCAAAGTGCTAAACTAAAAGTGCTAGCTTGTAACGAAAACATGCCTATTATTATTCATTTAAATAAGATTTTGAATTCATAATCGGGTATGTTCTGTCACTCACTTGGAGCATTTCACGTGAAATGTCTTAAGAAAGAGGTGTTCTAAAAGTCGCTATCACGCCTGAAAACCGTATGGCATGGAAGGCAAATCACATGTTAGGCATTATTTAAGCATAAGTTAGGCAGCCAATACTTTCTGCAGTTGCCAGGCACCTCGCTATTCGTCCTGTGAAGTAAAGGTGAGAAGTGAGATGAATGTGAAGTGAGTACCAGAACAGGGGTGAATATTGAATTTTTCCTGCAACACAGGGTTTTCGCATGTCAAAGATGCACTGTAAAAGCGAATCCTGCAGCATTTTAAAGAAGAGACAATTCCCACTTTAACAAAAAGAATAGTTCCTTACAAAAACTTCTAAAGTGCGGAATTACTTTACATATTAATTTAAAAAATTCGTTTTCGTTTAATTCGGAATTATGCCTAACTTTTTGCAGGAATATATGTCATTAATTTCTTAGAAAACGTTTAATTTATTAGACTTAAATAATTTGAAAAACACACAATTTAAATGTTTTATTGTATGCTTTTTTTTGCTTTTATACACAGTACACTAAACTATTTAGACTGGAATGTTTTGGAATGGAGGTATCGATTTAATGACTAACTTAGATATTAATTTCCAAACACGATTCATTTTTCTCAAATAATTTGTTCTCAAAGCATTGTAAATCCATCACGAAACAGCGCTTCAATGACATTTTAAGCGAGCGTTGTGAAAGCGTCCCAAAACAGTGCTTTCACAACGCTTTTTTCGTGGTACCGTCATAAATTTCTGGCTGGGGGGTTTTATTATATACTACATATTATAATTAATTACTTATCATCTATGATCCATCCACGACTTCCATGATCAGTTTTCGGCAAACATGTACATCTTCTGATGCTTCCACAATTCGACGCCTATGTAAGCACCATTTCCGCGGAACTTCGATAATAATGGCAATCGATTTGCCGTACGTGTTTCGACTTCAGACATAAAAAGCTGGTTAGCATGATCTTTCCGAAACATTCTCCTTTGATCTTTTTGTTTTGTTTTTTACCCATAATGTCGACTGCACCTTTGAATTTGTTATAGTATTTTATTATCTTTGGCTTTTGTGGTTGCGTCCCTCCAATTTCTCCTGAAATGTGTCTTGTTGATAGGATCACTACAGATTTCTTCCTCTTAGGCACAAATGAACAAAGAGTTTCCTCATTATTGTATGCAAATTGGTTTAATTTAGTGGCCTCTCTTTAGAAGGCTGCATATTGTTTGTTAGAAACCGTTTATTTTCCTAACTGTTCCAAGAGTTCAATGTCATAGCCAATTTTAAAATTGTAAAATCAAACTAAGTAGGTCCAATTCTGTCCGTTCACCACTGTTCAAAAAACAGGTTCGAAATAAAATTTATATTCTAAATATTATTCATTATTTTTACAGCTGCAGTATCCACAACCCTTTCTGTGGCTACCATGTACATTGTAGCCCCAATTGTACCCTTACCGCCTGTTAGCGTTATAAAATTATGCCGTCCGACGAGGGTTAATAGTTCCTTGTTCTTCTTTCAACATTCTATTGCTTTTATATCTTTTCATTTCAAAAGTACGCATAAATGTCTTCTTTTTTCGCTGTATTGTTGATTTTGTCTGCAAAAGCACGTAAACGTACCGTCCAAATTAAATGTGAACAGTTTCAGCAGTCCGTTTACGTTTCGTTTTCGTTGGCGAATAGTTTAGGGCCGGTTTACATCTAAACGATCTGTCACGTGACTTAAGTAAGAATTAGCATTTGATCCTCTTCCGATTTTTTCAAAATCGCTCGTAAAACAGACAGTTAGTACTTTATTACTTTTTCAGTACCGTTTCAGCACAATTTGTTTTATCTATCTATTGCTTAGAAATTATTTTGTATAGACAAAAATCAAATGACATTTTGTTTCCTAATTCAGTATTCTTTGCGATAGAGATCACAATTCTCTAAAATTATATTTAAAAATACTATAGCGGAATATTTAATTATAATTGTTGTAATAAGGGGTGTTTTTTTAGGGGTATAGAACTTCGAATTGAAATAAAACACAAGAAAATCGTTTTAAGGTCCATCAATTTGGCTTTATTGGAAGGATAATTTTATGCCATTAATGTTTAAATATGATTTCGGGCATGTGGCCGCCGCGGCTGGCTCGAATAAAGCCAATTCTACAGGTCCAATTTTCAAGTTGATGGACAAAGCTCCAATTGCTGTGCACGGTGGCGAATCGATTCATTCGGGTCCTCTTCAACACTTTGCTCTACAGCGGCAATTGTTTCTTCGGTGCGCACTGTTCGACGTCTCTGCGGATGCGTATTATCACATAGAGTAAACGTAGTGCGAAAACGATCCATGGTTAACCGAATTAATTGCTCTGATGGACGATTATGTCGACCATAAAATGGACGCAGTTGACGGTACGCAGTAAACTTCGCGAACTGAACCATTATTTTCGAAATAAATTTGCACGATTTGTAAGCGTTGTTCTTTTGTCAACCTGTTTATGATGAAATGGCAAACCAAACTGAACATAAATGGCATTAGAGTTGCCAGATTTGACCACAAAATGCCAGTTTTATCTCTATTCGAAAAACAAAGCTGTAAAAAAAACACCCTCTACTAGAATAAAAACGCAAAATCATCTAACATATCTTTAAAAATTATGTTCCTTAAATTAAATCAACTAGTACCACTTGAGCTTAAAAAGTATTAGTTTAGTACTTTCCAAAAAAATAATTTCCCATCCTTGCTTGTAATTGGATGCCAATTTTGTCGTGCGATCCTCTCTCAAAATTGCGCGATCCTCGTTTACATCTAAAAGACTAGTTGCCCAGGGATGTATTTTTGACAGATCGCACGACGAAATCTCATGATGTAAACAGGCCATTACACTGATTTACATACGTCAGATTAAATCAGCTATTCCGTTACGCTACGGCGGCGTTACGGTTACGTTTGCCTAACCCAGCCTTAAGTCTCTCAATACGATCCGAACTATTCGAGTATCGTCCAAGGAGAGATGCAGCGCTGGCAGTATGTCCATACGATCCGTACTATGTCGAATGTCGTCCAAGGAGGATTGTAGGGGAGATTCACTACTGAAAATCCTCGCTCTATAATCCGTGTCAAGCGATATCATCCAAGGAGAGTTGTAAGAAATATCTATATGTCCCTCTCTACAATCCGTACTAAGCGAATTTCGTCCAAGGAGAGTCGTAGCAGAGACTTCTCCTGTTTCAACCAACAATGGTTGCAAACACCGCGCTACTAATGCGAAATTTTTCTCCCTCCTAAGAACGAGACTTTATAAATAGAAGTGAGACTGTAGGCCAATAGTAGATAAACAGCACACAATTTTTTTATTTCGCCATCGCTTGTCCTTCTTGAAGGACTTTTAAAATTAGTAAGTTTCCTTGTACAGATCTTCATAATGTTATTCTGCCTAAAAGCAAACAACTCATTTTTGTTTTATTAAATAAATGAAATCTTGTATGTATCATTATATGTTTTAAAACAAATAAATCATTTCCTTACATAACAAGAATAAAAAAACGAAAACAAGTTTTCAACAAAATTTTTATACAAAATAATTCAACTAGATACAAAAAATATGAACCTCAGCACCCTAAGAAACCCTCACAAATAATAAAGCAAATAAAACCAACAAAATACAAAGTTAAAAAAATTATATAAAAAAACTCTCCTCCCCCCTTTCGAAAGTACAAATTGTTTGTTTTTTGTTTTAAAACGATGTAAACTCATGTTTTTTGGAAATGTTGGCCTTTGGCAGTGTTGTTCCTTCCAAAAAGGACATTTACACAGTCCAAAGGCGACATAAGGTAAAGAGTGTTAAGGATGGTTAACTTAAAATAAAACACAACAAGGACTTAACTGTAAGCGAGAGAGAGAGAGAAAGAGAGAGGAGAAAACGGAATTTAATTAGTAACCACTACTTCCCCTCCTATATATTTCACTCTCTTTCAGCATCTCGGGCGAGATGTGAGAACAACAGTTTAAGATTACCTTGACAAAGACAAACAAAAGAGCAAAACTAAAAAAATAAATAAACTCTCCCACAAATTATAACAAATAGATGAGACACATCTCAGTTATTAACATTACTAAACATAACTCGATTCATTTTTATTAAACACATATATTTATTCTATTGATTTAACCATAAATTTAATTATGCAAAATATATCTACATACATACATACATACGTATATGTATATCTAATCAAATATTATAATTGAGTGTTTTCTCTCTGATAGAAACAATATAAAAAAACTATCTTTTTAACAAAATAAAATTTAAATGTTTTTCTTGAAAAAAAAACAAAACAAAATCCCTAAACAAGAAAAAAAAACAAAAGTTGGTTAGAAAAGGATCGAAACCCCCTCAAAAAAGTCTCTCTCATTGCAGATCTATCACTGCAATTGAGAGATTTGTTAAAAGATCCTTTTCGGTTTTTTATTGCGATTATGTTTTTTCATTATACAATTTATTGAAAACTATTATATTAAATGTTTTTTAACAAATTTTTGTCTATTAATTAATTTAGTTAATTTTAGTAACCATACAATGAACACCTCATAATTTATTTAAAAACACACAAAATACAAATTATACAAAACCCTAAAAATCATCAAAACAAAAACTGAATAAATAAAACGCTTTTTTGTAGAACGCAGCCAAAACTTAAAAAAAATCAAACAAAAGATAGACTTTCAATCGAAATCTATCACTTCTAATCTGTAGTTTTCACCTCCAAAACTAAAGCAAAAAAATACAAAACCAAACCTAAACAAAACCTTCGTTGCTTCTTAACCCTCAAACTGCAATTTAAAAACATAACATAAACTCTTTAAATAAAAAACTACATACTGCAAAAAATCCTCCATTAAAAAATTTTTTAATAAAAAGGACAGACAAACGGGTGAATAGAAGAAAAAACGTAAAATTATTTTTACACATCTCATAATTTTCACAAAACGACATCAACAATATACATAAATGTAGTATTTTTTAGTATACCATTTAAACATATTTGTCATTTTTAAAACTAAATTAAAAACACATATATCACATAAAAATAAATTTATATCTAAAAACAGAATAAATAAATTTATAAAAAAAACAAACAAAGAAAAAATACAAAAAAAAATATTTCACACCTCATACATTAATAAGAAATATTTATAATGTTTTATAATTAATTACTATTGACAAAAAATACAATAAATACAACAACAACAAAACAAATTGCAGACTTTACATTAGTAAACATTAAAAAGGAGAGAAAGAAGAACAACAAAAATATTAAAATATTGTAAGTTATGTCATCTGAAATTTTATAAAACAACAACAACAACAACATATATAATCTATAATTACAAATTAATAATGAAAATAAAAATAAACATTTTGATTTAAAAATAAAAAAATAAATGGTGTTCTTATTTCTACTAAAGGCATTAGGATGTACCCAATCTGTTTCATAAATGTACATATTGTATCTGCACCTTTCAATACAAATTTGAATTCAATCGGTTACTCCTTTCGAGATTTGTAGTGCGTGCACGCAGACATACAGACGGACGGACATTGCTGAACTTACTTAAAATGGATTTCCGCCAAACATACTTGGGGTCTTAGGACACTCTTTCGATGTGTTACACTTTTGATCCGTACCAAATGATATACATATCGCTCACTTACTTCAAGAGTGTCATAACTCAAAATTGAAAATTTTCAGGATCTGTAACTTTAAGTCCGTAGAAAAAAATAAATAACATGAAATATGACGTTTAGCAAAGGTGGAATAATCCGAGATATGATTGTTTATTTATAAACTAAATTTCGTTGAGATTAATTAGCAAAATTAGCATTTCTGTAATGGAATCTCAAAAATTTTTATTTTTGAGTTATGACAGTCTTGAAGTGAGTGAGCGATATGTATATCCTCGTTTCACCAAAGTGAGGGTATAACAAACAAGTGTCACCATTTTAAATATTAACCTGTGAATTTTATTTTTGCCTAAATCATATATTTTTTGAAAAAAAAATTCAACAATTTTATGTGGATTTGAAATTTTCAAAATTTTTAAATAAATGAATTTTTGGGGTTTAATAAATTTTTAATTGCTATTGAACGAGTGTGCCGATTTTTATAAATTCTTACATCGTTTAAAAAAAACATAATAGAGTGGCATTTTTTGACATTTAAAAAAAATGTATACCTTAAAAAATCAGCAAAAATGGTCCGTTGAAATTCGGTTCAGCCGTTCAATAGAAATTAAAAATTGCGTAAAATCCAAAAATGCACTTTTTAAATATTTTAAAATTTCACATTCCCATAAAATTTGTTTTTTTCCTAAAAATAAATAATAGCGAGAACTTATTTTACCATTTAGCAATTTTTTAAAACTTTTTTAGTCGAAACCAACCCAGCAAAATCTTGGTAAGTACCTGTCATTATTCCCTGCATTACCAAATAATGACATCTCATTATTCGCTGCATTACTTTCGGTTTATTATTAATGACTTACCAATAATAACAGAAATAAGTGATTTATTGTTATCAAAATCATTTTGGCAATTTTTAATATAATGCAATTTTGGCTATATATGGGTTATTGTACAAGATTTATTTATTTTTCAACATTTTTTCAAATAATACGTGCAGATTCGAAATTAAATACCATAAATAGTTACGAATATCGTATGATGTTAGATCATTGAAGAATTTTTCACACGGAGTTTGGGTCCAGAAATTCGAATCTGGCATGAGGGAATTGTTTGTTTCTAGAAACATGCGCGACAATATGCCAAAAATTCTTTAAATGGCCATATCTACCATATCTACTACTTATTTTATAACTTACTGGTAATGCATTATTGAAGTACTTAAAATCGTGAAAATATAAGCACTTGTTTATGTGTATACCTATGCTACAAATAAGTACTTATTTTGCTACATTATTGTAAGCTTTTGGGAAGTACTTTCCTCCAATGACATCCCCATGTTAAAATAATGAGAAAAGTAGCTAAATAATAAGTACTTACCTTTATCGAATTTTGCTTACTCGTCGGATTATTTGGTAATGAGAAATTTTGCTGCGAAGTAAGAAAGTTCAGTCGGGTAAATCGACTTATGAATCCCTCACCTTGAGTCCCAAAAAAAATTTTAGATTTATTTCTTTTTTGCTTTAATTAAATTATCAATTTAAATAGCTTTATTTATTTATTTAAATTTAAAGCTGGTAACATTTGGTATAAAATGGTCCATTTGTGTGGGAGGTACCAAAAGGGGCGTGCCAATAACGGTCACTTTTCTCTCGACTCTAGATACTATAAAAACATTACACCGTACAAAATTTCAAGTATTTATATTCACTGGTGTTAAAGTTAAAATCTGTTAACTTTTGATACAAAATGATCCATTTGTGCGGGAGGTACCAAAAGGGGCCTGCTAATAACGCCCACTTTTCTGTGGACTCTAGGTACTATAAAAGCATTACACTGTACAAAATTGCAAGTATTTATATGCACTGGTATTCAATTTAATAAGATGTTAACTTTTGGAGCAAAATAGTGTGGGAGGTACCAAAAGGGGCATTCCAATGACGCCCATTTTTCACTGGACTGTAGGCTGTGTACATTACAGTGTACATAATTTTAAGTATTTGTATGCACTGGCATTACACTAATAAGCTATTAATTTTTTTGTGGAAAATGGTCCATTTGTGTGGGAGGTACCAAAAGGGGTGTGCCCGTAACGTCCACTTTTCTCTGGACTCTAGGTACTATAAAACCATAACCCTGTACAAAAATGCAAGTGTTTTTATGAACTGATATTAAAGTTATACGCAGTTAACTCTTGTTGCAAATAGTCCATTAGTGTGGGAGGTACAAAAAGGAGCGTGACAACTTCACCCACGAGATGATAGCGACTAATAAACTAATAATATGCGTGAAATTTCAGAAGATTCGAGTAAGTAGTATAGAAGTTATTAAATAATCAATATTTCACTAAATGTTAACAGTTTGTGGGGGAGGTACTAGAAGGAGTGGACCAATATGGCCCATTTTCGAACTTAGCCGGAGATAGAAGAAAATATTACCACATACCAAATTTGAAGTCAATCGGTTACTCCTTTCGAGAGTTATCGTGCGCACCAGCCAGCAGACAGACAGACAGACGGACGGATATTACTCATTCGACTTAAAATGACCCAAAACGGATATCCACCGAACATACTTAGGGTATTAGGTCACTCATTCGATGTGTTACACTTTTGAGGGGATAAATACTTTTTTTGAGGGGATAAATACTATCCCAGCAAAATCTTGGTAAGTAAATGTTACTACCACTCGCATTACCAGGTAATGATATCTCATTATCGCCAGCATTACTTTCGGTAAATAAATAATGACTAACAAAATAATGAGATATCTGTACCTGGTAATGCATCTGGTAACGACATTTACTTACGACGATTTTGACGGGTTATATTTTTGTACTTGATTATTAAGCGATTTGTCTATGAATCGCGAGGTAGGCCAGTGGTTGTGATGCTAAATTAGGAAACCATGAGGTCGCGAGCTCAATCCCACCACCCGGCAAATTTCGTCTATGACGACAATAATCGATAACTATTCTCTCCCAAATATACGCTCTACCCAATGTTACGCTCTTCCCAAATTTACGCTCTTCTACTTTCTCACCTCATTCCACCACTGATGGTGGTGAACAAACAATAGCAACTAGGAAATATCCACTACCACACAAACCCACTCGTAAAATTATTTCTTTTGTCCACGCTTACTTTTTGAATAATTGTAAGCGTGGGTTAAGTGGTTATTTTTCAGCTGCTTGTATGCTTGTGTGGAAGCACTTTCCTCCAATGACATGTACATATAAAAATAATTCGAAGGGAGGCCAAATTATAAGCAGTTACTAGTTTTGAATTTCGCTTACCCGTCAGGTTATTTGGTAATGGGAAATTTTTGCTGGGATAATGTAAATTTAAAGTCGTAATATCTAAGGAATAATTAGAGCAGAAGAGCGACTCTATAATTCTGAAAGGGCATGTTGAGTAGATTATTTTTGTAGAACAAATGTATGGTCCAGCTGGTCTGAGTTTTTTTACAGTGGGCCAAAGTTTAAATTTTTCGGTCGAAATGAAAAAAATGCTGTAAGTTAATGTCTGGGAGATTTCTTAATGTCAAAGTTACGTAGTGGAATTTTATGAGGATCATTTTTGTGGAAGATCTGACGCCCTAGCTCCCCTCTTAACGGGTCAAGGTTGCACTTTTTTTTCGAAAAAATCAAAAAAGTCCTTTCAAAAAGGTAATGCGTTGATAGTACCCGTAGTCTATTGACAAATTGGCGTTATAGCCGTACCCCTTTTGGTACCTCCTAAACAATATAACCAAAATAAAAAATATGAAAAATGTTTCGCTTATTTTAATTTATCACGACTTTAACGGCCGTTTTCAGGTAGCTCCGTTAGTTATTTTTATCGAAAAAGTTAGCTAACGAACCGTTACTCTAACGAAAACTTTTAACATTCCGTTAAAAAAATAGTTTTCAGAAAGTTTCCGTTAGATAACTTGAAGTTTATTACTATTGTGAATAGCTTTGAAAAATTAGACATTTGTTTTAATTTTAAATTGTGGAAATTCATGCCATTGATTTGAAAAAATTGATGAAATCAATAATAAAAGAAATCGGTGCGTATAAATATGTATTGTTGGTTGGTGTACGTAATTTAAATAATTATGCTTTAGGAGTCCAAACTTTTCTCCAAAGGAGGAAGATGTATTAATTGGGCTTGTGGAGAAATACTCGCATATCGTGGAATCAAAAATCACCAACGGGGTAACATGTCAGCAAAAACACGAGACATGGAATACAATTAGGGAAAACTTCATCTCCCAATGCCAAGTGCAGCGTTCTGTGAAAAATCTAAAAGATAAATACGATAATATCAAGAAAAAATCAAAGACAGCGCTTGCTAATGACAAGAAGAAAATGTATCAGACCGGTGGAGGTACTTTTGTTAGCGAATTGAAGATGACTCCAAAGATCAAAGTTTAGAACAAAATAGCCAGGAAAACGTAAAAAAATTTAGTTAAAAAATATGATCAGTGTTAATTTAGTTGTACCTCAATGTCATATGTGAAAAAGCTCTGGACCCACTTTATTAACTGTATTGCAATTATATTCAAACATGGTTAGACTGTAGAGGCATAAACTAAGGCGGGTTTGACATTATGACTTCGGTTAATTGTCGTATGACAAAGCGTGCCAATTAATGTAAACTCTTCGTAATATATCTGATATCATAATTACAACAACCTAGCTTCATTATGCAATTACCAGATTCAAAAACAAAAAATCTTATCGTTCATTTTAGTTCTATAACCACCTTTGATTTCAGTTCGAATAACATTCAGGAAGTGGATAGATTGAGATGTTTTTCCACATCTAAAACGTAAATAAACTCAGTGGGATTTTGGTACAATACTTATATTCTTTTTCTGCTCGAATTTACATAAATATTACTTTTTTCAATCAGCTTAAATCTTAGAGTAAATGGAATCCCGAAAAATTAAAGAGGGCTAAGTCTTCAAAGCTAAAAGTCGAGAGAAAACGCATACAAAACGAAGACTTATTGAGTACGCAGCAGATATTTTTTGAAAACGAAGACAAAAGGGCAGATGGGAGACATAATCTCCAAAAAACAAAACTAGAATTAGAGATAGAACTTTTAAAAATGGAAATTGAATATAAACGCATTTTAAAGGAGAAATTAAAAGAGATGTGAAATGTGTAAACATAATATGCATTTATTATTCATTTGATAAATAACTATTATTATAAATTTACGTTTGAAACAAATCATGACTGAATGATCGAAGACACTTTGAATAACATTTGAATTTTGGGGACAGCAACGATGGTAGGAAATTATATAAATTCCTCTCACTAAATTAATGGTATACAAATATAGGCGAACTGCTTCATATGTCTCACATTTTTAATTTAATTATACCCTCAGTGAAATGAAGAATGGTTTGTTACAGAAAAAAGTAAGACCCGCAAAAAGGGGTTTAAATTTTGAGAAATAGATGATCCCTTATAACATCTATACCAACCCCAATCTTCCAAAATAATATATATTCCTCAATGGGGTTCACCATACTATAACTTATTTGTTAATAGCATAACACAAACGCTTGATATAATTTAAAGTGGCTAATATAAACGGAAAAAATGAGCATATTTCTCAACCACTTTTTGGTATCCCTCCAGCTTCAATTACTTATGGCAATTTCCTTTTTGGAAAAAATTGCAGCATTTTTTCTACACTTTTGAAGAAATCTGCATTTTTCTAACACATATTGGAAATTTTTGCATTATATTTAAGTTAAATTCGAAGGAGTACATCATTTCTACCATTTCACGTCGACAAAGCAAAGAAATCACCATTATATTAGTTCATAAAGTGGGGTATCCTTCAGACATATTTTTTTAACAATCTTTACAAGATATGTGCACAAAAATTAAGCAAGTGTTTATATCTATTCGTGGCTACTGTAACCCAGACTTGATTTACAATTTGAGATAATGTTTAGCAAAAATTTAAATTTTATTAATACTCTGGGTGACTTTGACTATATTTGCGGGAACATTATTTACAGCTTAGCAAAATAATTGTTTACAAGATTATTTATGGTGTTGGAATTTACACATAAAGAATTTGTAGGAGCAAAATCAGGTTCATCCGGATATTCTACAAATTCCGTATCAAAGGGTTCCGGGTCTTTTCGAAAACGGCAAATATTGTGCAGGACAACGCACGCTACGATAACTGTCATAGTAGTGTTAGTCGATAAACGGATGCCAAGAGATAGAATGGGAAATCGGCGTTTACAAACACCAAAGCAGCGCTCGACTACATTTCTGGTTCGAATTTGCGATTCATTGTAAAGACTTTCAGCTTAATTTTTTGTATTATTTAGGGGAGTTAACAAATATGTTTTCACTCCATATCCACTGTCCCCCAGTAACCAGTAGTCCCCGAATTCTCCATCTTCTAGTCTAGCTTTGATTCGGCTGTTATTGAAGATATTACTATCATGAGCAGATCCCGGTCACCTGGCTACAATATCCGTTACCACCAGATTTGCGTTGCATATAGCCTGTAGAATATTTTGGCGACTCTTCAATAAATTTTACTAGACAAAAATATATACTTTCATACATTCATTGGTATGTACTTACTTGGACATTGGATGAAAAGAAACCCTTTCTATTACGAAAAACTTCAGCTTTATGACCGCCTGGAGATTGAATACTTTGGGAAACTTAGCTATGTCATAAAATTCAGAGGCTGTTTTCTGCAATTCATATTCAGAACAAAGCATGAATATGAATTTGTTTGATAATTTGGCTATGGCCAATGATACACTTTTAACAACACGACATGCTGTTGACACACTAACTCCGCAATAATCTGCAATAGTAATTAAGAAATTTCCGCTAGCATAGAATCGAAGTGTCAATAGTACCATGTGAGATGGTGGAAGGGGCAAATTTTCTGGTAATAAAATGACACAATTAATATTTTGACAATCGCGAAAAATGTTGGGAAATAATACCTTTTCATTTTTGGTTCTATGTCTCTACGAACTTATTACAAACTTCGCTGTTATTTTTGATAGCCTGTACCTTCGCTTAAGCTCATCATCTGATAATTTGAAATGATTATTTATTTTTTTATCTGTCGGATCTCTTCTGACACGAATTCTGCGATAAACATTGTTTAAGTGCAAAAATTGGTTGATATTTAAAATACTCATTTTTTTACATATGTTTATATTCGTACTGACAATTCATATTTTACCCTCGGTTAAAGCACTTAACTGGTGAAAATATTCCAGTTAATTTTAACGAATTATTTTCAGTTAAAACTGTCAGTTACATTTTAACGGAACTCCTTGAAAGCCATTTTTCTTAACGGGTCGTTAAAGTACCAGTTAACATTTAACGGAGCTACCTGAAAACGGCCGTAAATGAACTTTTGATATTGAAAGTGGCGTAAACGCCAATCTGTTTTGAACTAAGATTAGTATCGTTAAAAGGCTATGTAAATAATAGATATATATTATTTACATTCAGTTCATCTCAAGACTTCAATGTTTCTATATACACTGACAATTTTCGCATTCTAGTTTTATAACTCTCTTTTTCTAATGGTGAATCGAGTAAAGCAGAATGGCGTTTTCGCCACTTTCAAAATAAACAGATCAAATTTACATTACATATATTATTTATTTGTATAAGTTGGCGTGTAATTTTGCTAATTAAGCATAAAATGCAATATTTACAAATTTGGTGTCTTTTACGACCCCCCCTAAAATTTTCCGGGAAAATTTTTCGTAAAATATTTTTATCTAAATGTCCTTTTTGAAAGGTCGTGTTTTAATTTTTTTGAAAAAGGGAACACTTGCCCCTTTAAGAGGGGAGATAGAGGGTTAAGATGTTCCACAAAAATGGTCCTCATAAAATTCCACTGTATAATTCTGATAATCAGAAATCTCTCAGACATTAACCTGTAGCAATTTTTTCATTTAGTATAATGCTCCCTTCGACCAAAAATTAAAACTTTGATCCACTGTAAAAAACTCAGACCAGCTGGACCATAAGTTTATTCTACAAAAATAATCTACTCAGCATACCCATTCAGAATTATTGAGTCGCTCTTCCTCTCCAATTATTCCATAGATATCACGAATTTAAATTCATATTATATAGGGTGATCCATTTCGAGGTTCCCTACTTTTTTAAAGAAAAAAATACAGAAAATTCATATTGAATGGGGAATGTTTAATATCATTTGAAAGAACATTCTTTGGCATTTATTTTTTGAAGATTATGTCTATCAAATGTTGGCCGCGGCTACGTCTCAGATGGTCCATCCGTTGAGTCCAATTTTCGATGACTCGTTCGAGCATTTCGGCTGGTAACTGGCGAATGACACGCGTGATGTTTTGCTCCAAGGCCTGAATCGAAGAGGGTTTGTCCGCATAAACTTTAGACTTTACATATCCCCACAGGAAAAAGTGTAACGGTGTGATATCACACGATCTTGGTGGCCAATCGACCGGCCCAAAACGTGAAATTATCTGTTCTCTCAATAAATCCATTGATTCATGCAATGTGCGGGAAGTTGAAACCAAATGTCGCCGAGATCACGAGCTTCAATTTCAGGCATCGGTTATCATGGCACGATAACGGTCGCCATTGACGGTTAAGTTCTCACCGGCATAATTTTTGAAGAAATATGGACCGATGATTCCACCGGCCCACAAACCACACCAAACCGTTGTTTTTTCTGGATGAACTGGCAGCTCTTGAATATCTTCAGGTTGCTCTTCGTCCCAAATGTGGCAATTTTGCTTGTTTACATACCCATTGAGCCAGAAATGCGCCTCATCGCTGGACAAAATTTGGCTCGAAAACGTCGGACCTTCTTGGAACTTTTCAAGAGCCCATAGAGCGAAGCGATGTCGCTTGGGAAGGTCGGGCGGCTTCAGTTCTTGCACAAGCTGTATTTTGTATGCTTTCAATTTAAGATCTCGACGTAAAATGCGCCAAGTCTTTCCATAAGTCAGTCCGAGTTGCTGCGAACGGCGCCGAATCGACACTCCACGGTCTTCGTGTACTCAGCTACGGCCGTTACATTTTCTTCACTGCGTGCTTGACGTGGTCTATTCGGTCGAATATTATCTAATAATGAATGCTGGGTCTCAAGATGGGTGATGGTGTTGCGAATAGTACGCTCAGTAGGCCGATTATGTTGACCATAAGTTGAGCGAAGTGCTCGAAACACATTCCTCACAGAACGTGACTTTTTGTAATAAAGTTGAACAATTTGTAAACGTTGTTCAGGCGTAAGTCTTTCCATGATGAAAAGCCAAACAATATGACAGCATGACACGACTCACACGTGATCTGTCAAAAAAAGGCTATTGAAAAAAGCATCTCTACTTGGATCACCCGTTATATTTAAAACAAAAAATCCGAGAATAAGAATAAGACAACATTATTTCCAGATTGTACAAGACAAAAGAGTTGTCTTTTATAATTACTTGACTTTTCAGATTTTTGTTTTCAAGAATAAAACATAATCATCCATCAAAGCGTAATAGATTTTATTCTGAAACAAAACAAAAATGTGACCATCAAATCCATTCCTAATCCTTTAAAAGCCACAAACAACTGAGGACCCCCCTCAAAATAATCAGCACGTCCGTCGGCCTTTTTTCGGCGAAGCATATTCAGAGCTCTTCCATTCATTCGCTCTAAACCACTTGTCACAAGTTTTATCTCACTTTTCTATCTAAAACGATTTGGCAACTGTTTCCATTTCCACTTCGCTTTCCTCGGGCCTACTACAGACCATTGCTATCGGAACAAGGCCAACATCTGCTTAACCCTTTCGATTTCATTTCATTATCAATTTTCCCCTTCGGCCCTTTCCGCCTCACCGAGAAAAATAAAAACAATTCACTTTCATCTTTTGATAGTGAAATGACCATTTGTTGCAAATTAATATGACAACGGGATTAGTGTATTCAGGCCAAGTACTGCACATCCATTTTGCGGCAAAGGGGTTTGGGGTGTTCATTTTAGGGCAGCTATAATGCCACAGGCTGAATGAAGGAGAGTCATTGGAATAAAAATAAAAACAATCGGATAACATTGAAGATGAAAAGATGCTGGTGAAATATTGATGAAACCTAAACCGATAATTCCGAGGGAGGAGGCCAGACAGACGGACAATTGGGTGTGTGGTGTAGTTTATTCTCGGCAATTCCTAAAAGGGTATTTATCATAAGTTCGCCATCAAACACCGAAGTGGAACCACTCAAATGTGCGGTTATTGTTTGAGTATTCCGCACACAAGCGCTGTTGCCATTCCACCCTTTTGTTTTTACTACACCATTTCCAAATGATATGATATTGGTGACAAAATGTGTATAACAAAGTAAAGAAAGTCTATATGATACCCTACGCTTCTGAGGTATGTTACAGCGCTGCCAGTTTAGGGGATTTATCCCCAATTTGGGGATTTTTCTTTGCGAATGGGGATATATATTTTGGTTTGGGGATCCGGGGATTTGGCGGGGATTGCAATTTTTTATAGTTACTCTTATTGTTACTTGTATTTTCTGTTAAATCAATTTTTTTTTTTAAATGTTGTCCAAAGTTCGTACAAAAAGTAGCTCGACTCGCAGTGTATTAGAGTACGACTTAAATAGACCTGTAGCAATTGCCGATACATAATTCTATAGATATTTATAAATCTTAATTGAAACCAAATGCAGTTTATAAAATGGAATTAATTCTTCCGAGACGACATTTCGGACAATTTAAGCTTAATTTGGAGTAAAGTTTACTTGTAGCAGGATTCTGCTGGTCCAACTCCATTTTGAAGAACTGGAATCGCTGGTAATAACCCTTTGATGTACTTTAAAAAAAATTCTGTGTGTTGTCAATTATTTAGTCCATTGGCAAAAATGATCAAGCTTTTAATACCAAAAACATGTACAAAAACTTGGATGATGTAGATGAGATAGAAGACTTTTAATTAGATATATTTGATATTTGATAATTTGACAACGTAAATTTTGTACAAACAAAATGAATTTTAGTACAAAGTACATTGAATTTTTAAATACATCATTCACATTCACAAGTTAAAATATTTTCTGGGGATTTTTTTGGGGATAAGAAATCTTTTTTCGGGGATTTAGGGGATAAAAAATAAAAAACTGGCAAGCCTGGTATGTTATGTATATTTCATTCGTTTAGAGATTCATATATAAATAATAAACAACTGAAATTTAAAATTCATCGAAAAAAATGGAAGGGCTAGAGCGAAAAGAAGCATAATTTCTGGCAATCCAAAAGAGCGATAACAACTTTAAATGGTTAACATACGCGTCTTAGATCGAACAAGAAAAGACGGATTAATTTCAGGCATGCCCAATCTTATATACCCTTCATCATGGATCACATTAAATTTTACGAGCAAAAATAAAATTTGATTTTTATACATTTTTTTAGATTTTTTATTTGGGAATGGAGCAAAAATAAAATTTGATTTTTATAAATATTATTGAGATGAATTCTGGCCAAAATAGAATACAAACTTCAAAATTTCAGCTAAATTTTTTAGAAAATGTGGCGTTTATGTCTTAAATAAGCCTTTTTGGGAGCGACATCTATAGGTGGACTATAACAAAATATGAACTGCGTTGAATTCTTGTCTTAATTTAATACAAACTGCAAAGATTCAGTTCAAATGCTTAGAAAATGTGGTATTTATGGCTTAAATGCGTATATTTTGGAGCGACCTCTATAGGGTGACTATAACAAAATATAAAATTATTTGTAAAATTGTTGCCGTGATAAATTCTTGTCAAAATAGAACACAAACTGCAAAGATTCTGCTAAATTGCTTTAAAAATGTGGTATCCTGGCTCAAAACCCTTATTTTGGAGCGACCTCTATATGAGAGCAATATCAAAACATTGACAGATATGGCCCATTAGCAACACTTGTATACTACCTGTAACTATAAGAAATATTTCTACTAAATTTGATCAACCTAGCTCTGTTACTACGGACTGTAGCGTGATTACAACAGATGGACATGGCTAAATTATCTTAGAATTTTACGACGATTGAAAATATATATACTTTATGGGGTCTTAGATAAATATTTAGAGGTGTGACCTAATGAATATACTCCCTACGTCCTATGGTGGAGGGTATAAAAAGCACACACTGAAAAAAAGCGTACTGAAAATCAATTAAACTATTCTAACTTTTATGTCTTTAGCTTTGATTTGGCACCAAAGACAATGATCATTAAAATAAGTACATCTTATACTTCAATTAAAGTCATGAAACGACTTTAAATTAATTACATCTTCTTCTTCAATTAAGGATATGAAATCCCGAAACAGATCTGTCTTTCCAACCATTACAACCACCCCCGATACATGTCACTTACTTCTTCTTCAATTTTTAACAAAGTTGTTTTCATATATGTACTGAAAAGAACGATAACGATCTTGAGCCTACACAATATGTACAATGAAAGCAGATCGAATAAAACAACAAAGAAACAAAAACAAGATATGAAACGACTTTAAATCAATTACATCTTGTACTTGTAATTATCGACATGAAAAGTCCTTAAATTAATTGGAATTAAGTCAAAAACATATTGTACGCCTAAAGAAAATTAAAAATGCCATATTTGCTAATTTTTATACAAATAAATAAAATAATATAAAAACAAGTAAAAGCGTTAAGTTCGGCCATGCCGAATCTTATATACCCTCCACCATGGATAGCATGTTACCTCACAAAATAACTCAAACCTAAAGAAAATAACACCGAAAACACAAAATATAGTAGATGGGAACAGTAGGAATCACAACAAGTTAGATGCTATATATGGGAGCTATATCTAAATATGGACCGATATGGCCCATTTGCAATCCCAAACAACCTGCAACTATAAGAAGTATTTGTACCAAATTTGATCAACCTAGCTCTATTATTGCGGACTGTAGCATGATTACCACAGACGGACATGGCTAAATCGTCTTAGAATTTTACGACGATTAAGAATATATATACTTTATGGAGTCTCAGATCAATATTTAGAGTTGTTACAAATGGAGTGACAAAATGAATATACCCCCCATCCTATGGTGGAGGGTATAATAATCCATGAAAAGTGTGTACCAACATATTGCTTATGAAAATTTTGACGCCAATACGGCGTTTACCGATTTTTTGAAACCTGATGGACAGATAAACCAAAAGTAACATAGGCTACATTGATTTTCGATTTTCCGCCACGTGATTTTCAACCAATTGATCACATAAACTCCTTCAAAACTGCAATTTTATACGAGTATATCCAGGATTGTTGTACGACTATCGGACAAAGTCTTTAAAATAAAGTCATTTGTCTATAAGTTTATGAACGATAATGGCATTCTTTCTCAGACAATATTGTTTTAAATTTAAGGATGTGAAAGTATCCTCCTGAAATAAAATTAAAGGCATTTGGACTGTAAAAGTATGACATGAAATGTATATAATTCCAAGTCAAATTTCGTTAAATTTATTGAAATGTTTACTCCAAATTAAAAACATTTGTCCGCAGATCAATGTTATTTTCAATGGCTACAAAGAAATATTTTCAAAATTAACGTGTAAAAATATTATGTACAACGCAGCATTAAAGCAAAAAATAATTTCTTTGAATTAAAAATAATTTCATTGCAATCAAATAAGTGTTCATTATTTCACTGAAAATTGTATTTGAAGTAAAGACAAAAAATCACTGATTTAGAGATGGGGTTGCCTTTAGTCTAATGACATTTATTTTCAGTGTAAAACAGCTAAAATATTGAAAATAAATAAAAAACTTTAATTGGCTAGATCAGCCAAAAAATAAAAAGTAAGAAGATAAGTGAGCAAGTAAGTCTCAGGTACGAACTAATAGGAATTCCAACGAATAGGACTCCAACGAGTGAGGTTTTTCGCGGAATTTTGGACCGATTTCCCCGATTTTTTTGTAATTGTTAAAATAAAAAATAATAATAATCGATAAGTTCATACAAAGTTCAAACAATGTTCGCGGAAAACTATTTTTTCGCGTGGTACAGTTCATTTCCATTCGTATTGTATTGTTATTCTATTTGTCTTTGATATCGCGTAAACTTTTTTTGAACTACTTGTATACATATAACGTTAAATTATTATTTCTTTTTCGATCCTATAAGGATCATAGATTAAACTTAAATGGATCATCCAGACTATTGAAAATTCATAGAAAAACATTAAAAGGTTAATCTTTTGAAGTGTCACATTAAATGGCTAAATCTCTTAAACAATTTATCTAGAGAAGGATCATTTTTACCATATTTTGTATCCCCTCACTCTACATGGAGGGAGGTATATATAATTTGCAACGGGCCAAAAATGGAACACATCGAAGGAGTGCCCTTAGAACATATGTAAAATCGTGCATTTTTGACTTTAACTTTTAAATGGCTTAATAAAGAAGTCTTGTTTATTTTTTCCTTTTTATATAGAACTTATACAAATTTAAAAATAAGCAAACAAATATTTTTTCATAGAAACTTAAAAAGATATAAATTAATTAGTTAATTCATGTGTTGGCACAAGTATTTTGACAAGTATGTAATACTAAGAAAACATAGTTTAAACTTAACAAAAGTAAAGAAATGAAGAACAATTTAGTAAAATGTATAATCTCCATTGGCTTCAATAACTTTTTGAAGGCGTCTCGGTACTGAATCCACAAATTTTGAAGAATCTCTGGAGATAGCTCTTTTCAAAGGGAAGTGACCTCAGAAACTGTCTCCTCTCTGGTTTTATTTAAAGAAACTGTTCTTTTGATTTTCAAAAGACACGAGACGTTTTCTATAATATTTAAATCTGGACTTTAAGGTGGCCAGTCCAAAGTCGTAACGCCAGCACTCTTTTAAAAGATACTTATCGTCCGGGCTTTGTGACATGGTGCATTATCCTGTTGCAGGATAAAAGATTCCCCAGTAAGCCTATCTCCAGAAGGAAATGCATTATTATTTAGTGGAGTCAGATATTGACTATGGTTTATCGAACCGGTGATTGGAACTAAGTCACCCAGCCCATCATACGCAACACATCACCAGAACATGACAGAGCCTCCACCATGACTCACATTTTCAAAAACGGGCCGTTTTTTGCCTTACTACCTTCGGCAGTCTTACACATTTTTTTTTTATTAGTTATACTCAAAGTAGCTTTCCTCTGTTCATAGAACGCTTCTCCAGAACTCCTTTGCCTTGTGCAGATGTCCCTTTGCGAATGGCAGTCGTTTAAGCTTGTTTGCCTTTGATATGTACGGCACGTCCATACCTGTAATTGTTTTAAAATCTTCTTCCTTTAAACGTCGTCGGGCTGATTGGATTCTTGGTCGTCAAATTCCATTGATCTGCCGCTGCTTGAGGCTTCAGAAATATATTTTTTTTAAATTCCCGTAAAAGAACTCGGTCTTCAGCTGGCGTTGTTTTGGGCTCAGCACCTGATCTCTTCAAGTTTCTTATGTCATTATGCTTTTTAAACTTATTAATTTGGTAGTGCACAGTTTGACGTGACACATTAAACACATTTGCAATATCTTTCACTGCCGTTCCTGCGTTAAATTTTGCTACCATTGAAGATCTGATAACCAAACTCAACTCAACCGTTTTACCCATGGTTTTTAATATCTTTTAATACATTTTTATTTTTTTATCAACGATAGTTATCAATGGAAGTTAAATGCAAAAGTTGTTTGGTTTTCACGTGATCTAAAGTGTAAAAACAGTTACACAAAGATTCCGTCAAAATACTTATGCCACGCAAAAATTCGTTGTCTCCATGCATTCTTATACCCAGAAAGAGAAAGAGAGAGGTAAGCAATGCAATATTTGGCCTGCATAGAGCTAAGAATAGATTCTTTGTTTTGTTCATCATTTTTGCACCGTTATTTAACGATACTAAGCAAAGCTAGATTCATAAGCCACATTTATATACATATAAATAGTTGAAACTACAATAAAACAACAACAACACCCATTTTTCCCTGGACTGTAGGCAATATAAAAACATAATACTGTACAAAATTTCAAGTATTTTTAAACACTGTTATTAATGTTATAAGCTGTTAACTTTTGGTGCAAAATGGTGCATTTGTGTGGGAGGTACCGAAAGGGACGTGGCGACTTCGCCCATTTTTCTCGAGTTGATAACGACTAATAAGCTAATACTATGTGTGGAATTTCAAAAGATTCGAATAAGTAGTACAGCAGTTATTAAAGAATCAATATTTCACAACATTTTAACCCTTTGTGGGGGAGGTACTAGAAGGAGTGGACCAATATGGCCCATCTTCGAACTTAGCCGGAGATAGAAAAAAATATTACCACATACCAAATTTGAGGTCAATCGGCTACTCCTTTCGAGAGTTATCGTGCGCACCAGCCAGCAGACAGACAGACACACAGACAGACAGACGGACGGACATTGCTCATTCGACTTAAAATTACCCAAAACGGATTTCCTCCGAACATACTTGGGGTCTTAGGTCACTCCTTCGACGTGTTACACTTTTTTCGTAGCAAATGATATATACCCTCGTCACACTAAAGTGAGGGTATAATTAAGATTGTTTTTTTCATTGACACTCGGTTAGTTATGCCAATATTAAACTTTCATTATAGTACCATATGATCAGGGTTACCATACGTCCTCCTTTGGGAGGACAAGTCCTCCTTTTTAACCAGAGTCCTCCCGTCCTCCCTCCTTATTCAAAAACATTGGTTTTGTCCTCCTTTTTTACAAATTCATCTTTTTAACAAACTGTAACATGAATTATTCTCACAACAACTTTTAGTACAATGTTAGTGAGTTTGCCCCTTTTTATATTCTCCACAATAGGAAGGGAGGATATACATTTTGTCACTCCGTTTGTAACACCTATAAATATTGATCTGAGACCTCATAAAGTGTATATATTCTTAATCGTCGTAAAAGTCTAATACGATTTAGCCATGTCCGTCTGTCCGTCTGTCCGCCCGTCCGTTGTAATTACGCTACAATCTACAATAATTGAGCTGAAATGTGGCACAGATACTTCTTATAGCAGCAGGTTGGGATTGAAAATGGGCAATATCGGTTCACTTTTTGATATAGCCCCCATATATAGAATCTCCCTAATCACACGAACAATGGTAGTTATAGGTCCATGTATTGTTATAGCCCCCATACAAAGGTACCACTGAATTTGACTTCATAACACTACAAAAACCACAAATTTCAACGAATTGGGCTGAAACTTGGTAAAATGTTTTTTTTTTGTCCCCAAAACAATTGATATGCGATCGATGGTATATAAGATTCGGCATGGTCAACTTTTCACACCTGGTAAGAATTTGATCAAAATCGGTTCAGATTCAGATATATAAATATTTTCTTTCCAGTCTTTTAGCGGTACAGGAGCTGTTTTTTATATCCAATCACTTTAAAATGAAGCAAGATGGAGTATCTTGATCCAAGGACCCGCATAGTCGCATTTCGTGTAAATCGGTTTTAGATTTAGATGTAGCACCCAAGTACAATAAAATGAGAATAAAATCTGTTCATATTTACATGTAGCCCACATATATAAATATTTCCTCCGATTTGGCATATAAGCGCTATAAAATATAATTTGTCGATCATTGGAAAAATATATATATTTATAAAACTTGACAATATTTCTTCTTATTGTGCTCCGATAGGGTGGTGTACGGACCTTCCTTACGGGTTTAAAGTTTAATTGTAGACCAAATAAAAAATGCTCATTCTTTCCAATTACTGTGTTTTTAAAATGTCCTCCGAAAATACCAAACTCTCTTCGTAAATGTCACAAATGTCCTCCTTTTCTGGCACAAAAGTCCTCCTTTCCGAAAAAAGTTTATGGTAACCCTGCATATGATCGATTTTTGGTTGTGGCAACCAAAGTTTTATTCTTGACAACAGAAATTGTATCAGTAGACCAAAGATTATTATTGCAACGAATAATTGGTTACTACAACAGAAAAATAGAATAATTAAATTAAATTTGGCAAATACAACCGAAAGATTGGTTGCCGTTCTTTGCTGATAAATGACAAACAAAAATTAAAATTACTCGACATAAATAAATCTTCAACATTTTGTTCAAGAGCGGTATATGTAGTCAAAAATAATCTCGTGTGGATAATTATGTGTGGAATGCAGAATATGTTGTGCAAAATATTTTACATAAATAAAAAATAAAAGCAACAATCATGACATCGAAAGCACAGAGTTAAACGATATTTGCATAACAGTTTTGTGTTTTTTTTCGTGTACTAAAATTTGTGTCAAATATTTCCACATCTCATAATAGTGATGAATTTGTAATAGGGGATTTTTAATTTTGTTATGAGTTGTTTGGTTTTTTGTTCAAGAAATAAAATAAAAATTAATGAAAACTGTTTTTAACTAATTGTCGGTAGTATATGACTGACAAATTGTCAGAACAACCAATTTATTTAAAACAGTTGGTTGTGGCAACATACAACAGATAATTTTAGCCACCATTTTCGTAGTTGGCGCAACAAAATATGATTGTTGTCAACATGGAGGCAGAGGTATACCACTACCAAAATGTTGGTTGTCCTGATGGAATCGCATGATAGTAGACTGAACTACAAAAATTCGGTTGGCAAATAATTCGGTTGAGGCAACCAAACTGTATTCTGTGTGTACCAGAACATAGAAATACTTGAATTTTCGTGCAGTATAATGCTTTTATAGTACCTAGAGTCTAGAGAAAAGTGACCGTTATTGACACGCCCCGTTTACTGTTTTCACGTGAAATAGACCAACATTTGTAGCCATCATAATTGCCTTAATCTTAAATAAGCCGAAGTCCGGCCACGTTATGACAATTTGATCAGCGTAGCCATATTTGGACATACCCAAGAGAAGAAAATCTTTAACCCGGGCTTTAACCGGCCACGCAAATTCACTTCGTTTGTGTGTAGCTAAATTTTATATTTATTGAAATGTCATATCGCCAAAAAATCTTTAGCCTTTATGGCATTTTTAGACAATCGATTATGGGTGATATTTCGCTTTTTGGGCGATATGACATTCTTGGTTACGAGCTATACGACGCTACGCCCACCTAAGTACCTTTGCAATGAAACTATGGTCCCGCGTAGTAATCTTCACACATACCACTTTGGACTGCGTAGCCGCCTTAAGACATATCCCAAAAGGAGAATAACTCTAACTCCGGCCGAAGGCCGTCCACGCATTGACACTCTTATATCTGCATAGCCACCTTTAGATATACCCCAGAGAAAGGGCGGAAGAAGACCGGCCACACAAATACATGTGGTCCGCATAGCCATCTTTTAACATTTAGATGATTCAAAAGTTGTCTTAAATAACACTGTGCAACAGTGAAAAAATTACACGGACTTGACAGTATAGGTTTGATTCTACTACCAAAGGGTAGTATGTATAACTAAAGTGACCAGCAGTCTTTGGTCCAAAAGCAGGAATTTCTTTGCAAAAAAGCGGGACTTTTTTCTAAATCATTAAAATAAATTCAGTATTGATTGGTTCCTTAAACAAAGCTGAAATATTTTTTCATAAAAAATAACGAATAAAAATATTTTCAGTGAAAAACAAATAAATAAAAAAGATTCCTAATTTCATATGAATCGAAAGTTGAGATCATATGTAAATTAAAAATTGTAATTCTAATTAGATTTCATTCAATGTTTTAAAGCAATTATATTTATACAATTAAAAATGTTGAAAAAGCTGGACTGGCTTAAATATAGGCCGGACCCGAATGCAAAAAGCGTGATGATCCCCCCATAAGGGGGATGAATTTCACTTTAAGTATAACCCTTTACTCGGTTTGGCAAAATTGGTGATCAATTTTATTTTACGGGCGTCAAAAGTTTCGGAAAATCAGTGAGCCCCTCGAAAAAGGTGCCGTCAGCTTTTGCCTAACAACTAATTCAGACTTTGTGATACCGCTTAACTATATTCGGCAATAATGTAGCTAAAAATATACTGAGCAAAATATGTTAACATTTTATGCGGAATATTGTTAGTGAAAAATTACGAGTTCGTGTAAGTTATGCTAAAAAAGTGGACAAAAAAATATTTTTTCTTCACTTTTTCAAAAAAGTGCGGGAACAATTTTTTTAGCATAAAATGTTAACAAACTTTGTTCAGCATATTCTTAGCTACATTATTGGCAAATATAGTTAAGCGGTATTACCAAGTCTGAATTAGTTGTTGGGCAAAAGCTGATGACACCTTTTTCGAGGGGCTCACTGATTTTCCGAAATTTTTGACGCCCTTAAAATAAAATTGGTCACCAATTTCGCCAAACCGAGTAAAGGGTTATACTACCTGTTGGTAGTAGAATTGAACCTATACTGTCCGGTTCGTGCATTTTTCAAAAAGTGTTCATTTGTTGCATAGTGTAATCACTTACAGAATAAATGGCCTATTCCACGATGAATATACATATTTATAGATGACTGTATTGCATTTGTGAGAGTTTAATGAGAGTTAGTCGTGAATATGTAGATAATCCTTCCCAAAACCACGAAGAAGTGATCTAAGACACTATGCATGTTTTGCAGAAATCCGTTTTAAGACTTCTTAAGTTAGTTGAACTGTGTCCGTCCGTCTGCCTGGCTGGTGGACACGTTATCTCTCGAGTGCTTATTAATCGAATTTTGTAACTTAATTTATGTTAAGTTTGCGTCTTGTACCTTCCTCACTAAATATTAAAGTTTTGTGAACTATTGAATCTATAACATCTATACTACTTATCCGAGTCTTCTGTAATATGACACATGGCAATTGTTTCCTTGTCGCTGTTGGACCAAATATAAACACCTTATTACTTTAAATCCTGTGTACGTAAATACGTATTTTCAAGTAGCTATGTACTGCCCTTTCTGAAGAGTTGACAAATTCAGCTTCAATCACCATTATATGTTAAAATACGATATTTTATATTACTATTGCAATGACTATAGTCTGGCAAAAAATGAGCAAACTGTTTCCATCTATTCTGGCATCTTTTACTCAAAATACCATATCCTATAGTATAATTCATTCGGTTTGCGCTGCTGAGATTTAGTTGGAAACGGTGTAGTTATTCTGCCAAATCAATCGCCGCATTGGCAAAGCAAATAAATCACTATTTCTCGAAGAACACCATTAACCCTTTAACCAGAGTCTCGTTGTTTGCTTCTCCGCCCCTTATTAGAAATGCCTCAATCGCATCAATTCTGTTGCAGTGAAATGGTACTTGTTGTATATACAAATACCCACTCAACTTTCTCCCGTTTGGGGAATTGCAGGACTCGAATGTCCTTTTTGTTCGTTGTCGTTTCATTGTGTACCCGACTACTGGTCACCACGGCGCTTGCAGCAATTGTTTGTCAGTTGAATTGACCAATTTGGATTTACAGATTGCCCAGGGAGTTGGGAAGAACTCAAGCGAGGGAGCTCTAGAGCCTTAAGAGGAAGCACAAAAGGACGATTATGACAAGGATGAAATCCATCATCGAGTAACAGGATATTGGCAATTGTTAACTGCGTCAAATGTATAATCGTCACAGGAAAAGCAACAAAAGATTTATTTCGAACGTCAATTACCAACGAAAAAGGAGGAGGAGAGAGAAGGAACAGAAAACACATCGATTTTCATCGATTCATCCTTCGAATTGGTTGTATTGTATTAACGATGGATATTTGACATTCAATACTCGTCTGATTCTTCAGTTCTTTTCTGGTAATATTTTGATGTTTTATTGGTGGCATCAGACATCAGACATCGAAGTCGCCATAGTCTCTGGTGTATAATCCTTTTTATTGATGCTGTAAATAACTTAAGATGCACTTAAGATTCTGTGCTCCAACCATCAGAGTGAGTATCATCCACTGGCATATCGTTGTAATTCAAGCTTTTGGTGTTTTATCAATTTCCATTTCCAACTATAGAAGTTCATATTGCTTATTTGGTGCAGAAATCCAGAATCCAATTTGTATCTTTATTATTCGAAACACATCACAGGTTTTGTGCAAAAGTGTTGATGTGCAAGAAAAATAAAAACAAATATGTACATTGTTGTTAACATTCACTTCTATCGGAGAATAACTTGAAATTGAGTTAGCACTATGCAATTCTAACGAACAACTAGACTATGCAACAAAATGAGCAAATTGCTTTCGAATCAATTGTATACCTCTACTTTACGGAGAGAAGGTGTCGTTTGCTACGAACTTAAATTGTAGTGTAGAAAGTTTCGAAATTCATACTTTGAAGGGGACAAGTGCAGCAAAAACCGGATAAAAAAAATAGTATCACCGGCAAATGCAAATGGCTCTAGCCTTTGTTACATAGTTTGGTATTGGAACAAATTTTCCAAGTTTGGGGGCAAAACAAATGGGAAATAGTATCAAATATGGCACTACTGTCGAATATAAACAGCTATAGTGAGTAAAATACGGCTCAAAGGGACCAATATGGTACAAATGCCCCAAAAAATGCTTAGACTTCAGGTACTGAAAGGTAAACACGCGCGAAAGATAAAACAATTACTGTCTACGCCGCAGAGTCGGAGGAATTAAAACAAAGGGAAATAATTTGGCCGTTTCTTAACGATTGAACCGATTGCAACACACGTGAACTGATTGCAACATTGAAGTGGTGTTAGAGAAGTTAATTTTTCAATTCGTGTCCCCTATGATATTGTAAATATCGGAGCAGAATGCGCACCTATTTCTTTCGCATTAACATTTCTGAAACAAATGTGCTATATGATGAGGAAAAATTCGATCCGATATACCCAAAAAAATTGTTTTTTTTTTTAATTTTTTTGAGAAACAAGTAAGAAAGTTTCAGTCGGGTAAACCGACTAAGGTATACCCTCACTTTGTGAGTAATGTAATATTGAATATTACACAAATTATTCTGTAAATTTTTGTGGGAGGTACCAGAAGGGGTTTAAGAAATACACCTATATTTCGCTGAACAGTAGATACTTTAAATACATTGCACTGTGCCGAATTGTAACCGTTTATATGGACTGGTATATTAACGTTGAGATATTAAATTGTGGTATAATTTGGCCATTTTGTGTGGGAGGTACAAAAAGGGGCGTGGTGATAACGCTCATTTTTCACTGGGCATTATAAAAGCATTACACTGTACAAAATTTCAAGTAATTGTAAACACTGATATTAATGTTATAAACTGTTAACTTTTGGTGCAAAATGATGCCTTTGTGGGAGAGGTAACAAAAGGGGCGTGACAATAACGCCCATTTTTCAATGGACTGTAGGCACTATAAAAACATTACGCTGTACAAAATTTCAAGTATTTTTATACATTGGTATTAATGTTATAAGCTGTTAACTTTTGGTGCAAAATGGTGCATTTGTGTGGGAGGTACCAAAAGGGGAGCGGCAATAACGCCCATTTTTCAAAGGACTGTAGGCACTATAAAAGCATTACACTGCACAAAATTTCAAGTATTTCTAAACACTGGTATTAATGTTATAAGCTTTTAACTTTTAGTGCAAAATGGAGCATTTGTGTGGGAGATACCAAAACGGGCGTGGCAATTTCGCCCATTTTCCTCGAGTTGATAGCGACTAACAAACTAATACTATGTGTGAAATTTCAGAAGATTCGAATACGTATAACAGCAGTTATTAAAGAATCAATATTTCACAACATTTTAACCCTTTGTGGGGGAGGTACCAGAAGGAGTGGACCAATATGGCCCATCTTCGAACTTAGCCGGAGATAGAAGAAAATATTACCACATACGAAATTTGAAGTCAATCGGTCACTCCTTTCGAGAGTTATCGTGCGCACCAGCCAGCAGACAGACAGACAGACGGACGGACATTGCTCATTCGACTTAAAATGACCCAAAACGGATTTCCGCCGAACATACTTGGGGTCTTAGGTCACTTCTTCGATGTGTTACACTTTTTTCCGTAGCAAATGATATATACCCTCGTCACACTAAAGTGAGGGTATAAAAATATATGGGCATATATCAAAATTTTTTAACACAGGGGTAATGTATGTTTTTTTACCCTTTTCTCGCTTTGTGTACAGATTTCGGTGCATAAGTTGATGGAATTAGATGAACCAAAAACATAAAAGTTTTTTCCAAAAAAAGGTTTCCTATTATCAAAAAAACTTTAAAAGTTATTAGCACATACATTCCAAATTTGTAAAAAAAAGTCCTAGAAATGTTCATATCTGTATCCATTCTTTTATAAGTTGTGGCCAAACTATTTATTCTGAAGTTACTGGTCAGTTACAAAAAACACGAGGGACACATGGAGGAAGAATTTTTCGTGAGCACTCTTCATGTGAGATCTTGCCGCAAAAAAATTATAGCTCATAACTTTTTGAAATGCGATTTAAAGGGTTTTTTGTTTTTTGGCCGCGGTCAGCGCGGCCCGCGATGTAATGAAATAACACTAAAGAAGCGGTTATAGCGGCTTGAAATACCTATAAATGTATATAGGTGTCGTTGATGTGCTCTTAATGGAACCACCGCTATAGCTTCCCAAACCTTTGTTAAACTTGCGTGAATTTTTTTTTTGATAGTGTATTTCGCGGAGCACATCGACAGTTATGTATAGGTTGAGCTGAATTAACTATCCCAGATGGCTTTTGACCTGGTGAATCCAAAATGAATCCATAATGAATCGCTGAAATTTTATTCACTTTTTAAAATTTTTGCAAAAATTGCAAATTTTGTCCTTGGCATTTTTAATAGTAAAAACGTCTGAAATTCATTTCTATGTTCTTCGGGCGTACTGATGTGGTGCACTTAACAATCATGGTTACTTATTTGAAGATTGTAGTCTTGTACGCGAAGAACGTGACACTTTTAGGCCTGTTTCTGTAACTTATTTTCGTTCGTCTACGGCAAACGATCAAAATTCTCTCAGCTATTACTTGAATTCTATAAAACGCAGGTTAGAAATATTTTAGGAACAAGCTTTTTACATGATTTTCAACAGACACAACAAATTATAAACTTCTGTGATTTATAGATTTCTTGGAATAATTGAGTGATTTTTGATCGTTCGCAGTAGACGAACGAAAAATAGTTACAGAAACAGGCCCTTTGTCTCAGCAATGATCGTCAAGGCACACCCAGTGCGGGGTACAGATATGACGGAAGTGTATATGAAATAAAAGGATTTTTAACGCTCTATTTCGAAATCGGAGGGCCGTCATTTTATTTTGATGATTGTGCAAATTATGCACATTGCAAAAATTATATTTCCACAAAAATAATGTTCGTATGCAAATTTTACCTGGTCGATTTTTGGATTTTTTGGATTCGCTATATTTATGCGAATAATGAAGCTACAGCGAATATTTTGTCATAGGCTGATAGAAATGCTAATGTTACATGATTGTAATTTTAGTTTTCCGAATTCCGCTGAAAATTGCATTTTATACAATTTTTTTTTAATTTCAATTTGGAACCGCCATAACTTTCGCGGCCTTTGATGAAATTTATTCACAACAACGGTTTCTGCATGTTTATATTGTTATCTTCGTCTGTTGTAAAAGCAGTTGATGTGCTTGCCAAAAAATCGTGAAAAAAAATTTACTTCAATATCGTATCGTCGTATTTTGCAGTTATAGAAGAAGCTATTTAAATAAAGTATAATATATTTATTTTCATCTTAAGGTAAACTTCCTAGAGAAGGTGCCTTTGTCAAATAAACAAAAAATATTTTTTGTAAAGTGTAAATTCAATTGACCATATCTTTTGTCTCAGCGGCTATATCTAATAGCAATATATTTTCATCAAATGGCAAATTTTGTTCCAGAAAAAATAATAAGAGAGAAATTGGTATATATCTGGCTCTAATATATACCGATTCACAGGAAATGATCGGGAAAAAAATAAAAAGGAAAATGTTTTCAAGCGCAGACGGAATCTTTATAAATGCATAACATACTTAAAAACAAGTAAAACCGTAAAGTTCGGCCATGCCGCATCTTATATACCCTTCACCATGGATTTCATTCAATTATATTACTGGAAAAATCTTTGGATATGGAGCAAATCTTGGATGGTTGTTGTTTAAGCAAATTATAAAAAAACGAACGCTGCAATTTGTAATCCTAATATTTGGCTCAAATTCTTAAGCCAAATTCTTCATCTGAAAAATGTGGTATTTGAGGCTTAAATTAGCACATTTGTGGGTTACCTCTACCGGGGGACTACAACAAATTATAAACTAATTTGTATACAATTTATTGAGATGAATTCTTGCCAAAATAGAAAACAAACTGCAAAGATTCAGCTAAATTGCTTAGAAAATGTGGTGTTTATGGCTTCAACAAGCCTTTTTGGGAGCGACATCTATAAATGTATAAAATGTGGTATATATGGCTCAATAATAGTATTTTGGAGCGACATCTGTAGGGGAGCTATATCAAAACATTGACCGATATGGCCCATTTGCAATCCCAAACGACCTGCAACTATAAGAAGTATTTGTACCAAATTTGATCAACCTAGCTCTATTATTACGGACTGTAGCGTGATTTCAACAGAAAGACAGAAAGACATAGTATAGATGATTTATCTTAGAATTTCACGACGATCAAGAATATATATACTTTATGGGGTCGCAGATCAATATTTCAAGGTGTTGCAAATGGAATGACAAAGTTAGTATACACCCATCCTATGGTGGAGGGTATAATTAATACATATATTACAATAATTTTTTTTTGTAATTTTTACGTCTTGACACCAGAAATCCCACAATTCCCAAATTATTTCGAAAATCTCCAAACACGGAATTTTGTAGTTTTCCCCAAATTCTGTTACACTAAAATCAAGGCTCAAAATTCCTTTTGCAGTTCAACCAGTAAGGAAAGACAGAAAGTCAGCGGGGCCGACCATATAGTAGACCGGGTAACCAAAAAATTGCAAAAACATTTATTTTTAATTTTTCCGAGCCCGCGGAATCGGCCCGAAATTACTTTTTTATCGTATAGGGTCACCAAAAGAAGTTATAAAATTCGAGGTGGAGTATAAAAGCCCACCTCGAGATAATTGCAAAAACATTTTTTAAATTTTTTAGGTCCCGCGTAATCGGCCCAATATCGTTTTTTATTGCAACTTTTTTGTTTGTAGCTTGATTCTCACATCAATGTGTTGGTATCGACGAGTACTACTTATTAAATTAAGCAATATTCGTTCCTAAATTGAGGAACATCTTTCTGGAAAATTTTTTAATGTTCGGAAGTAAAGTACAACTTTACTTCCGCGCTTTGATACCAAATCAGGAGGAACATATATATTGAGGTTACATATAAATATCAACTGATTTTTCCCTTAATACTCATTTATGTAAAAAGGCCTTTTTCTGTCGAAGTTCGTACTGATCGGATATAAAATACAGTCTCTACAGCGCTTACATGTCAAATCGGGGGTAACATATATATGGGGGATATATCTAAATCTGAACCGATTTTCTCCGAATTTGGCAATTTCATGTAATAAGAGACCTCTTTCTGCTGAATTTCGCACAGATCGGATATAAAATACAGTCTCTACAGCGCTTACATGTCAAATCGGGGCTAACATATATATGGGGGCTATATCTAAATCTGACCCGATTTCACTCAAATTTGACAGTGTTAATTCATGTAATAAGAAACCTCTTTCTGCCGAATTTCATGCTGATCGGATATACAATACCGTTTTTACAGCGCTTACATATCAATTCGGGGGTAACATATATATGTGGGCTATATTTAAATCTGAAGCGATTTTAACCAAATTGAATAGGGATCGTCCTTGGGTCAAAAATATGACATGTCTAAAGTTTCGTCGAGATCGGACCATAATTGCAACCTGTACTTTGATTACAAGAATACATGCACAGACAGACGGACAGACAGACGGACATAGCTAAATCAACTCAGAAAGTGATTCTAAGTCGGTCGGTATAATAAACGATGGGTCTATTTCTTCTCCCTTAGTGTGTTACAAAAAAATGCTAAATGTTATAATACCCTGTACCCTGAAACTTTTTTTTACAAGGAGACCTACCCGGTGTATTTTATAGTACCCTAACAATGCGAAAAAGGGCATTGCGATATTAATTTAGAATAATTGGTTTCGTTTCAGTTAACAATGTACTTAGCTGCACCTACTCATCAAGGCTTATTCCAAGGAAGAGTTGAAGATGTTGATCATAATAAACTAGATCTGAAACGATAATCTTAAAATGCGCAGTATTCTTTCATAGATCAAGAAGCGGAAGGAACAAATAGATGGGACTATACATAATCTAAACAGATTTTCATTAACTTGCATTAAAAATCTCATTTCTTCCAAATAAGATAAAGATCGGACTTTAAACGTAGTTTCAATAGCGCTTAAATACTAAATAGGCAGGAACATATATATGTGGCATACTTATATAAATCTGAACCAATTATCCCCAAATTAAGTAATATTCGTTCCTAAATTAAGAAACTGCCAAATTTTTATAATGATCGGAAGTAAAGTACAACTTTTATAGCGCTTTGATACAAAATCGGCAGGAACTTTTATATAAAGGCTATATATAAATCTGAATCGATTATTCCTAAATAAGCAGTATTAGTTCCTAAATTAAGAAACATTTCAAATCGGGGGAAATAGGAGCAGTGTTCAGAAAAAAACAGTACGTTATAGGAACGGTTCCTTCAGAGAACACTAACGTTATTTATTTGTTTAGTGTTACTGTTCGCGAACGGTACCACTATGATAACGTACCGTTCTTAGAACACGCCGAACGGTACACTACGATAACGTACCGTTCATAGAACAGTATCACTACCGCGTAGTGATAAAGTTATAATACCCTGTACCATAGTGTGGGGTAGGGTATAAAAAACAATATTAGGCCGATTCCGCGGGCTCGAAAAAAATGTTTTTTGTGATTGTCTCGTGGTAACCTTTCATATTCCGCCTCGCATCCGGGAACTTTTTTTTACATGGAGTCCAACCCGGTGTATTTTATAGTACCCTACACCGCCCTAACAATGCGAAAAAGGGCATTGCGATATTAATTTAGAATAATTGGTTTCTTTTCAGACATGTATGAGTATAAATCGGCTCAAAAGGTGACTCTATGTCGATCGGATTAATAAAGTATGGGTTTATCTCTTCTCTCTTTGGGTGCTACAAACAAATACACAAAGTCTTACGACCTGTACCACAGAGTGGCGTGACAAGAAAAAAAAACATACTTCAGGAAGTTTCCTTTAAGACGAATATAATTATGTTATTTTTAGTTTTTCTCACTGTGGTGTTGAGCTGAAATATTTTATACAGGACTAGCTTTAACCCGGTGCGCTTCGCAGCCCCCATCTTTTATTTATTTTCTGTAAAATAGTTATACCTCGTTCTTTCAAACTGACATGATTATTACATATAGTGCAAAATGAAGAAGATTTGATTACTTTTATATATATTTCATTCATTCAATCATTTCTAGTTTATGTTCCAAGAGTTACCTTGACATCATGGCACAATATTTATCCCTTTTCCCACAGTACCTCTGGACGTTGAAAAACTATTTTTTTTGGTTCATACGTTAGCAACTTTCCCCTTGTTTATGTTCCAATACCTACATTCACACCCTGGTACAATATAAAACCATGTTTGTCCCACATTTTCTACCCACTGTACTAAATGTACGCTTTTTGACCCACTGTGCTATATTTAAGCTTTTGGGTCCACTGAATCAAATTTAACACCTTTTGGTCCTACTATATTTTGTCCACTATATTTAACCATTTTTGCCCCACTGTACCATAGTTAACACATTTTTGCCCCACTGTACCATACTTAACCCATTTTGTTCCACGTTACCATATTTTACTATTTGTGCCCACTGTAACCATTTTTGTCATACTGTACCATTATTAACCATTTGTGTCCCACTGTACCATTCTAACACATTTTTCCTCCACTGTTCCATAGTTAAAGCTTTTTGCCCCACTGTACCATATTTAACTCATTTTGTCCCACGTTACCATATTCAACTAATTGTGCCCCACTGTACTATAGTTAACCCTTTTTGCCCCACTGTGTCATATTAAACACTTTGTTTCACTGTACCATGTTTAACAATTTTTGCCCCACAGTACCATATTAGACCCTCTTTGCTCCACTGTACAATATTTAACACAGTTATGCCCCACTGTACTGTATAGTTAACCATTTTTGTCACACTATACCATATTTAACTTTTTTTGCCCCACTGTATCATAGTAAATAAATGTTTGCCCCACTGTACCATTTTTAACCTATTTTGTTACACGTTATCATATTTTACTTTTTGTGCCCACCGTAACCATTTTTGTCATACTGTACCATATTTAACCATTTGTGTCCCACTGTACCATAGCTAACACATTTTTTCCCGCTGTTCCATTGTTAAAGCTTTTTGCCCCACTGTACCATATTTCACCCATTTTGTCCCACGTTACCATATTCAACTAATTGTGCCCCACTGTACCATAGTTAACCCTTTTTGCGCCACTGTACCATATTTAACCCTCTGTGCTCCACTGTACAATATTTAACACAGTTATGCCCCACTGTACTGTATAGTTACCCATTTTTGTAACACTGTACCATATTTAACCCTTTTCGCCCCACTGTATCATAGTAAATACATTTTTGCCCCACTGTTCAATAGTTAACGCTTTTTGCCCCACTGTACCATTTTTAACCCATATGTCCCACTTTACCATATACATATAACTATTTTTACCCCACTGTACCATAGTTAACCCTTTTTGCACAACTGTTCCCCATTCAACTGTACCATATTTAACAAATTTTTGTCTCACTGTACCGTACTCGTATTTAAAATGTGTCTCCACGCTAGCGTACTTAAACCTTTTTCCCCGACTGTAACATATTTAATCATATTTTCTCCACTCCACTATTTAACCGTTTTTGACCGCAGTGCTCCTAAAACCATATAAACTCTTCATATCTTATGTTTAAGTTCCAATTTTGGCAGATTGTTCCTTTTTTTCCCCATGCTCCATAATTAACCCGTCGTGTCCCACTGTGCCTCTTAATGTTAGAATTACTAAAAATCACTTCCAATCTCCAGTTTATGTTCCAAAAGTTACCCTGGAACCATTGATCCATGTTTGACATTTTTAAGCCACTGTACTATATTTTACACTTTTTGCCCCACTGTGCCCCGAAAACTACGAATAAAAAAAAAACTTAATTCCCCGATCAGTTGTCATAAAGACACCCCTCGCTTCAATTTTCACCATTCTAATATTAGGCTTTACATTTGGCGGTGGTACCATATTTATACCTTTCTGTCCCACTGTGCCTCTAAATTTTTTTAAAAAAAATCACTCCTTGTTCTTGTTTACGTCCTAAGAACTACTCTCACACCAAATTTCACGATTCTAGGTATTGCCATTTGGATGTGGCTGTTGTACCACATTTTTCCCTTTTAACCCCACTGTGTACGTAAATGTTCGAATTTCGAAAAATCCTGTCAATTTCAGAGTCTACCTCATAAGAGCTACCCTCACACCAAATTTCACGATTCTAGCTCTTGCCATTTGAATTTGGCTGATGTACCACATTTATCACTTTTTACCCCACTGTGTGCGTAAATGTTCGAATTTCAAAAAAACCCTGCCAATTTCTGAGTCTACGTCCTAAGGGCTACCCTCATACCAAATTTCAAGATTCTAGCTCATTTCGTTTAGATTTGGCGGTGGTACCATATTTTTCCCTTTTTGCCCTATTGTGCGGCTAATAGTACGAATTTCGAAAAATCCCTCCTTATTGCTCGTCTACGTCCCAAGGTCTACCCTCCCACCAAATTTCATGATTCTAGCTTCAGCCGTTTGGCCTGGGCGATGATCAGTCAGTCAATCAGTCAGCCAGTCACGCAACAATTTTATATATATAGATTTTCCAAAAGGTGATATGATTTCTTTGAAAAAAAAACACACTTACTGTTAAGGAAATACAAAAGTTTTTTATTTAATGTGAAGTCCAATCGATACGTTTAAGTTCTAAATAAAACGTCATTCAAATGGCCTCCACGACTTCTTCCCCACAAGGAATAGTCTAATGGTGTTAAATCACAACTTCTTGGAGGCCATTCAATATCACAATTTCTTGAAATAATCGAATCTCCAAACTTTTCTCGCAACAATTCAATTGTTTCATTTGCTACAATCGGCCAATGTCAAAAAGATAGCTCTTAACGAGAGCTAAAATATTGCTCATGGGTGTCAAGGTCGTAGGACGACTGGAAAGTGTTTTTTTTTTTTTATTTAAAAAAAATGTACTTAGCATCATTTTCAAATGTGAACGGAAAGTTTATTTTCTCTCTCCTTAACGGCCTAGCTCCTTAACGGTACGTCGGATCGGGAATCGGTTAATGGCAGAAAGATAGCTCTTAGTGAGGGCTAATATTGCTGTAGGTCGACTGGAAAGTGTTTTTTTTTTTTATTATTTTAAAAAAATGGACATAGTGCACGAAAAGTTGCAATTGGAGAACGATTACATATTTAGATAATAAAACTGAATAATTTGTAAACGTTGTTCTTGCGTATACCTCTCCATGATGAAATTGTAAACACTACTGAAAAACAAATGACAGATCATGACATATTACAAATGGCCGAAACGTCACTTCAAAATCATATCATCCCTATTGGAAAACCCGTTATTTAAACACATATTTTATTTGAGAAATTTAGTTTGCAAATATATTTTATTGTAATATATAAATATATGCGTTGCAAATATATTTTAGCGATTTTCAAATAAAACTTATTTGCTCACAAATATATAATATTTAAAAATTTGTGTTACAAATATATTTCCTTTCGATTCAAACAATCCAATCTAGGAAAACTATTCGAAAAAATTATCCGCGAAAAGATGGATATTGGGGTTAGTTTACCTTATATTCCTCCTTTACAATTTGGATTCAAAAAAGGACATTCCACTAATGATGATTTGTTAAAATTTCACAATGATATAATATGCAACCTTCGCAAAAAATTTTGTACATTTGCAATTTCTCTAGATGTTGAAAAAGCTTGCGCTTCTCATTTAGGTATTCTTTTTAAAATGTTTAATATAGGATTTCGTCCATCTATCATAAAATTAATGCGAAATTTTTTCGATAATCGGCAATTTTGTGTACAGTTTAAAAATAAATTATCCGAATTCTCTATTATAAGTCGTGGTGTTCCTCAAGGTTCCATTCTCGCCCCTCATCTCTATAATATTTACATATGTAATTTTCCACACTTAGAAACAAATTCAACAGGTATTTTATATGCGGATGATTCATTACTTTACGCACACGCTGAGTCGCCAGCAAAGGCATTAAGTTTTGCGCATGATCATTTAATGAAAGTTAAAAATTTTTACACGAAATGGGGGATTCAACTAAATGCTTCAAAGTCTCAGGCTATCTGTTTAAGAAATGCTTCTGGAAAATTTAAGAAATTCGTTGTCCCAGAAAGTAAATCGCTAGTACTTCAATTAGACGGAACTGAAATTTCAATAGGAGATACCATTAAATACCTTGGAATTAATTTTGATAAATTGATGAAGTTCAATAAACATGCTAAAATTGTTACAAATAAAGCGTCTAAATTACTAGGATTGTTTTCCAGAATTCTATGGAACAAACATCTTCCTTCTGAAACTAAATTACTTCTTTACAAAACTAGTATTCGGCCAATCTTTACATACGCCTTTCCAATTTGGTTTCAAATTTCACCCACAAAACTTAAGGACATAGAAATTCTCGAAAGAAAAATAATTCGCTTCGGTATAGGTAAAAACTTTCAATCTCCTTATAAACGCTTTTCAAATCAGTTTATTTACTCTCTATCTAAAGTCACTCCTATCGGTCTTTATGTTTGTGATGTTTTAAAACGATTTATATCACGATTAGATCAACATAATAATATGGTCATTAAATCAATTTTAAATGAACAGACAAATTTTAGTTGGTCAAATACTAACTATATTTCTCCTATTGGTTTTATTAATGAACCTGCGCCAAATTTTAATGTTAATGATTGTGTACGGCATCCTTTTTATGACAATGTTCTATCAGGAACTCATAGGGGATAAATTCAATTTCACGCCATTTATTTTATAAACACTTCCTACTATAATAATTTTGTAATTTAAAATTATTTGTTATTTTCTTTTAATATCCTTATTTTGATTATTTTGTTTGTTTTTAGAATTAAGTTAGTTTTAAGTTAACCTTTGAGAACTTACTCTCTAATTTTTGTCCAGCCCCGGGAGCAAGGGCGCCAACACAGTCCATTTTTATACACAGTATTCAATCCATTTCATGAAAAAGCAAGGTGCTTATAACTATTATGTTAATTAAGATAACACATTATAATCTTAAGTTATTTTCTAAATTATTAATGTAGTTACTCCAATAATAATTGTATAAAAGGCTCAATAAATTAAACTGAACTAAACTAATCACTCATCGATGTGTTCCATTTATTCGTAGTAAATGATGTATGTATGTATGTGTACCCCGTAAGCTGATAGTATACGAATAAAACATATATACACATTTTAAAACCTCGCTCGAATCCTTTCCCTGTTGAATGTCTTTGTTTATTTAAGTGTGTGTGTGTGAATGTACGTAAGAGAGGACATATATGTCCACTATAGTGTCATTATTTTCTTTTAATTTCCTGTGACATATGAATGACGCAGTAAATCCCTTTTTGTTTTGCTATATTCTTCGGCTATCCTCGGGCTTTTATTTATTGCCAATATTAACCCTTTCATCATAAATTGAATCTTTCTTCTATTTTCTTTTTGTTTCTTTTGTTTGCTGTGAAAGTCGAAATATATTATTCACTTTTATTATGACATTCACGTACGCCATACGAACCGTCTGAATGTATAACGATGAAAATTGTCTAAAAGTCAATAACTTCGAATAGTACATTGGGACGTTTTGGGAAGGGGAGAGTGGACACATGCATATTTTACTTTCATATATTGATAGAGGTTTTCTTTTTTAAATATAAGGGTATTTACTAACAAAGAGTGAAAAAGGATAAATGATTCACTGCAAGGTAAAGCTAAAGATGAAGTAAATTTAAATAAAATTCGAAACAGTAATAAACTGTATGGCCCTTTAATAGCAAAACATTGCAAACAACTGGAAATTAAATATCTAATCCTCTAAATGACTCCTTAGACCCAAATAAAACAAAAGTGGTCAATCTAGTTTATACATAAGTATCTAGTGATTTCTAATAGCATTGTTTCGATAGTTTTGGATATATACACAATATATATTTCATACATCTAGACTTCACGCAAAAATGACTAACGTAACGGGTTTTTAAACAGGGACGCTACAAAAGTAGACCGACAGGGACAGCAAACGACGCCATATTTTTTGCCGCTCTTTTGACATTTCTCTTCAGAAAGGTTTGCCATTTCATGATGGAAAGATATACGAGCCAACAACGAGTCGAAATTATTAAAATTTACTATCGAAATTCGGAGTCAGTGTCCTCAACGTTAAGAGCGCTACGTCCAATTTATGGTGAGGCTCATTTCTGGCTTAATGGCTTCGTCAATAAACAAAATATGCGTTATTGGTCAGACAGCAATCCACACGTACTCCAAGAGTCATCATTGCATCCCGAAAAAATTACGGTTTGGTGCGGTTTATGGGCCGGCGGCGTCATTGGGCCGTACTTCTTCCGTGATGATCAAGACCGGCACGTTACTGTGAATGGGAATCGCTACCGTTCAATGATAACCGAATATTTTTGGCCCCAATTGGATGATATGGACTTGGAGGACATGTGGTTCCAACAGGACGGCGCCAGAAGCCACACAGCGAATGCCACAATCAATTTATTGGAAACCAAGTTTGGAGAACGTGTTATCTCACGAAATGGTGCAGTCGATTCGCCGCTCGGTCGTGCGATTTGACGCCGTTAGACTATTTCCTGTGGGGCTACGTCAAGTCTATGGTCTATGCCAACAAGCCAGCGACGATTGATGAACTTCGTACGAATATCGAACGTGAAATTGCAGCAGTATCGGCCAGCGTCTGGACTTCTGCAAGCGTGCCCGTGGTGGCCATGCAAAAGAAATTGAGTTCCTTACATAATGGCATCGAACGTACTTTCACAGGAATAAAGAATTTCATTGATATCCAAACCCGTTTTTGTTTTATTTAAAAAAAAAACTTTTAAAGCGCTCTTATTGAAAAACCCCGGTATTTAAAAAATATCCATTTTTGACAATGCTATTTGGTTAAAGATGACGAATTTGGTATTTAAGTGAATCGAAATAATACACCAACTGCACTTAAGAATGTCAGGATCGTATTAGTGGGCGTGGCATTATTTAAAATATCAGTAATTCAAAAAGTAATGATCGTAGAACAAAGAAATTTCATTTGTAAGATGCGGGAGAAGTTATATGTAATTTCGTCAAAGTGGGTGGGATGAATATGGTGGGAGCATAATTTTTTGAAGTAGAGCTTTATGAAATTATGAGGGCTACACATGTTCGAAATGTCCTTTTCACGTAGAAACAGTTTTGCCTCACGGCCCACTTCAAAGATTTTGAAAGCACCGTGCACCCACAGATAACCAAAAGTGTTGAAAAGAATATTGATAACCATTAGATATTATTACAAATAATTTATTTCCAAAATTTAGATTTAACCAGTGTTTACAAAATGTCAAGAAATTGGGTCTACTTGACTTCTACGATATGGATCAAAATTTTTAATATAAAGCTATGAATATTATTTTTTCCTAAAAAGTTAAAATACACATTGCTAAATGGTAAAATAAGATCTCGCTATCATTTATTTTGTGGGAAATTTTGTTGCAAATTTTATGGGGATTTTATTTTATTAAAATTATTTTAAATTTTTTTGTTTGGTTTTATTTTTTAAAAACTTGAATTTAAAAAAAAACGCTACCCTTTGGATATTCATTGTTCTGTTTCTCAAATCCCTTTACATAAAATTTTACACGCAGTGTTTTGCAGAAACAGAAGAAAAATGTCAAAAATTGCCTGACCTGCCTTAGTATTCCGTCTATAATGTTAGTTTAGTTACTTATGTGGATTTGTGAAAGTCTGGTGCATATTCTGTGCGAATTTGAAAAATATTGAAGGGGTAGAATTTGTTTTAAATTAAAGTTTTAAAAAATAATTATAAATTTAAAAAAAAACTTAACCAAAAAATGACCATTTATGCTCCCTTTTGAACGACGTCCCAGCAAAATCTTGGTAAGTACCTGTCATTATTCCCAAATAATGACATCTCATTATTCGCTGCATTACTTTCGGCTTATTAATAATGACTTACCAATAATAACAGAAATAAGTGATTTTTTGTTGTCAAAATCATTTTGGCAAATTTTAATATAATGCAATTTTGGCTATATGTGGGTTATTGTATGTAAGATTTATTTATATTTCAACATGTTTTCAAACAATACGTGCAGATTTTTATGAAAATACCAGAAATTCGAATCTGGCATGAGGAAATTGTTTGTTTCGAGAAATAGGCGCGACAATATGAAAAAAAATCATTTTAAATGGCAATTTCTACATATATACTACTTATTTTATAACTTATTGGTAATGCATTATTCAAGTACATAAAATCGAGCTACAAATAAGTACTTATTATGCTACTTTATTGTATGCTTTTGGGAAGTACTTTCCTCCAATGACATCCCCATGTTAAAATAATGAGAAAAGTGGCTAAATAATAAGTACTTACCATTATCGAACTTTGCTTACTCGCCGGATTATTTGGTAATGAGAAATTTTGCTGGGGTAAACTTTGAAAAAATCGGTTCAGCCGTCAAAAATCAATAAAAAATGTTCGTAAAGGCAAAAAATAAATGATATCGAGATCTTATTTAACCATTTAGCTACTTTTCTTAAACTTTTTGGCAAAAATAAAATTGATAGGTAAAGATTAAAAAATCTGACAGATATCAAAAATTTAAAAAAAGGGAATTCAAATTTTCCATTTATTTCTTATGTTGATGCAAATGCCCCCCAACATATTATGATCTGGCAATCGTGTGTTCTTAGCTTTAGCCATTGTGCAGTTTTTTTATATATTTTTTTGCCATTTAGCAACTTTCTATAAACTCTTTGGCAAAAAAATTCATTAGTAAATATTAAAAATTCTGATACATATACAAAAATTACTAAAAAAAACTCGAATTTCAAATATTGTTTTTCCATTTTTTTATTATATTGCTGCAAAAGCTCCCAACATATTTTGACATTATTATACCCTAATTGTGTCCTAAGACCCTAAGTATGTCCGGCGGATATAAGTTTTGGGTAATTTTAAGTCGAATGAGCAATGTCCGTCCGTCCGTCTGCTGGCTGATGAGCACGATAACTCTCGAAAAGAGTAACCGATTGACTTCAAATTTGGTATGTGGTAATATTTTCTCCTAGCTTCGGCTAAGTTCGAAGATGGGCCATATTGGTTCTCTCCTTCTAGTACCTCCCCCCCCAAAGGGTTAACATTTTGTGAAATATTGATTATTTAAAAACTTCTATTCTACTTATTTGTATCCTCTGAAATTCTATACACAGTATTAGTTTATTAGTCACTATTACCTCGAGAAAAATGGGCGAAGTTGCCACGCCTCTGTTGGTACCTTCCCCACAAATGGACAATTTAAAAAAAAAACTTATTACTTCATTACTAGTGCATACAAAGATCTGACATTTTGTACAGTGTAATGGTTTAATAGTACCTACAGTACAATGAAAAATGGGCATTATTACCACGCTCCTTTTGGTACCTCCCATACAAATGGACAAGTTTGTACCAAAAGTTACTAGCTTATAACTTCATTACCAGTGCATACAAAGACCTGACATTTTGTACAGTGTAATGGTTTAATAGTGCCTACAATACAGTGAAAATGGGCATTGTTGACATGCTCCATTTGGTACCTCCCACACAAAAAGTGACCATTTTGTACCAAAAGTTACCAGCTTATAACTTTAATACCAGTGCATAAAAATACTTGAAATTTCACACAGTGCAATGCTTTTATAATACCTAGAGTCTAGAGAAAAATGGCCGTAATTGGCACTCCCCTTTTGGTACCTCCCACACAAATGTACAATTTTGTACCTTAGCTTATAACTTTAATACCAGTACATACTTTAAAGTTATTAAATGCAATTTAAATTGATAATAATTTAATTAAAACAAAAAATAAATAAATTTGGTAATATTTTTTTGGAGCTCAAGGTGAGGGGATTTATAAGTCGGTTTACCCGAATGAACTTTCTTACTTGTTTATTATACCGATCGACATGAAATCACTTATTCAGTCGATTTAGCTATGACCGCATGTCTGTCTGTCCATGTATTCTTGTAATCAAAGTGCAGGCCGCATTTAGACCCTTGACACACGAAGTTTTTTCAGCAGCTTATCATCAAATTCTCTTTTGAACTTGCAAGAAGAACTAAAAATGTTCATGGAGAGTTCTTCCTCCTCTCTTTCTGATTGCCTCTCTTACCCACAAATCACCGATAATCCGCTCAACGTGCAGCCCGTCTAAAGGCCGGGTTAGGCAAACCTAACCGTAATTTTACTTTAGCGCCGCCGTAACGTTGTCCGCTGGAGCAATTACCCAAAACTTGAAAAACGTGCTGTATCACTCAGACATTCACAACAAATTAATTTTATTTTATATTTATTTGCTACTAATTATTTCAAAAAAGCTTCGCATAAATTTATTCTTTTTTCATTATTTTCCTAATTTTGTTTGCAAATGCACGCAAACGTACCGTGCAAATCAAATTTCAGCAAATTCAGCCGTTCGTTTACGTTTCGTTTCCGTTGGCTAATCGTTTACACTGATTTCCATATGTCAGATTGAATCAGCTGATTCGTTACGCTACGGGGGCGTTACGGATACGATTGCCTAACCAAGCCAACCGATTGTGATGAAATTTAGCACAGTCCCCCTTTTTGGTCCAAGGACGATCCCTACTAAATCAGTTGAGATTTAGATATAGCCCCCATATCTATATTACCCCCCGATTTGACATGTAAGCGCTGTAGAAACTGTACTTTATACCAGATCAGTACTAAATTTTCCGGAGAGAGTTATCTTATTACATGAATGAACACTGCCAAATTTGGGGAAAATCGGTTCAGATGTAGATATAGTCCCCATATACATGTTACATCCGATTTGACTTGTAAGCGCTGTAGAAACCGTATTTTATATCCGATCCGTACGGCATTCGGCAAAGAGAATTTTCTTATTAGATGAATGAACACTACCAGATTCGGGGAAAATCGGTTCAGATTTAGATATAGTCCCCATATATATGTTACACCCGATTTGGCATGTAAGCGCTGTAGAAATCGAGAAGTTGCAATTCGCTCATTTCAGGCAAATTTTCAGAAGTTTTGGAACTGGTAGCAACCATCTTGCTTCATAAATAGCTAAATTTTGACCTAAAGAATACTACGTTTTTCTGTGCCAAAAACTGAAAATGAGAATGAAAGGACTGATATTTGACACGATAATGAAGATTAGGACCGTACTGCTAGAATTCCTCAAGGCCATACCAAGAATCGCACATCAGAAGATTTTCCAGAATTGTAAAAAGCGCTGGTAGGAGAGTATACTATTTGTGACTAATTACTTTGTTGTGGACAAAATTTATATTCAGGAATAAAAAATAAGTATTTTTTTCGAAAAATAAAAATTCGCATTTTATCCAAGCTTCGTACAACAGGTTTTGTCTCTAATTAAATTTGTTCTAAAACTGACAAATAAAGTATTTTTTCCAAATTTTTCGGACTACAAATTATATTATTATTATTTTAAAATCTTTGGATTAGGCAAACGAAGCCGTAAGTTAAAATTAGCGCAGCCGTAACGTTGCAATTACACAGAACTTGAAAAACGTGCCATATGACTCAGATATTCACAACAAATATTGTAATATCTTTATTTTATTTTATATTTTCTTGCTCTTATTTTAACATTTTATTACTTATTTATCATTTAATTGGAAAAGTTTGGCATTAATGGCTTCTTTTTTCGTTGTTTTGATGATTTTGTCATCAAATTTCAGCAGATGCAGCCGTCCGTTTACATTTCGTTTTCGTTGGCTAATCGCTTACGCTGATTTCCATATGTCAGATTAAATCAGCTGATTCGTTACGTTTGCCTAACCCACTCTGAAGAATGAATACCGAATCATATCTGTGGGTTTATTGCAATTCCGATACGAAAGAAAATTCAAATTTGTGAATTTGTTTCCAGACTTTCATTCAAATTTAAAAAAAAATGTCATGTTGATTCGGTAATGTGGGTCTTTGGATGAAGAAACTCTACCCAGCTAAATTTCAAAATGATTGCACGTAAAATACAACTTCTGAAGCGCTTCAAGGTCTAATCGGAAGGAACATATATATGGGGCTATATGTAAATCTGAACCAATTGTCTTCAAACTCGGCAATGAGGATCGCTGTATTAAGAAACTCCACCCTGCTAAATTTCAACCTGTTTCATGCCAAGAAAATGGGAATTTTCAAGAAAAATTTACATTAAAAATTTGTTTTCAAATTTTATGCACAGCCATTCGACAAAAATTTTGTTGCATAGTGTTATTTCAACCGAATTGCTTGCACAATATAACATGTCTTAGCATAAATGGACCTCCAAGCCAATTATATTTTACGTGTTATACATCACTCAATGTTTTATACTTGAGACACGTGTTAATACACTCAAAGAAAAAAGTTTACCAAAAGTGATCAAACGTAAACTAAGTAACACAGGTGCACGAAAGTCTATCTTTCAAATTGATAATTATGTGTTCAATTTAACAACGTAAAATTTTTAAAGATTTGTGTACAATTTGCTAATAACTTGTAGGGATTTTTGCTGCAATGCTGACAATTGTCATCATTTTTGCTTAAGATCTCAAAGCAAAGAGATTATGGGCCTGTTTCTGTAACTTATTTTCGTTCGTCTACGGCGAACGATCAAAAATCACTCAATTATTCTGAGAAATCTATAAGTCACAGCAGTTTATAATTCGGTGTGTCTATAGAAAAGCACGTAAAGAGCTCGTACCTAAAATATTTTTAACCTGCGTTTTATAGAATTCAAGTAATAGTTGAGAGATTTTTGATCGTTCTCCGTAAACGAACGAAAATAAGTTACAGAAACAGGCCCTATATATCTTCTCTCTTTCGAAAAGTTAAAGTGAAACACATCAAATGAGGGACCAAACATCTTCATTCAGCATATTTGTTGGGAATTCATTTCAGTACATTATAAGTCATTTGAGAAATGTTCTCCCGTCCCGCCTGTCTAGCGGAAGCAGTCTAATCAAATAAGAACCAAGTATAACACAAATAAGAACAAAACATTCAAATTGTTAACAAAACATTGCCGCTTTGTCAACTTCATTTTTCCTTCAGTGTATATAAATACTTATTTTCTTGTACGTCTACATGTTTTACAATTACAAGGACATGATTAGAAATGAAAGCTTTCCACGGATTTTTATTCGCAATTAATTTCAATAAAATAAAACTCAAACAAACTCCCCATCCATCGTTTCATACCTAGAAATGAAGCAGAAAATGTGGCAGTTCCAAAAGGATAACACGAAACAATCTTTGCTCGTAAAGTACCATTCAAAAGAAAATCCTCTAAAGCAGCTGCTAACCGCATATATTAATAGACACATCTATCTAAGCGAGTAGAATCCTAAAGAAACTTTAACTCCCGGCAAACCATCAAATGGAGTGGATGCAGTGTTCCTTATTCCCATGTGTATGTGTGTGGGAAAAGGAAGAGCGGTGGGGATCTCTAAACATGAAGAAGTGTTAAGTAAAGTTTCACGTATGTACTCAACACAAAAACCGCAGCAAAAGATACAGATCCTTAAAGTTAGTCACATATGCAGTCAGAGACGTTGCACGGTGGTTACAAAAAAAATTATGGAAATATAATAATTTTTTTTCAAAAGAGCATAGTCAATTTTCAGTTACCGATATTCCTTTTTGCTATACTTTTCTAGATTTCAGATGATAATATAAACCGACAGAACAATTTGTTTTACTGTAATGGCCAGAAAAAGGGATAAAAAGACTACAAATATTGATAACAAATAAGAAAATTTCAGTCGAGTAAAGTATTCCCTCACTTTGTGAGAAATGTGATATATAAATTACAGGTGTTTGAGTCTTATTATATTAAACTTATTAGGTTAAGTTAGGTTAGGATGGCGGGCGGTATTACCTGCTCATATAGACCAATTGAGGTCCTTAGTGATACCACGGCCCCATTTTCCCCTCATACACAATGTTATCAATTATACGAACATCGGTGCGGCAAAATCTATCAAACTTCCTAGAAAGGCCGACCCCAGACGTCGTTTACTCAATGCGGGACAGTCACAAAGAAAGTGCTCAATGTTCTCAACATCCTCCTCATCTCCACAGTTTCTGCAGAAGTCTTAGACTCAATTCCCAACCTTCTGGCATGTTCGCCGATAGTCAATGTTCCGTCAGAACTTACACTACCATAGACAGTCGTTTTTCTCTAGTGCGAGGAGATATTTTGACCCTTTAGATAGTATTGGTCAAACTACCCTACAGGTGCCGATTACAGTCCATCTGTCATTGGACTACCTAACTGCCACTTGACTAAGACAAAGCTTATATGTTGACAGTGGCGAGAATTTTTAATGGCGTCCCTTTCCTAGCTGAATAACTTCACCGACTTTGCAGTGTATTCCTAGTCCCAGTTACACATATGATGTATATGTTTAACTGCTCGGCCATTTTGTTGAGAGATCTGCGGACGTCGATGGCTGCTTGTGAGTTTAGGGAAGTAGCCCCAAGGGATTTGATGGCAGCCTGGCTGTCGGAGTAAATGACGACGTCTATGTTGATCACGCTGTTGTGACTAAGCCACTTGGCAACTTCCCTTATTTCAGCTTGACAGACACTGCAGGTATCTGGTAGTCTCTGAGCTATATCAAGACTAAGTTATTTAAAGTGTAAACCAAATGCAACCATTTCATTAACCTTCGAACCATCAGTATAGCATTGGAAATAGTTTATATTTCCTGGTATTCCGCTAACCCAGTTCTCTCTGGCAGTTGCAAAGTTCATTTGAAGGTGTCCTCGGCCGGTTACCATAGCGCTACAATGTGATATCCTCATGCGGGCGTAGTTTTGTACCTACACACTGAAATACTTGTACTATGTCGCTGTACTTAGCCCCAAAAGCCCAGGTCATGCTTAGGCAAGCATGTCGCTGAACCTTCATTAATTGACCGATTATGGATTATCGTCCACTGGACGATTTTAGGAGAGAGGCTCCAACGAGACCCTACAGCTTTCCTACAGGAATATAAGGCGACGTTAACCTTCCTCACCCGTTCCAATACATTAAATCTGAAGTACAACTTCCTATTTTGGATCGTACATAGAAATTTTGTACTTTCAGAAAAAACTATATCAGTTCCATTTAGCCGAGAAGGGTCAACATGTGGAACATTATTTCTCCCAGTAAAGAGCACTGCTTCTGTAGTCCAAAAAGTGCGTTTATTGCAAAGAAGTTTTTTGACGAAAATATGATTGCCGTAGCAGGATTCAGCAATTAAACCACACGACCATTCGCTTCATTATAGCTTCTCAGTTTGGGCCTTAGGAAGTAGCTCGAAATCGAACGTTTTTTCTCGAAAAATCACCTTTTCTGACTAAGCGCATTTTCATCGATCGAAAACCTCGAACATGATCGTCGAGAATCTAGTGCATCCCCAGAGAATAGCAATTTGGTGTGAATTTTGGAGCGATGCCATCATTGGCTATCTTTCTAATACCTAAGATTTCTACCTGCTAAACACTACAGTGATCAGGCAGCCTTTGTGTAATGAATTCCCCTAGTTCTTTAGAAAATACACTAAATCCCACTTGTTTCTTAAGCTTTGAACAGTCCGTGCAGAAGTTAATGAATGTTCTAGAATGAGTGAAGAATTATTTCTTGTCAAAAAATGGTTTAGTCATAGTGTAATCAACAATGCCTGGAAGGTCAGGATTTGTGTCCAGAATAACACTATATTCGTAGCCATTTAATGACCAGAGTATCAGTTCGCTAAATCGAATAGCAGTATTTGCCGCATGTGGCCTTGCTATAATATCCAGCGGCAGTAAATGTAGTACAACATTTAGTGTCACAGTCGGTGTTTTCCTCAGCACTCCAGGATACAAATGCCAGCCATTCGCTATACTTTATATAGGCTCTTCCAAAGGGGACTTCCGAACTTTGACAGCGGCCATATTATTGGGAGCTAAATCTATCGATTGGCGAAGTAATCGGTCTATATTTCTTTAATAACAACGTTGGTCAGGTCATCGTCAACGCGTAGCGCTTCAGGTCGATGATTACCAACTTTGTTTGACCTGAATTAGATGATATAGACACCAACGACATGTAGATTCAACATGTATACGGCCAGGGACGTATCCATGGGGAGGGCCGAGGGGCCCGGGCCCCACCGAAATGTTTTACAATTTCACTCAAAAAAAAAAAATAAAACACGAAAAATATTTGGAAGGCAGTTAAAAAAAAAAACGATATAAAAGCGTAAAAAATGGTAACAGAAAATGTAATAACAACTAAAAATAAAAAAGTGCGTATTTTACGATTTTTTGATTGGTTCTGGCCAGACAATTTGGCGTTTTAGGAGTCTGAAAAACAGCAAAGTTAATGCCAAAAGCACTTACATGGTAGCACTGGCCTACGCTCTGTTGCTCAGTAAAATTTATTTTACTCTGGCTCTCTCTTGTCGTCACTGTTTTCATGATTCACTGGACTGACAAAACAGCCACACATTTCTGCTGAGAGTGAATTAATTGATATACTTCTTTCAAAAAATCGAAGATTACATTTTTAACTCTTACGTATTTTATTATAAAAAGTTGTAATGATCTCGTACTAAAGTACATATTTATATTTAGGAATAAAATTCGAATAAAAAACTAAGGAACTTAACTTCCCTTACCTACACAATAAACGCGATTTTTTAATTGTTTATCTTTGTTATGAAAAAAAGGTTGGGCACCCCCGAACCAAAATCCTAGATATGTCCCTGTATACGGCGCTACGTACCACACAGCTCATGCCACATAACATTCTGCACGAGCGATTTGAGGACATGTTCATCTCACAAGGAAGTAATGTGAACTGGAGATCGTGCGATTTGCCCCAATAAGCTGAGTATATATGAGCACCCTGTTAAAGTGCTGCAAATATACGGACAATTAAAGATTGTTAGGCCAAGGTGAATTGACAGTTCAGACGATTGCAAGAAAACATTACAATTTCATATATTTACAATATATGTATTTTGTAAATATTTATATGCAGGATTGCCAATAAAAATACATTATAGACAGTATTGCAAATAAAATGTTTTTCTGGCAATGGCGCCGTTGTCACGCGCCGTTGTCGCACATATAACAATCTGCAAATTATCTCGCAATGACTTTTCTGCTAACGTTGCAAAACAAAAATTGTGTGTTCACACGGTTGTAAATTCACAGGGTTGCATTTCAACAGTTGGCACCTTTAACGTAATGCTGAAAAGACCTAGTTCTGTCTTGGTCGATTTCACACCAAGACTATTATCGGAAGCAAATCTTGCGATTGCATGAAGTTTATGGAGAGATTCCACTTAGGCTTGGGCTTGGATTCCACCAGCTTTAAAATCTGTCGAAGTCAGATTACCTGAAATGCGTTTCTTTATCAGAACGTTATGAATTAACCATCTTATATTATTATAAATCCCCAAGCTTGCCAGCGCCATAACTATTGCTGATGAATTTATGTTACTGAAGGAGCGCTATATATGTATCTAACTTATATACATATTCCTTAACTTAAAGGATCCTTTAATAAAGCCGACTATTTTGTGGAAGGCTGAATTGTAGCTATATCACCAAGGAAGAAGGTCATGCAGGACGGTTAAATTATAACATGTAAAAGCGTTAAGTTCGTCCATGCCGAATCTCATATACCCTCCACCATGGATAGCATGTGACCTCACAAAATAACTCAAACCTAAAGAAAATAACACCGAAAAACACCAAAAATATATAGTAGATTCAGTAGGAAAAATATACAGTAGAACAGTAGGAATCACAACAAGTTAGATGCTATATATGAACTGTTTGTTTTGAAAGTGGCGTAAATCCATTTGTTTTTAAAACGAGATATAAAGGCTTTTGCGTTTCAATAAGTTTAAAAATCTGGGTGAACTATGGATATGAAATAATTACATACACTTCATCTCAAGACTTCAAAGTTTCAATGTGGAGTAAAATTTTTCGTGATCGAATCCAATTAACACACCTTTTGCAAGGGTGAATGTACTTGAGCCACTTTCAAAACAAACTTTTTATACAAAATGTTTGTTTTGAAAGTGGCGTAAAGACCAAATTTCCATAATAATATTTTTTACATTTTGAATCTTCCTGGTATCAAACATGTTTAGTTGTTTAAATGACTTCTAATTTAGCGATTTGAATTGGAAATGCATTCCTACATTCAAAAAGTTGGCACGTTACACAAATGCATGTAAATTGGGAAACAAAGTGATAAATAAAAGATATTAAATTTGGGTTAACTAGTTATTTATTGTGACACATAAAGCGTGAAATAGTAGTATAATAAAAATCGTAATTAAAAAGGAGCTTTATTTCCATTTTGAAAATAAACAGCCTCATTTCTGCATCCTCTTTTACGGCGGTTGATTTCGCAGTCATTGTGAAAGTACGTTTCTTCATCGTCAGAGGTGATTCTTTGTGCGTTTCTCCGCGTTTTGCTTATTGCTGCTTGATAAAGTCCTTCTACATGAAATAAATACAATGTATTGTTCTATTTCTATTGCAAATAATATCTTTATACCTGATTCATTGTCCGATATCATCTTTCTTTTTTTTATCAATTTTAAGATGAAACTATCACAATCACTTATGCATTTCGAATATAAATTTTTTTTTTATATTTTTCCGTCAGATATAATTTTACAAAATAAAATGGCATCTTTGTTAAAGACCTTAATAATTTACAAAGTGTCCAAAAGCATAGTATTTCATCTATATTATAAAATGGCATAAATACATATCCAAAAAAGTTCCCGGTTTTCATAATATTCAAAGCGTATGGATTTACGTACTTTCAAAACAAACGTTTTTGTAAATTTGTTTACTAGCAAAACTTAAGCTTTAAAAATCTAAGTCACCTTTGACTTTTTTGAAAAAATTCTTTTTGATAAAATTATATCCGACTAGTCTGTAGTCGAATCCACCTTTAACTCAATTTATGTGAAAATGGCGTTTACGCCACTTTCAAAACAAACGGTTCATATGGGAGCTATATCTAAATATGGACCGATATAGCCCTGCAACTATAAGAAATATTTATACCAAATTTTATCAACCTAGCTCTATTACTGCGGACTGTAGCGTGATTACCACAGACGGACGAACATGGCTAAATCGTCTTAGAATTTTACGACGATTAAGAATATATATGTATACTTTATGGGGTCTCAGATCAATATTTAGAGTTGTTACAAACGGAGTGACAAAATGAATATACCCCCCATCCTATGGTGGAGGGTATAAAAATAAAAAATTATAATAAGTACTTTGCACCAGGGATTCAAAAGTTGGTACAATTGTACTTTTTTGGTACATTCTAAGCGTCAAAACTACCATGGTACTACATCGACCAATTCGGTACATTTTTTCATCAAATTAATATCGATATTATACGGATGGAATGGAAAAAAAAGATATCTATAACTGAAATATTACGATAATTATAAAATCTGAAATTATACAGGTCCAAATCCAGATTTGTCGAATTTCCCATAGTATATCCCTTTGGAAAAATTAACTCCCAGAAACTAGTCCTGTGACCGGTCCCTGGTACATAATCACTAGTCGCAGTTTCGGTCGAAACATCTGGAAGGGATATGCCACTTTAATAACGTTTTGTCTTCTGATTTGGCAATTTACTCCTTAGTACATGTCTGGGGCCACTCCTCAGATGACCAATTATGTATTTGGACTGCCTTACAATGTATGTCTTAGGAAAAGCCCAAACAACATTACTTGAATCACTCAGGCTCGACATAAAAATAAATATATTTTAAATTTCCATTTACAAATCCTGAGACTGATTTTATCAAGACCTTGTACTGATCTCATCTCCTACAGACTGATTGATGTCAATTGTCAAATTTAGACGTACCAAACCAACATTCCCATTTCCCGTTTTGCAAATAAAGGGTCCGCCAAATAACATTTTTTTTTTTGAAAATGCTATAAAGAAAATCTACTGAATATTTTCTCAAATTTCTTTTTTTATTTGAAAGTACAATCCTTCCGGTTGATAATGGAAAATAATTTCAATTTTGATGTTTCCCTATGCGGGATTGATCTGTTATTGATGTTATTTTATGGTTTTTTCTCACTGTGGAGTTGAGCTGAAGATCAAAGAATTCCTTCAAAGTGAAGGAAGGTATTTTTGAATAGTCAAGTGAAAAAGAAAACGACCTTGAAATCCAACATCAACCAATGCATGACGTTTCGTTGGTGGTTAGTCAACTCTTCGGATGCAGTAATGTTGTTTTTGGCCTGCGGTCAACATGTCATTACTTTTATTTATACGAAAGTTATTCCAAATTTACATATAGGAATTGTTTTTCAAGTAAGAGTAATTTCAAGTCAATCGCCTGCCGCCGTGTTATTTTTCCCTCGACAATTCAAAGTTGTTTTTGTTGTTGGTAAATGCTTTGTTTACACGAACAACAGCTTTCGTTCTATTCCACTATATTAGTGGTAGATTTGAAAGTAATGTAGAGTACTGCACTAAAGCAACAATGCGGTGAGTATTCTTTAACGATGCCCTGGCTCGTGGCGACGTTCTAATTTCATTCAAATGGCTGCCTCGGCTGGCCATGCAGTAGCCTACACGATCGGTCCAATTTTTAAGCACATTATCGATTGTGTGCAGCTGTATTTCACCAATGGCTTCACGAATATTGTCCTTTAAAGCGTCAATTGTCTCTGGCTTGTCGGCGTAACACTTATCTTTGAGGGCACCCCACAAATAATACATAGTCCAACGGTGTAGGGACACTATCGAATAAAATGTGTGTAACTCTTCAGTCCCGTTTTTACTCAAACAATGAATTGCGTTTTTCTCCGTTCATACAAAATGGCGTATGGAACAAAATAGCATTAAGCCGACGATATGTGTAAGGCTGAATGTCGACCTGGTTAAGATAGCCAATTTCTTCGCTGCGAGGAACCTGAAAATATCCGCCACCAAATTATCGGCCACACTGTTTACTGCATGGACAGCGCAAGTGAAGGTGCAACTCAATGTGATAGTCGATGACGCGTTGAACTGAGACCACCAATTACCACCAAACCCTAAGGTTCTTGGTGTCACATTTGATATCCTCTTCAAGTCTAACGAGCATGCCTATCTATCTGCAATAAAATGAGAAGTAGCTGATCAGGCTGGTATAGCCGCCTCAATTCATACTGGACAAGGATTTATGGCACCACGTCGAACACATCTCCCGCTTGTAACCAGAGGCTACACGGCACACTACACTTTTTTAACTGCCCTGCCAAACCTACTCAGCTTGCCAGGTCTATTTGGGCTCAACCAGTGGAAGCAGCCATCATTCTTGGCCAGGAAAACAATACAGAACCCACTATACAAGGCAGCTCCGAGGTGGCCAAGCGACATCAGCTCTGCCGCTGATAATGCGATCTTCAAAAACAGGGCGCAAAACATCGAGTGTAGCTTTGGCTGTGTAGCACGTAGCGCCGTCCTGTAGAAATCAAATGTTGCCAATATCTTCCTCTTCAATTTTTGTGAACAAAAATTCGTTCAACATGGCCCGATAACGATCGCCATTGACTGTAACGGCCACTCCTTGCTCATTTTCGAAGAAAAATGGCCCAATTATGCCTCTGGACCAAAATCCGCACCAAACAGTGACTCGTTTAGGGTGTATCGGCTTTTCAATGTATGCGTGCGGGTTTTCTGTGCTCCAAATGCGACAATTTTGCTTGTTTACATACCCGCCAAGATCAAAATGAACTTCATCTGAAAAGATGATTTTTTTGGCATTCTGCAACATTACCATGATTCTCAAAGTAATGTCGCAATATTTCCCAGCGTTGTTCAAGCGTATACACAACCATATTCGTTCAGCGGAAGGATAAAACTAATTATCTGTCAAATCAGACATGAGCTAAGTGTTACCATTCACGAAATAAGCACTAGTTGAAAAAAACGTTAGATGGCGGACCCTGTATTACACAACTTTAATATTTGTAATAAAATTGGCGTAAATTTCTGTAAAAACTCATTGGGGCTAGTGCTGGGATATAAAACATTTTAAGCTGTCTCAGGATAGAAGGATTTATATAAATTTCCACCAATTTATCATTGGGTTCATCTAAGAATCTTCTAATATATTATTGAAATAAAAACAATTGTTATGAAGTTAAAAAATATATAAAAATGTTGGTACCGTGGAAGTCGAAAAGGTACATTTTGTTCAAACAAATAGTACAAACATCAAAAGGCTATTTTACATCCCTGATTTGCACACATAAACTACCCACCAAAAAAAGATCTCCCAAAGAAGTGAAAACATTATTATTGCGATCCAAAAGTAGTTCTATATTGGATCTTTACCAATGAATTTAATATGGGCTTGTCGCGCCATTTCATTTATTATTTGGCAGTACATTTGCACCAGTGCTCATGTTATTTTTTGGAAGCTGTTAGTATGTCAACAATTTGCTAAAAAAAATCTTTAATTTTTTTATTTTATGTTTATGAACAATTTTTTATTACAAAGAAATTTTTGTTCTTGACGTGAGTTGAACCTGGATCTCCCAGCGCCATAGCAACATAACTTCGCATGCTAACATCGAATTAGCACTGCCCTGAGATAATTATCAACACTTTAGCATATGAGTAATTTTTAGCTAAATTCACAGCTTTTATCTAGGAATAATTAAATTGGAATGTCCTAGTCGAATCCCACAGCAGTTTTTTAACTTTTTTATTAAAATTTTATTTTATTATTATTTTTTTATAACGTATTCAATTTTAAAATATCTATTTTTAGTAACACAATTTTAATATTTTATATTTTTCAAAAATAAAATAACTTTCATATAAATACAACTAAAAACAAGTCGACCCATGGTCAAAAACAACGCCACTTCATCTGAGGAGGTACTTAACCAACAACGAAACGTCATAGTTGGTGTTAGTTTTCAAGGACGTTTTCTGTTTCACTTGACTATTCAAAATACATTTCTTCACTTAGAAATAACCCTTTGATCTTCAGCTCAACTGAACAGTGAGAAAAAAACATAAAATAACATCAATTACAGATCAAACTCACATAGAGAATCTTCAAAAACAATTCTTATGTTTAATCACTGTACGTCGCTAAGTAAAATGGCACAAATACATAATATGTTCGTATCCAATATTGTTAAAAAGATAACAAAATTGTACTTGAAAGGATTTTTAACATGAAATAAATGCTAAAATGATGAAGGAGCCTTAGAGACGTTCGAGCAGAAGTCTCACACCCAATGTCCACCGTCGAAGACGTCCTACGAAGAAGAAACGAAATGGAAAAAAGGGGTGTTGCCGCCAAAGTAGTAAAATTCAATTGCAAATAATGCACTTCAAAAGAAGGATAAAATACATGTACACAATGCCATACCCCTCTGCTCCGTACCGCGCAACACTTCACACTCAGACCCAGAACCCGGACACGCATCACATCTGTGGATTGCATTCTTGTTAGTGGCATCAACAGTAACTGACAGTTGGGGTTATGGGATTTTTTGCCCTTTTTAGTTTCCTTCAAAATAAAAAAAGGATGTTATGGTTTCACGCGTGTATGCGTGTGTTGTGTCAGACTTGGTATTGTTAAAAAAACACAGACATGTCTGCGTAAAAAGATAACTTAACTCGCGATAAAAAGGCAAACAATAACCCAGTGACAACTGTGGAAAATAATTGTTAGAACATAATCTCAGGACTCACATTGCGCCAGAAATAACTAATTTCCGTGGAACAGTTGATAGTATAGAGACTGGTAATCGCATATACTAGGTGGTCTCCAGCTACTTGCCTTATGAAGATGTGGTAGTACCGACTGCTCTTTTCAGGGAAGTAGAAGATGCAACGTCGGACGAGTGCGAACTGATAACACTATGCAACAAATGAACACTTTTTGAAAAATACACTGACTTGACAGTATACCCTATACTCGGTTTGGCGAAATTGGCAAATTGACACCTTTTTTGAGGGGCCCACTGATTTCAGAAACTTTGTAGGCCCATTAAAAAAAATTGGTCACCAATTTCGCCAAACCGAGTATAGGGTTATACTACCCTTTGATAGTAGAATCGAACCTATACTGTCAAGTCCGTGTATTTTGTTCACTGTTGCACAGTGTAATTGGAGCAGACACTAACGCTCATCATCGTATCTGGGGTAGGACGGTTACAAGCGGTAGGGGTGAGTCAATTATTGACTTTATTCGAACTATTAACCTAGCTATTTGTAACAAAGGCAATAAACCGATCTTTACAATTACGTAAATACAGACAGGAAGTACTTGACGTCAAGTTCGCTACTGACCAGGCTATGAAGCCGACGCGGCGCAAAACGGCGGCGCGCCGTCGCCGGTCATTTTTTTCCAGCAGGCGCCGCCACCGATTTTAGCGGCTCACATCGGCTGAAACTCAGCCGCCGAAGTTTATTTGGTGAGTCGAGAGAATTTGTTTTATGCAACCATGAAAATTTAAAAAAGGGACTACTAAATATTAACAGAGTTAATTTTAGAGTTAAAATTTCACGCAAGGGATTTTAAAATTCATATGTGCAGAAATAGCAGAAAAGCGTCCAAATTAATAGACCAACCCTAGTATTTCGTCCATAACTTTTACAAATACTGAGGACCAAGACAATCGCATCAACAATCCGGAACGACCCAATTCCTTTTGGCTCGTCAACTCTATAACAAATGTATCAACCATTGAAGATTTATTAAACCGATTTTCAATATTACATCAAACATCAAATTTATGAAAGTTCATTTTAAGTTTTTTCCTCTAACGCCAAATATCTCAAAACGCTACTTTTGCCGGAGAATTACATTCGTATTCGAGCACTTTCGATCGTGGGAAATTTATCGGCTCAGCCGATTGTTGAAATTTGATCGCCTCAGCCGATCAGCCGCCGCCGCCTATCGATATTTTTCCATGCGCCGCCGCCGCCGAAAATTTTGGTCGGCTTCATTGCCTGCTACTGACTCGCTGTCAGACAAAATTATTGGGTGGAATGTATGTACAGGACGACCACTTATTCTCAGATCACCATTATAAAGACTACAATCTTACTGAAAAAGTACAGAAACTTGTCGTCCACAGAAATGTGAGGAAGAAAAGGTGGAACCTGTATGAGATGAATTTAAAAAAAAAGTCCTCAACTCTAAACTTATGTGTGAACCGGATCACAAAGTCGGTCTGTATAATCTGGTCGAGCACATCACTACATCATTCAATAGTTCCCTTGAAGAAGCCTGTCCAAAACCAAGGTACAAGCGTAAAACTAAACCTCAATACTAAGAAAATTTACCTGCAACAAGTTATTCAACAGGGCGAAATCTACTGGGGTCGCTAATGATTGGGATGCCTACATATAAAGAGCAACTCAAGTTCTATTAGAAGGAGCTTAGGAAGATGTATAAATGCTCTTGGTATGCCTTCTGTGGCGAAGTTGAAAAGGTCTCCGACGCCGCAAGGCTGAGGAAGATACTATTCGCTTAACCCTGTGTAGTGGTTTATTTGTAGGATGAGGCTAATAAGTGGACAGAAAACAGCGAGCAGTCTCTAAATGTACTGCTCGACACACATTTCCCGGGGGAACTCACAAACAAAATCCGAGAAACAGGAGGTGCAACAAGAGTACGAGTGGATTGCGTGCGTCGCTAGCTTGTTGACTGAGAGATCCAGAATAAGCTGGGCTATTAACAGCTTTGAGCACTTCAAGTCACCTGGACCAGACGGCATCACTCCAGTAGAAATGCAGAAAATGTTAAAGTACATTATCCCCTGGCTGGAGAAAATTTATGTAGGCTGTATCAGGCTTTCATACATCCCGAATCGATGGAGGGATACTAAAGTGGTATTCATACCCAAAGCGGGAAAGATATCGCACACTAGGCCAAAAGACTTCACACCAATTAGCCTATCCTCCTTCCGATTGAAAGGTCTGGAAAGACTTTTAGATTATTTCATTAGGGAGAACCTGGATACAAAACTCCTGTCGTGAACCCACATGATTACAATAAGGGTCTACAGAATCAACCCTGCACGAATTTGTGAGCTCTATGAAATCGTCCCTACATTTCAAGGAATTCACCATGGTGGCATTTCTCGACATCGAAGGGACTTTTAACAACATTCTCTCTGATGCGATAATTGCGGCACCTTCACATCTAAAGGTGAACTCTAGCGTGATTAGACTAACTCAAAGCCTGCTCAACAGAAGACGCATAACAGCATGTCTTGGGTCCACAACCCTAACAAGGTTTGTAAACAGAGGGACCCCGCAAGGACGAGTACTGTCTCCACTAATTTGGAACCTAGCGTTGAATGAAATTCTGCTAGATCTGGAACGTTGTGGATGCAAGGTCGTGGCATATGCGGACGATGTGGCTATCGCTAATTCGAAAACGTCCTCAGAGACTACCTTCAGTTGTCTCTGAACATGTTTGCTAGATGGGACAGAAGCAACGGTGTGGGCGTTAACCCAAACAAGACAGAATTTGTTCTCTTTACTAGGATGAATAATGTCCCACATGTGGACCATCCTCCTCGGATAAATGGAACAGATCTAGTCTTTTCTGAAAGTGAAAAATTTGTAGGAATAATTCTAGGAACAATTTCGTATCTTTATTTCAACGCACCCTCAAACATTTGAGGTCAACATTTTCATCATGGTAAAGTTTGCACGTAAGTGAACGTTTGGAAATCATTAAAAATAAAATTCTGAGTAGGTGGTCGCAACTTTAAGAGCGCTTATTCCAATTTTCGGCCGTAATAATCGTCCCACCCGACAGGCTGTGCCCGCTATAGTGGGAAAATTTGAATCCAAATTTTCACTATTGGATGTTTCGGAGCCAAAGAGACGCCATACCCCTCGAAAATATGGCAGCCGTAAGAGTATCCGTTCAAAATGAGCCAAATCAGTCGATTCCAGGTCGTTCTCAGGAATTGGGCATCTCTCAAACCTCACTGTGGCGTATTTTGCGAAAAGATCTTGACCTTCATCCTTATAAGATCAAACTGGCTCAATAACTACAGCCACTTGATCATTTGAAACGCCGAAACTTTTCCGATTGGGAAGGCCAAGGTCGCCAGTGGATATATATAGCAGTAGTTCGTTCAATACTGTTATACGGCATTGTGGTATGGTGGATGGCAACTCACAAACTAACCATCACCAACCTACCATCAATGGTTCAGAGAACTGCCTGCCTGCGCATAAGCGGAGCATTAACTACAGGACTACAGCGACTGAGTCTCTACCAGAGTTCGGAAAAAACACTAAGGAACGGTTCCTTAGCGTTCTGTGCCGTTCTATATTCAAATTTTGGCATGATCGGTTAATGCGCTCTCTAGTGCGTAAATATGTCTTATCGAAAGGGACCTTCGTATGGGGGCTATATCAAAGAATGGACCGATATGCCCAATTTTTATTAAGATTGCTTCATATTTGCGACCTGTGGTGTCGAATATAAAAAAGAACGGAACGCTAAACGTAGCGAACGTACGTTATCGTAGTGTACCGTTCGTCGTGTTTTAAGAACGGTACGTTATCATAGTGGTACCGTTCGCGAACAGTAACACTAAAAAAATAAATAACGTTAGTGTTCTGTGAAGGAACCGTTCCTATAACGTACTGTTTTTTTCTGAACATTGGTCTCTACAAGCCCTACTCCAAATACTGCCGATTGATATTTTGGTGAGACAAGTTGCCACTAGAGCGGCATTGAGGTTAAACTGTCTAATGATGTGGATGTACAAGAACTGCGGCCACATGAGGATATCACAGTAAGGTAACCGACCGAGTGGACTATACTGACCGTCTAAGAAAAAAATTCGTATATCGATTTCAGTAGTTTTGCGATATTTAGTTTTTACGTCTCATAACTTTCAAATAGGTAAAATAAGATCTCGATATCATTTTTTTCTTAAAATATTTTTTTAAGAAATTTTGTGGGCATTTTAATTTTTGAAAAAATTAAAAAAAAAATTGTGTTTTAAGAAATTTATAATTGCTCTCTATCGGCTGAACCGTTTTTGCAAAGTTTACTTTGTTTTAAAGAGGACACTATATGCGCCATTTTTTGTACAATTTTTTTAACATTTTTTTTACATAAGTTTTTTTTGAAAAAACTTTTGTAGAAGAAATTGCCCCCTCGATTTTCACAAATCCAGAACAGTAAACAATTTTTATGAGACTCAGTACTTGTAAAAGTTATGGTCGAAATACCAAGACTAGTCTGACAATTTTCGTTTGTTTTTGCAAAACACAGAAAAAACAGACAGTTTAAAAATTTCATCAAATGTATACATATGTATGCTAAAATTTCTGAAGTTCAACAAATATTGTTAATGAAATTTGGAAAATAATTTTCAATATTATTCCTAAATGATAAATTTGTCAAAGTCTTACTTATTTCTTGTAACAATTTTCGTATTTTGAGCTTGTTGTTAAAATTTATACACACTAGGGCGGGTCGATTTAAAAATCGCCCATTGCTCAGTGAAAATCGAATTCTAGGGATCAAAATAAGAAACTTTGCCGAAGGAACCATACCTCCAAAAAGAAGTCTGATCTCCCGGAAAACATCCCACTTTGACCCATTTAGAGTGCTCCAATCGAGTCCAAATGTATGACCGACCCCCACTCCGTGAAGTGCTCAGTGAAAATCGTATTCTAGGTATCAAAATAAGAAACTTTGCCGAAGGAACCATACCTCTAAAACGAATTCTGATGTCCCGGAAAAAATCCCACTTTGACCCATTTAGAGTGCTCCAATCGAGTCCAAATGTATGGAACCCCCAGGGGGTGTGCCACTGGCATGGGTGGGTCGGCCCTCCAAAGTTAGTGGGGGTCGGTCATACATTTGGACTCGATTGGAGCACTCTAAATGGGTCAAAGTGGGATTTTTCATCAGAATTCGTTTTAGAGGTATGGTTCCTTCGGCAAAGTTTCTTATTTTGATCCCTAGAATACGATTTTCACTGAGCAATGGCGACTTTTTTTGCCTCCCCACAAATCGACCCGGCCTAAACGAATATATAGAGTGGTTAATTAAGGAGACAAGTTACAACATAACGGCGGATAAAGAGGTGAGTGAAATTAAGAAAATGTTGTCCAGGGTATTATAAGCTTGTTTAGTACACATCTACTAGGAATCACTAGCTGATTCGATTTAGCCCTGTCCGTCCATCTGTAAATCTTATGTTGTTCGTAAAGTACAAGTCGGAATTTCATTCCGATCTTGATGAAATGTGGCACAAAGAATTTGTTCACGTCTGGAAGAAAGTGTTCAAAATCTGTTCAGATTTAGATGTAAGCGCTATAGAAGCGGCATTATTTAACAAATGTGGACCAAACAGCGATACCTCTGATTTCCGAACAAATCAGCTAAAATTTACATATAGCTCCCATACACATGTTCCATCCGATTTGCCTCTTAGCGCTATAGAATCTCTATTTTGCATCAATTTATTCCGAAATTTGGGAGACTGAATTTGCTTAACCCGGGGTCGGGCTTGAAGAAAATCCGTTCAGATTTCTATATAGCGACCTCACATACTTATATCCGGATTATTCATCTAAGCGCTATAAAATCTGCATTCCTGTGGTTTCCGCATTTCAGTGGGGGTGATAGATGTAGCTCTCATACATACACTTTATCTCGATTTTGTATCTAAGGGCTATACAATTCATATTTCTTAGCAGATCTTTAATAGATTCAACAAATAGTTTAAAGAAAATCAGTTGTATATTCCGACTTTGAATCTAAGCGCTACTAAAATACAACATTTTCGACAGTATATTATCATTAACAAACAATATCGGTAAAACTTTACACTAATTACTATACTATTATTCTGCTCTTTAAGGGTTGGATGTTATATTTCGCACTTCCTTACTGGTTTTTAACTCAAATTTGTTTACGCAGTTCTAGAGAGAAATTAACTGGAGGCACTAAGGCATTTGCGGTCCAAAAATGTTTTGGAGGATGTGCTGAAGCAAAGTCAAAAACACACTCCTCATCTCTAATTATATAGCTAAATAGTTTAGATTCTTGCGGAGAAGGTAAGGTATTATTGCATAACATAATATCGATCATTAACATAATGTTTTGAATTTTTTTTCAACGTTTTTTTAGAGTCAACGTTATTGAATCTGCTCTTTTCCCACCTCGCCTAAATGTAAATGAGGAAGAAGTCAGTACGATTTTAAATAAGTGCCTATAAGTATAATAAGCATTCTCCCATTTCACTATTAAAATATCCTTAAATATAAAAAAAAACATCGATATATAATATTGTTTTATTCAATAACTGCATTGTATAATATAAGTATAAAGTCCATTAATTTGCAGGGCACATAACAAACTCGGTTGTTAATATGACAATATATTTGTTGAATTTAAAGCCAACATATTTTCAATAAATGATTTGAAAATATATTTGTTGAGCAAAATCAAAAATATTTTTAATAAACAAAATACAAATATTGTCGTTGAAATGAAAATATGTTTGTTAAGTAAAAAATAAAAAATATACAATGAACGAGCCACAATTTTCGTTGATGAAACTTCAATTTTCTTAATCACAGGAATTTTGAAAATTTTTGTATTTGAGTTTTTGAAAATTGCTGTTGAATTACAAATTATGTTTTTTCTGTGAACACTACACAGTGGTACGAATTCAAAGAGGGGAAATAATTTGACCGATTCTTAACCAGCCAACCGATTGCGGCATAGTAGATGAAGAGGTGTTACAGAAGTTAAGTTTTATATTTGGGACCCCTATTTTAGACAAGGGAGGAGCTAGAGGGCCTCAAAGTTGGCCACATCGGATGAAGAAAATGTTCAAACGCGTGTAACTCGTGTTTCTCTTCCGATCTATAAAATTTATTTTTGTGTGTGTTCTACTAACTGGGGTCTACAAATAAACTGTTTACACCAAATAATTATCTCGTATAGTTACCGAGACATCTGCAATTAAAAATTGCATTTTTAATTTTTCCCCAGTGTGCTAGTATTTTGTAAATATCGGAGCACAATATGCACCGATTTCATCCGTACCAACATGTCTGGATGGCTAATAAAATTTCCTATATGACGAAAAATATAACTTCAAGTGGTCATAACTTTTGTACTATTGGGTATATCGAACCAATTTTTTTCGTCATATAGGAAATTTTATTGCCCATCCAGACATGTTGATACGGATGAGATCGGTATATATTGTGCTCCGATATTTACAAAATACTAGCACACGGTATGAACAACTAAATTTTTAATTGCAGATATCTCGGTAACTATACGTGATAATTATTAGGTGTAAACAGTTTATTTGTAGACCCCAGTCCTCTTTAAAAGTATCTACATTAGTGTCAGTTCTGAAGGGACACTGTCTGATCGGCGAACACGCTAGAAGGTTAGGTATTGAGACCAATGAGTTCCGCAGAAGCTGTGGAGAGCATTGACCAACTGCTTGCTACTGGGTATACTGGCATTGGCCATTCTAGGAAATTTATAAGTTCTTTCTTCTGGTACTATTTATAACACTGCACATTAGCCAGTTTGGTTTCAGCAAACACCTCACGAAGAGTTGGAACTGGCGGTTACAGCAAGTGACAAAGCCTGTGATGGATAAGACTTCGATAGATTTGGCCAGCAAATTAGGTATCTGGTCAAAATGCTTGGAAACGAGAAAATAGATTCATCACCCATTGAGGATGATAAACGATAAATCGCAGACCGAAGCTCAGTGTGCACTTCCCAAGCCAATATAGTGGGAATGGTTAGGTTAGATAAATCTTCCCAAACCTCACCTTGAATAAAAGCAAAAAAGTAGAAGCGTACGCAGGATACCAATGAAGGAACGTCTCTACATAAAACAATGGAAGAAACAAGAGCTGGCTGGAAATTCTATAGAAGAGTTTGCTTCAGTTCGAAGTCTAACTGAGAAGACAGCCTACGAAATAAAATACATTGATTAAATCATGATAATGGAAAAAGTCCGCAAAGCTATTAGCCGAAATTAGCCAATCTGACATATAGATGGCGGTAGTAGTTTGAAAAACAATCGCTTTCGTGAAAACATAATTAATTAAACTATCTCAGTAAATTTTTAAACATGAAAATTAAAATTTAGTCACTGATATGTAATACAAACAATACTTTCATCAGTCCAACCAATATATATATATAAAGTGAGAAAGTTCAGTCGGGTAAACCGACTTATGAATCCCCTCACCTTGAGTCCCAAAAAAATATTAGTAAATTTATTTATTTTTTTGTTTTAATTAAATTATTATCAATTTAAATTGCATTTAATAACTTTAAAGTATGTACTGGTATTAAAGTTGCAATCTGTTAACTTTTTGTGTAAAATGGTCCATATGTGTGGGTGGTACCAAAAGGGGTGTGCCAACAACGGCCACTTTTCTCTAGGTACTATAAAAGCATTGCACTGTACGACATTTCAATGTATTTGAAATGTGTGGAAGGTACCAAAAGGGACGTGCCAATAACGCCAATTTTTCTCTGGACTCTGGGTATTATAAAAGCATTGCACTGTGCAAAATTTCAAGTATTTGTATGCACTGGTATTAAAGTTACAAGCTGGTAACTTTTGACACACAATGGTCAATTTGTGTGGGAGGTACCAAAAGGAGCGTGCCAACAATGCCCATGTTTCCCTGTGTTTTACGTACTGTTAAACCATTTCACTGTACAAAATTGCAGGTCTTTGTATGCACTGGTAATAAAGTTATAAGCTATTAACTTTTGGTTCAAAATTGTCCATTTCTGTGGGAGGTACCAAAGGGGGCGTGGCATCTTCGCCCATTTTTCTCGAGGTAATAGTGACTAATAAACTAATACTATGTGTATAATTTGAGAGGATTTAAATAAGAAGTATAGAAGTTATTAAATAATCAATATTTCACTAAATATTAACCGTTTGTGGGGGAGGTACGAACTTAATCGGAGATAGAAGAAAATATTTCCAAATACCAAATTTGAAGTCAATCGGTTACTCCTTTCGAGAGTTATCGTGCGCACCAGCAGACAGACAGACAGACGGACGGACATTGTTTATTCGACGTAAAAAACGGATATCCGCCGTACATACTTAGGGTCTTAGGTCACTCCTTCGATGTGTTATACTTTGGCTCGTAGCAAATGATATATACCCTCCTCTCTAAGGCGAGGGGATAAAAACGAGCTCGATTCTACTTTGGGGGATGTTTAAATGGGACCGTACGAGCTGCCAAAACGAACACCGTAGTGGGCGATCCATAGAGGTGTCCACGCCAGAAATGGTTAAAAAAAATTCACGAAATTGTATTGGATGACCGTCGGTTGAAGGTTCGTGAGCTAGCTGAATGCATAGTCATAGGCATTTAAAAAAGTGCTATATATCGCATATCGACGGAAAATTATATGATGATGAGATAGCTGTTCGATAGATGGGTGCCGCGTTTGCTCACAAGCAAGTCAATGCACCAGTTCACACATCCACAATTGCGATGGCCAAAATCAGTGAATTTAAGTTCGAGTTGCTTCAGCACGCTGCTTATTCGCCAGATTTAGCTCCTTCGGATTATTTTATGTTTCCAAACTTGAAAAATGGCTCGGCGGAAAAAGATTTGCCAGCAACGAAGAGGTGAAGGTTGATGGTTATTTTTAGGAGATAAACAGTTCTTACTGCAAACAGGGTATCAAAGCTATTGAAAATCGCTGCGAAAAAGTGTATCGTGCTAATAGAAGATTATACTGAGAAATAAAGAAAATTTTATTTCGAATACAATCGATAGATCGAGTGTCATAGGGCTTGTTCTGCTTGAGATCACAACCGATATGTGTGGTTATGGTGTGTAAAGTAGTCAAACTGCGCTGATCAGACTCGGTAAGTGAAGACCTTCTAAAGTAGGACTTCTCAAGCTCTGTTAGCTCTGCGGCTCCCTTGAAGCCCTGCCAACACGTTAAGCAAATATTTTATACAGCCTACAAACAAAGACCCAACATGAGGCAATTTACTGATGCCATAAACCATTTACATAAATTTTTTCGGTTCGCCCGAACCAAAGTTGGTTTTACAAGTACTACATATAACCGGAAGTTATGTTGGGTTGCCGCAAAACGCCGACTGTGTTTGTTTATTTTTCCCATCCACAGCCCCAACAACAACAACAACGCAACGTTAATATCCTGCTAAGAATTTTGAAGAATGTTGTATTTAAGACAACGCCACAAATAAAAGCACAAACCAAACAAGACACAGTCAGGATTCACTCCACCCCGTCTTCTGGTTTGAAGAAGTTACATTGGAAGCAGCAGGAGTGCAGCAGTGGTGGGGTTGAGGAGACCAGATACCAGGAAAAGAATGAACGAACGAACCAAAAACCACAGTGCACGTCTAGATAATGTTCCCTGAGGTTATGTGCATAAAAGTGCGAAGTTCACCGGAATAAAGAAATCCCAACACTTTACAAGATTACTTTTGGTTGGCTACACGGCATGACACGAGGCCAGCGCTCCTCCTCCTTCTCACTGACTGCACTATACCAATAGTCCGCAGTTTTGCCTGTCTATTGTCTCTACGCGCGCCACATCGTGACCCTGACAGTTGTACCCAGTTTGTTCGTTTGGACTCGACAATTGACGTAAATATTTAGTGTGCAGCTGAGCCATGGCCATGGCCACGACCACGGCCTCGGAGTTGGAAGAATTTGAAGTCACAGCCGGAGTCAGAGTCACTGGGAGTCAAGTAAATAACGTAGCAACCAAAATAAATACAAGCATAAGCGGAGGCACACGCATTCACTGGGCAAACATAAAATTTAAGAAACATGTAAACGTGGTCAGCCTTCTACCGACACAAACTTGCAAACTCACACACCACTAAATACTCGTTCCTTAAGGACTTTATTTTTTATTAGATTTTCACTTGTAAGGATCCGTAGTTCGCTGTCTTTTCAATAAACCAGAAAATGCATTCACACAAACGTTAAAATGGGAATGCCACGCTAATAGGTAGATTCGTATAAGTATGCTGCCGGACCTGCATTTTAAAAGCTGTTGAAAGAAGCATATTTAGCATTAAAAGGATGGATGAATAATGAATAGAACCATAGAAATTGTCCACACATCGGAATGGAATATACAAAAATCAAATAGAACAAAACGATACTATTCGATGTGAATTACAAAATACACGAAATCAAATTCGTCAACTTTACACCCACAAACAACTTTACACCACATCATACTAGCTGAACCAGAAATTATTTTAGAAAATTGCGCATATTGATTAAAAAGAAATCCCTCAACGTTTGAAGATTATTACTAAATATATTTTCTTTCATATTTTCTGATATCAAATGCGTACATATCCAATTTCAAGCCCTACCTCTTTTAGCACTTAGATGCCAAATCAGGATTTATGTAGTTATATAGGGGGGCTACATTTTAATTTGAACAAATTTTCTGCAGAGAATGTCATTGTATCAAGAAACTTTCCTCGCCAAAATTCCAAACTGATTGGATGTAAAATACAGCTTCTATAGTGCTAAGAGGCCAAAGCGGAATATAGGATATATCTAAATCTGAACCGATTTTCTCAAATTCAATCATTCAGTATTCCTCTTACGTTCGAGAAGTTTACCTATACCAAAATTCGAACATACCTAGGAGAGTCATATAGAGAGATTATGATTAGTTGAATACATTTATATTGAAATACCGAAATCGAAAATTTCTGAGATAGGCGATTATTCCAGAATATTGCAGATATAACCTTTACTATGTTCTGTTCAAAATTTTGTATTTGATAGGGCTTAGATTCAAATAGAATAAAGGTATACATATACCGGAGCTATATCTATTTCTGATATCAAATGCGTACATATCCAATTTCAAGCCCTACCTGTTTTAGCACTTAGATGCCAAATCAGGATTTATGTAGCTACATTTTAATTTGAACAAATTTTCTGCAGAGAATGTCATTGTATCAAGAAACTTTCCTCGCCAAAATTCCAAACTGATTGGATGTAAAATACAGCTTCTATAGTGCTAAGAGGCCAAAGCGGAATATAGGATATATCTAAATCTGACCCGATTTTCTCAAATTCAATCATTCAGTATTCCTCTTACGTTCGAGAAGTTTACCTATACCAAAATTCGAACATACCTAGGAGAGTCATATAGAGAGATTATGATTAGTTGAATACATTTATGTTGAAATACCGAAATCGAAAATTTCTGAGATAGGCGATAATTCCAGAATATTGCAGATACAATCTTTACTGTGTTCTGTTAAAAATTTTGTATTTGATAGGGCTTAGATTCAAAATAGAATAAAGGTATATACCGGAGCTATATCTAAACCTGGACAGATTTTCATGAAATAAGATGGCGGTCGTTTTTGGTTAAAAAAAACTGTAATCTGTTCAATTTTATAAGGATCTCTTGATAAAATTGTATAGCTCTGAACCGACATTTTATAGCTCTGAACCGACTTTCGAACCGAAATTCAGCAGACTTTGTCTTTGTATCAAGAAATTTTCCTCTCCGAAATTCAAAAATGATGATTGCGTAGGCTATATCTGGACAGATTTCGATTTTCATTTAGTCTGTGTTCCTTTCAGTTTCGAGAAATTTACCTCTATCCAAATTCGTATTTATAGAATGTAAAATACAGCTTCTATACAGGGTGGCTGATATGTAATGCAACAAAGTAAAGCGATATATTTTTTTAATTTTTTTTTAAATTTTATTGTTCAAAAGCAAAAAATGTCGGAAATAACATAAAATTTTAGAAACAGTTTAGATTTGTTTGAATTGGCCACGTTTGGCACGAATTATGGCCTTCAAACGGCCGACAAAGCCATCACACGCTGCACGAAAGTGGCTCTGCGGTATTTTGGCCCATTCCCGGCGAAGTGCCGTCTTGAGACGATCGATACTTTGGTATTTTTTAGTGCGAACCTTACTCTCTAAAATGCCCCAGGCGCAAAAGTCCAACGGATTGAGATCCGGAGATCTTGGTGGCCATTGTGCGGTAGAAATGAAGCGAGGAACATCCTTTTTAAGCCATTATTGGTTGATGCGTGCTGAGTGCGATGGTGCTGAGTCCTGTTGGAATGTCCATGGTCTGCGGCCGAAATGTTTGTCTGCCCAGGGCTTTAATACTGTCTTTAGGACATTTTCCCGATAATATTCGGCATTTATTTTGACCCCATGGTCGATGAATACGAGCGGAGAGCGACCATCGACCGTTACGGCGGTCCATTACCATCGGCGGCGCTTGAGTTCTGGTGGGCAATCGAAGGTGTAAATTTTCAGCTGACCTCTTTGGCAAGTAAACCCGATCATTTTGTTTGTTCACAAACTGCTCAATTTGGAATGGCTTCTCATCGGAGAAAACCAAATTCGGTAACTGGCCACTTTCGTGCAAGCGAAGCAACTCCTTGGCTCTTTCCAGTCTAACTTTTTTTTGTGCATCGGTGAGCTCTTGCACTTTTTGGAACTTCAATGGCTTTAGTCCAAGCTAATTTTTTAATATGTGTTGTATCCGTTCTCGCGATATGTTAAGCTCACGAGCAATTTTACTACCACTGCGGCGTGGATTTCGATCAAACCTGGCCTTGACTTTTCGGATAATTTCTGGTGTTGTTACCGTTTTTTCGTCCACTTTTTGGACGCGATGCAACACTGCCAGTATCACGGTAACGAGCAAAGGTACGAGAAACAAAAGATTTATTCACATTTAAATGCTGGAGGGCTCTAACGATAGCCACTTGTGTTTTTCCACCCAAATGTAAAGCAATCACACTATCACGCTTGAATTCCATCACGAATAACTTTTTTTTCTGAATCTGAAGATCAAAATGCTTTTGTAAGCTTGTAAACAATAAAATGAACTGTCACTGAAATAAATCTGTCAGCTATCAGACTAGCGGTTTAGAAATGATAGCAAGCTGAAGTTGGTTGCAATACATATCAGCCACCCTGTATATATGAGGGCTATATATATATATACGTGGGCTATATTTAAATCTATATTTAAATTGTTTTGAAATTCGGCTGTGTTTGAGCTCGGCTAAAAATATTTCTTTGGGTCGACTTCCATACACATCATTTGTAAAATTTGGCTTATACAGTGGTAGACAATGCGCTATGGGTAATTTTCCAGATTTTTTGGCCAAAACCTCTTAACGTTGAGTTATCGATCTCAAAATTTGTACACAACGTTAGCCGCATATAAATGATTCTTTCATTAAGAATTGAAGCTAGTGGGGCAATTACAACGCCAACCCTATGCACTTCAAAAATTCATGACGAAATTATTTATTTCTTTGGTCACAAATTTGGAGCATACTTATAAGAGTATAGTCCTATTTCTTGGAATATATCTTTTAGGGGGTTAAAATGCAATACAGGGGTTAAAAAGGCACTTGCAAGATAAAGTATATAAAAAAAAAATAAAGGCAACATTATCACCTCCTAAATTTGATAATACGGCGGAATCTGTTCACTCAGCTATATCGAACTATTTGAAAAATGTTTTTTTTGGACGACTACCTTTGTTTCCTGATTGAAAGCGAAATAATTATATACATTTCATTCTGCAGCTTCAGTTCGAAGCAGCACTTCATTGTATTTTTTTTTTATAAAAAAGCCATAAAACGGCCAAACGATTTGGCATCTAAGTGCTATCTTTTTTAAATGTTAAATTATCGCAGTTTCCACGACATTTATTTTTAAATGTGCGTTATATGGATCCCCAGTAGCTCTAATATTTAATATAATTTCTTATTAAATGTATGTATATATATCGGTCATTCCACGTCAAACCGAACACCTTTTTCGGGTCACCATTCCCGATTTCAAAATAAATTTGCATATCGATTCTCTGCTCAAAACAAAGCATTTTATAGTCGGCGAAAAGAATTACAAAAAAATTTCCAAATGTTATTAGCATCTGAAATCTGAGAAAATAGGAAAATATTCTCAAAGGGCGTAAGTTTCGAGTTCTGTATTTTCGGAACGCGTAAACGGATTTTTACAAAAGAAGGCTCATTTTAAAGGTCGTAAGTTCTATTTTTCACAGCAGGGAATTATTTTTGCTTCGTTAACGTTTTTGAGCGCATCCGATGCATCTGCAAATTTAATTTGCATTTTACACATCAATGACACCAACATAAAATTCTGTGAAAAATATAGTTATGTAGCTCCATATATTCTAAATGAACGCTGAAAATTTGAAGATGGCGTTCAGCCCCGTTCTTTTTTAAAAAAAAAATTATTAAGAAATTCCTGAGATGTGAACATTGCATTTGTTATATTTTAAAAACGCGTTTGTAGATTTATGCACATTAGAGCTCTTCTTAAAAGTCTTGGCTAGGACATCCTAGATATGTGCGAAAATTCGTAAACATTTGCATATATCGTAATTTTCATTTTCCTCTTAAATTTTAATTTGCATACTGGACCAGGAAAACACCAATATAGATAGATGAAATATATGTAGGCATGTAGTCTAATCTGAGCTGATCCTGTACATTTCAATCTGGTGTTTTCCTCGGTTTCTATATAATAGCATTTTTACAAAAAAATTTCAGAAATGAAAATTATTTTTTATTGAAATGATTCTGTCTATTTTGTAATTTCAATATTTATCATAGTTTATAAAGGAAAATCACTGGCATTTTTTGTAAATATTGTTTTGAAAAAGAACGAGACTGAACACCATCTTGAAATTTGTAGAGTCAGTTGAGGGCAAATGAGGTTACATGGCTATATTTTTCTTAGAATTTTAGGTTGGTGTCATTGATGTGCAAGATGCAAAATAAAGGACATATGCAACTGATGCATTTAAAAACTTTGAATTAACCAGCATTAACATAAAGGGGTTTTCAACAGGGACGCTACAAAAGTAGACCGACAGGGACAGCAAACGACGCCATATTTTTGCCGCTCTTTTGAAATTACTCTTCAGTAAGGTTTGCCACTTCATGATGGAAAGATATACGAGCCAGCAACGAGTCGAAATTATTAAAATTTACTACCGAAATTCGGAGTCAGTGGCCTCAACGTTAAGAGCGCGAAAAATCGAAAAATCATCTTCAGCGATGAGGCTCATTTCTGGCTGAATGGCTTCGTCAATAAACAAAATATGCGTTATTGGTCAGACAGCAATCCACACGTACTCCATGAGTCATCATTGCATCCCGAATAAATTACGGTTTTGTGTGGTTTATGGGCCGGCGGCGTCATTGGGCCGTACTTCTTCCGTGATGATCAAGACCGGCACGTTACTGTGAATGGTAATCGCTACCGTTCAATGATAACCGAATATTTTTGGTCCCAATTGGATGATATGTACTTGGAGGACATGTGGTTCCAACAGGACGGCGCCACAAGCCACACAGCGAATGCCACAATCAATTTATTGGAAACCAAGTTTGGAGAACGTGTTATCTCACGAAATGGTCCAGTCGATTGGCCGCCTCGGTCGTGCGATTTGAGGCCGTTAGACTATTTCCTCTGGGGCTAGCCAGCGACGATTGATGAACTTCGTACGAATATCGAACGTGAAATTGCAGCAGTATCGGCCGATTTATGCTTGAAAACCGTCGAAAATTGTGTTCAGCGTCTGGACTTCTGCAAGCGTGCCCATGGTGGCCATGAAAAAGAAATCGAGTTCCATACATAATGGCATCGAACGTACTTTCACAGGAATAAAGAATTTCATTGATATCCAAAACCGTTTTTGTTTTATTTAAAACAAAACTTTTGTAGCGCTCTTATTGACGACTATGCAAAAGTCGACTATAGGGTCCGATTAATGGACCTAGTCGACTGAAACGAAATTTGGTTGATGAAAGTCGAAAGTCGACTTTCAGCTTCCATTACCACTCACTAATGAATATGCTGCTAACAAAATAAGAATTTTGCAAGACTATACGTTATTCCTAAGCGAGTAAAAAACAAGTAAGACAAAACCAATGGCTGGCGAAGCCAACTATATGATATCGTAAACCACCTTGTTAGAGCAGACTAAGCTCAGATATAGCAAATAAAGGGTGATCCCTTTCGAGGTTCCCTACTTTTTTAAAGAAAAAAGCACAGAAAATTCAAGTTAGATGGGGAATGTTTGTTATCATTTGAAAGAACATTTTTTGGCATTTATTTTTTGAAGATTATGTCTATCAAATGTTGGCCTCGGCTACGACTCAGACGGTCCATCCGTTGAGTCAAATTTTCGATGACTCGTTCGAGCATTTCGACTGGTAACTGGCGAATGACATGCGTGATGTTTGGAAAAAGTCTAACGGTGTGGTATCACACGATCTTGGTGGCCAATCGATCGGCCCAAAACGTGAAATTGTCTGCTCACCGAAGTGTTCTCTCAATAAATCCATTGATTGATGCGATGTGTGGGAAGTGGCGCCGTCTTGTTGAAACCAAATGTCGCCGAGATCACTAGCTTCAAATTCAGGCATCAAATAGTCGGTTATCATGGCATTGACCGTCGCCATTGACCGTTACGTTCTCACCGGCATCATTTTTGAAGAAATATTGACCGATGATTCCACCGGCCCACAAACCACATCAAACCGTTGTTTTTTCTGGATAAAGTGGCAGCTCTTGAATCTCTTCAGGTTGCTCTTCGTGCGGCAATTTAGCTTGTTTAAATACCCATTGAGCCAGAAATGGGCCTCATCGCTGAACAAAATTTGGCTCGAAAAAGTCGGATCTTCTTGAAACTTTTCAAGAGCCCATAGAGCGAAGCGATGTCGCTTGGGAAGGTCGGGCGGTATCAGTTCATACACAAGCTGTATTTTTTATGCTTTCAATTTAATATCTCGACGTAAAATGCTCCAAGTCGTTCCATACGTCAGTCCGAGTTGCTGCGAACGGCGCCGAATCGACTCTCCACGGTCTTCGTGTACACTCTCAGCTACGGCCGCTACATTTTCTTCACTGCGTGCTGGACGTGGTCTATTCTGTCGAATATTATCCAATAATGAATGCTGGGTCTCAAGATGGGTGATGGTGGTGCGAATAGTACGCTCAGTAGGCCGATTATGTTGACCATAAGTTGAGGGAAGTGCACGAAACACATTCCTCACAGAACGTGAATTTTCGTAATAAAGTTTGTAAACGTTGTTCAGGCGTAAGTCTTTCCATGATGAAATGCCAAACAATACTTAACAAAAATAACACGACATCATGACACGACTCACACGTGATCTGTCAAAAAAGGATATTGAAAAAAGTATCTCTACTTGGATCACCCGTTATTTCCAGCAAATGTAATATTGAAGCGATTTTTTAGGGTAAACAGTACACTTTTTTTAAACAGTACATTTTTTTCTTTTTGAAAATAATATTTAAAAAAAAGCAATCCGCTTAAATCCACATTTATGGTTTTTATTTCTATTACTACAATGAAAGTGATAATGAAAAATGCATAATTAATCTAGTGGTATGTGTTCTTACAAAAGTTCTACTCGTATATCATAATAATTATCATATTAAAGTGTAATTCCACAGAATCCTTATCCACTCATCCCTTTCGTTCATAATTTCATTCACTTTTATGGAATTTCTTAATACAAAATTCCTCTCGAAATACTCTTACAAAGCCATTTTAATTACGTTTCAACAAACCGACAAAAGAAATGGCCAGTCGGGTGGGTGGACTTCGAACTCCCTCCAACGACCACTGATTAAAATTCCCCGGGAAAAGGACACAGACTCGGCAGTTAGAGTGGGAAGATGTTTTGTTTACACTACTGTGAGAGAGTTAGAGAATGTCCATCTGTAAATAACTTAACTTCTCAGCTATGGGAAAACTTTAAATAGTTTCTTTGGGGACTTTTCTCGTTTTTTTGCGTTCCTTAGTTTTATTCAAGTCAAGCGATTTGGTGGGAGAGTAATAAATAGGACACCACTCACGTTGCTCCCGGTGAGTGTGTGTGTGTGTAGGGCATTAAACCAAAGGGGAAAATGTGCCATTGACTCATGGCCAAATTATAAAAGATTTACGACGATGTAAGACAAGACTTACACGTGACCAAAGATAAAATAATGGGTCTTCGCCCAAGTGTCTCATGGCGATGGTCGCAGCAGCGGTGATGGTGTTGCTGTTGCCATTGTCCTTGTCCTTGTTGCGAAGGAGTTAAAACCCTTTAACGAACTATAAACAACGATTTGCATATTGACACTGACTTGGCAAAGTGGAAATGGGAGTGGGTGGGGTGTGGGAGCGTATACTGGATATGTTGCCCCTGTTGTCCACATGTCTGTTATAGATAGAGGGGGTGGAGGAGTGGCACAAAGGAGGTCTTTCGATAAAGAGATATGAGTATTATAATTTTAACACCCCATCCCCATTCCGCTACTCCTCCTCTAGGACACAATGTGTAGTTAATATTTGTATGTTTGGACGGTATAACAGTGATACACGGCGTATGCACAGCACAATGGCCGGTTAAGCCCATTTGGGAATGAAAATTTTACCAGTGATTTAGTACTATGATGTACAGATAGACCTTATAAAAGATGGTTTTTATTATGGTCACTGCAAAAACATTGGTTATCATATATGTATGTACTAGCAAATACCAGATGATTCATTAGCCTAACCTAACCTAACCTAACCTAACCTAACCTAACCTAACCTAACCTAACCTAACCTAACCTAACCTAACCTAACCTAACCTAACCTAACCTAACATAACCTAACCTAACCTAACCTAACCTAACCTAACCTAACCTAACCTAACCTAACCTAACCTAACCTAACCTAACCTAACCTAACCTAACCTAACCTAACCTAACCTAACCTAACCTAACCTAACCTAACCTAACCTAACCTAACCTAACCTAACCTAACCTAACCTAACCTAACCTAACCTAACCTAACCTAACCTAACCTAACCTAACCTAACCTAACCTAACCTAACCTAACCTAACCTAACCTAACCTAACCTAACCTAACCTAACCTAACCTAACCTAACCTAACCTAACCTAACCTAACCTAACCTAACCTAACCTAACCTAACCTAACCTAACCTAACCTAACCTAACCTAACCTAACCTAACCTAACCTAACCTAACCTAACCTAACCTAACCTAACCTAACCTAACCTAACCTAACCTAACCTAACCTAACCTAACCTAACCTAACCTAACCTAACCTAACCTAACCTAACCTAACCTAACCTAACCTAACCTAACCTAACCTAACCTAACCTAACCTAACCTAACCTAACCTAACCTAACCTAACCTAACCTAACCTAACCTAACCTAACCTAACCTAACCTAACCTAACCTAACCTAACCTAACCTAACCTAACCTAACCTAACCTAACCTAACCTAACCTAACCTAACCTAACCTAACCTAACCTAACCTAACCTAACCTAACCTAACCTAACCTAACCTAACCTAACCTAACCTAACCTAACCTAACCTAACCTAACCTAACCTAACCTAACCTAACCTAACCTAACCTAACCTAACCTAACCTAACCTAACCTAACCTAACCTAACCTAACCTAACCTAACCTAACCTAACCTAACCTAACCTAACCTAACCTAACCTAACCTAACCTAACCTAACCTAACCTAACCTAACCTAACCTAACCTAACCTAACCTAACCTAACCTAACCTAACCTAACCTAACCTAACCTAACCTAACCTAACCTAACCTAACCTAACCTAATGGAAACTTTGCGACATACCTAACCTAACATATCTCGTAGATATGTCACACTTGCCACTAGACTCTCGCCTCTACCAACAACCATCACACCAACAAATTAAGGAAAAGCACATCCATTACATTTAAGAAAAATTAATAGTATCTATGAATAGAGTAGGCAGTTATAAGAGAAGCAAGTTCCTTCAATTTGATCACCCAAGTCTAAATTTAGATTTAACTTGACTTCTACTGGACCCATTGCTACCATTCTCGCTCTACGTTCTTCGAGACATATCTGTTCGCCCAAAACAGTATACTTGTAGAATAACCAACCAGCCTAGACAGACGTCATCCAGCTATTTCAACCAACAAGCCATACAGCCAAAAGCCTGTTTGCTGATACCAGGAGATTATGAGAATTGAATCTTCACATTAAAATTGGAAATAAATCATTAAAGATTTCTCCAAAGACAACGCAAAGAACACAAAATTAAATCCTTTATTTATATTTTTCTTTTTGTCGTTTTTCGATTCATAGCCTCCCGTTTACACCCAATGAAATTGAAAAACTACAAATGAATTCATATGGATATGTATGGAGTCACACACTCACCACCAGCACCACACCACACTAAAGGACAATTTTCACATAGTAGAAGAGTGGTCGGTGGCGAAGGGTTAAAAGGGTTACATCTTCAAGTATTCCAGGCATTCAATGCCAAAGGAAAGTTGCATACGCATTTACATACGTACGTAGTTATACGCATATAGTACTCGTATCTGTATGTCTTTCCGTCTGTCCGCCTGTCTATATGTATGTCTTTCTACATAAATCTATGGTAATAGAGAGCTTACATTTTTTATTTAGCAATAATTCTATTTGATTTATTTGCATTTAAATAAACAGTGCCTTCAACTTGCCACATGGCAGGAATATGGGATATTACATCCGAAGGATTAATGCTTCATTATCAATATAGAACAATACAAAAATTAGAAATGAAAAATCAAAATAAAAACAGCAAATATAATTTTTTTTTAATTCAAAATACAAAATTTACAAATTTTATCTGTAAAAATTTTATATTTTAGAAATATAAAAATAAAAATATGTAAGAGAAGAACAACATTAGATAGTGGTAATTCAGAATAAGTGAACATACATGTTCGTCCTTCATACTCTAGCCATTTGAAGTCTAGCCGAGGAGATTAAAAATTTTGACCAAAAACGAGACTTTATTAGAAATTCGTTTACATTTTGTTGTCATTATTTTGTCCTTATTTTAACATATTTATGTCAGGCTTCTCTAAGAAGCTACAACAATCTTAAGATTTTAAGGGAAATGCAAAATGAAGACCTACAAGAAGGGCTTCTGGATTCTGGCTACACCAGCCGATATGGAATCCGTCACTACGATGCTGAAGATTTGCAATCGCGGGCTTCCAACTGGTCGATTGGATGAGGATGAGTCTCCACCCCACCTCGTCAAGTCCGATGAAATCGTACCGTATGGATTCAGCTAAATCCGCCTTAAGGTGTACAAAAGCTATAAGGGAGGCAATTCGAAAAATACTCTTCCAGATAACACTGGTGTAGTATCTAAAGATGAACCTGCCTCTTCGCAAGTGTCAGATCTACATCTGGCGGACAATTACGCTCCACCAGTTTCCGATGTGCTTGGATGCATAAAGAAGTCCTTCATCACAGGATCGGAAGAATCCTGTGGGGATGGATCCGGTGAGGATGAGCTTCTAGCGGACACAGATGACGATAACACTGGTGTAGTATCTAAAGATGAACCTGCCTCTTCACAAGTGTCAGATCTACATCTGGCGGACACTTACGCTCCACCAGTTTCCGATGTGCTTGGATGCATAAAGAAGTCCTTCATCACAGGATCGGAAGAATCCTGTGGGGATGGATCCGGTGAGGATGAGCTTCTAGCGGACACAGATGACGAGCCAGATATAACGGTGGTGGTGAAAGCTGACAATGATCCGGCTTCTACAGGTAAACCCCCACAACGCTAATGTTGCATCAGCTGCCTTAAAAGCCATCCTGATGCAAGGAGGGACTGAACTGGTCCTAATCCAGGAACCATGGTTGAGAGGAGATATGGTTTGTGGGTTTAGAACGCAGGGGTTTAAGCTGCTGCAAGGAACAGGCAATGGAAGACACAGAGCCTGTATACTTGCCAAAAACAATGTCCTTATAAATATAACTTACCGGATTGTGGCGTGTAATACAGTAACATTATCGGTACAATTTGTATACATGTTTGCATAATTAGAATATCCGATAATGGCACGTCGAAAATATGTGACTCACCAACACCTTCCACTGAATCCTTCATGCTTACTACATCGAAGATAGCCTTAACAATGAGAGACAATTGGATTTGGAGGACCACCACCTCTCTCATTGTTGCCACGGCACTCCCCTGAAGCTTTTTTCGCAAAACAAAATCATGAAAATTGATATGTATATATGGACGTAGATCCCTTTTCCAGCCGGCATTTCTCACAATTGTCAGGTTTGCGCTCAGTGTTGACAGACGAATTTGACCGAAAATCGTCAAAATAGGGGCACAAAAATTGTCAAATCGTCAAAATAAGTTTTCGAAATCGTCAAAAAATCGCCAACACAAAAATATACAGGTTACATACAGCTTTTGTGTTTTCCTCGGGCGAAGGGCATGTTTCAGAGACAGATATGTGCTTACGAGTATAGGTTTAGGTTAGGGTGGCAGCCGTTTTCTTTTTTTTCTTCAGCTCACATAGACCAGTTAAGGTCTCTAGGGGTACCACGGGCTAAAATGCCCTTCATCGAAACCAACCTGTTTGATATACAAATGTATGTATCGATAGCACGAATATTGGTACAGGAAAGATGTGTTAAGCTGCCTAGAAAGGCCGACTCCAGTAGGCCCAGTCGTCGTTTACTCAAAATGGGACAGTCGTATAGCAAGTGCTCAATGCTCTCTACTTCTTCCTCATCAGAAGCAGAAGTCATTGGTGTCAATACCCAATCTTCTGGCGTGTTCGCCGATCAGGTAGTGTCCCGTCAGAACTGATACTAACGTAGACAATCTTTTCCTCTCTAGTGCGAGGAGATATTTTGACCTTCTCAGGTCATACCTTGGCCAGATTTGTCTAGCCACCCTACCGGCAATCAGGCAGTCCATCTTTCGTTTGACTGCCTGATTACCTCTTGCCTAAGCCAAAGCTTGCACGTGGATAGTATGAAAATTCTTCGAGAATTTCTAAAGTCGTCTCTTTCCTAGCAAGTTCATCGGCTTTGCAGTTCCCCGGAATATCCAGGCACCCATATGAGGTGTATATTAAACTGCTCAGCCATCTCGTTAAGAGATCTGCGGCAGTCGAGGGCTATTTGTGAATTTAGGGATGTGGCCTCCAGAGAATTGATGGCAGCCTGGCTGTCCGAGTAAATGACAACGCCAGTGTTGGTTACTATGTTCCAACTCAGCCACTTGGCGACTTCCCATATTGCCATTATTTCGGCTTGATAGACACTGCAGGTATCTGGTAGTCTGTGAGCTATATCCAAATAAAGTTCTTCACTGCACCGAAAAAAAATTAGACATAAAATTGAAGAAATGCTCCAAAGACGTCCTTAGTCTTCAAAATAAGTAAATCTTGTACTTAAAATATAGATAATTTCAATAATATTAAGTAATTTACTTAATATTAAGTAAATTTTCTTAATTTTAAGTACAACATGTACTTTTTTGAAGACTAAGCACGTCTTTGGAGCATTTCTTTAATTTTATGACAATTTTTTTTCAGTGTGTGTACTCCGAAGCCAACCTTTTCATCAAGCTTCGAACCATCCGTATAGAAGTGGAGATGGTTTCTATTTCCGGGTATTCTGCCATCCCATTCATCCCCGGCTGGTGTCATAGTGATGTAGTTCCTCTCAAAGGTGCGCACCGTTGATATATAGTCCACTCGGTCGGTTACCATAGCACCACACTATGATATCCTCATGTGACCGTAGTTCTTGTACCTCCACATTGATAGGCAGTTTAATCTTAGTGCCGCTTTGGTTGCGAGTATAAGTACTCTCAAATGATTATGCGGATCCTCAAAGATAGCTTTAACAAATTTGTGTTTCGATTTCATATTCTTGAACTGCAATAATAAATAATTTATAATTCGATATATTCCCATACATAGAAATATCGCAGTCGATTTTTATTTACGTCATAGAAGGGACAGACTTCGTCCGATTGGGACAAAATTTGACAAAATAAATAGAACAATTCACACCAAAAAGTGTCCGGCGTAGATTTATGGTTCTCACCCGATTTTATTTTTCAGCGACATAGAAGACGAAAATACCTATCGATTGAGTTTAACCAGGACCTTTTTATGGAGTAACTGACCTCATTGGTTCATTTTTTGTCAAAATCCCATACAGAGGTCCCATTCAACTCGACTTTTAGGATCAAAAATAAAATAGTTCAATTAGCGTTGAAAGAATTATATTATGCGATTTATTTGAACTGGAACTATTCCTTGGAATAAATAGCTCCTAAATCCAAGTTTTGGTATAGCCTTAACTTTACTTAAAATGTTCACTGCAATTTCCTCAACCGATTGCAACTTAATAAAATTCCAGAGACTTTTCTTGTTATGTCATTGAGTGTGATCGAATCTACCGAATAATCTACAATGATTGATTTTGATTGTTTCAATGATCAGCCATAATATTTGAGAATTTTTTAAACAGTTCCAATTTTAATTATAAAAACATAAATGGGAGTAAATTATATCTGGAAGTAATTATGAAAAATCCTTTGGATAAGAACAACTTTTTAAGTTTTCCTTACTTTTTTTATATCACAAAAAATCGACATTTCGGGGCAAAAATCGTCAAATCGTCATGTCCTATTTTTTGGCTCTAAATACCGTCAAAATGACGATAAATCGTCATTTCTGGCAACACTACAAGGTGGCGCAAAAGTATCCTTTCGATGTTTTGTGCCAAAGTCACCGACCGATTATTGGTCAAATAAATAGTCAGCAATATTCCGCGGTCTGGAGCAGTATAGCGTAACATTGTTTATCAACTTGTGTTTCGCATGTGTTTACTACACAAATGTCAAAACAGAACTGACATTAGGGGCCAATCGCAAAATTTATAGCATTTTATGATAGGAGGATTACTTTTGCGCCATTTATAGCATTTTCTGATAGGAGGATTACTTTTGCGCCACCTTGTACTTGCGCTATTTAGTTTCTCACACCAGAAATGGGCCAAAACCTCTTTTGAGTCCTTAGTGTACCCGACAGCCATTTGCAGCAATTTATTCATCTACCAAAACACATAATTGCTTTTTATCCCCTCACCTTAGAGAGGTTGGAGTGACCTAAGACACTAAGTATGTTCGGCGGAAATCCCTTTTGGGTCATTTTAAGTCGAATGAGCAATGTCCGTCCGTCTGTCTGTCTGTCTGTCTGTTGGCTGGTTCGCACGATAACTCTCGAAAGGAGTAACCGATTGACTTCAAACTTGGTATGCAGTAATATTTTTCTCTATCTACGGCTAAGTTCGAAGATGGGCCATATTGGTCGACTCCTTCTAGTACCTCCCCCACAAAGGGTTAACCTTTAATGAAATATTGATTCTTTAATACCTTCTATACTACTTACTCGAATTTCTGAAATATCACACATAGTATTAGTTTGTTAGTCGCTAACACGTTTAGAAAAATGGGCGAAGTGGCCATTCCCTTTTTGGTGCCTCCCACACAAATGTACCATTTTGCACCAAAAGTTATCTGCTTATGGCTTTAATATAAGGTCATACTAATACTTGCAATTTTGTACAGTATAATGCTTTTATTGTACCTAGAGTCCAGATAAAAGTGGGCGTTATTGGCTCGCCCTTTTAGTACCTCCCACACAAATGGACCATTTTGTACCAAAAAATACCAGCTTATTACTTGAATACCAGTGCAAACTAATACCAGAAATTTCGTAAAGTATAATACTTTTATAGTACCTAGAGTCCACAGGAAAGTGGGCGTTATTGGCACACCTTTTTTGGTACATTCCACACAAATGGACCTTTTTGTACCTAAAGTTGACAGCTTTTAACTTTAATACCAGTGCACAATAATACCTGACATTTCGTACAGTTTAATGCTTTTATAGTATCTAGAGTCTAGAGAAAAGTGGCCGTTATTGGCTCGCCGCTTTTGGTACCTCCCACGCAAATGGACCATTTTACACCAAAAGTTACCAGCTTATAACTTTAATACCGGTTCATATAAATACTTGTACAGTGTAATGCTTTTATAGTATCTACCGTCCAGAGAAAAGTGACCGTTATTGGCACGCCCCTTTTGTTACCTGCCACATAAATGGACCATTTTGTACCAAATGTAAACAGCTTTTTACTTTAATACCAGCACATACTTTAAAGTTATTTAATGCAATTTAAATTGATAATAATTTAATTAAAACAAAAACCAGTAAGAAAAGGCTAAAGTCGGGCGGGGCCGACTATATAATACCCTACACCACCTCGGGAATGTACATTAAGAATTTCTTTTTGAATAGTTGGAATAACTAGTTTCCTTTCTTTTACGAAAGTACTTAGCTCCCCCGCCACGTCAAGGCTAATTCCAAAGAGGAGTTTAATATAATGTGTGGAATTAAAAATTGAACTAATAATAATATTCCACATATTTGCATTTACTGTGGTTATTATTAGCCTTAACACAATAAATAGTCCGATTTTTGGTCGTACACAATATAAGTAATATATGCAGGGTATGTTAGGTAGGTACTACCTTGGAATAATTGGTACTACCTTGGAATAATTGGTTTAAGTAATGTTTTAATTTTCATTTCCGCTGAAACCTTTCAGGTCTCTAAAATAGCGCTTATATAAAAAAATTAGGAACATCTTTCTGGAAAATTTTGATCGGAAGTAAAGTACAACTTATATAGCGCTTTGGTACCAAATCAGGAGGAACATATATATGGAGGTTATATATAAATCTGAACCCAGTCTCTGTTGAACGTTTGATCGCAAAGGTTGTGCTTACGCATTGTTTTTCCATTCTTTCAAAGTAATAACATTGCAAAATTGCAAAAACAATTCTTCATTACTAATCACAACGTATGCTTTGTGTGCCTATACGCGGAGATTTCAAGGGCAACGGTTAGTGTCTGCGACACTCTCTCACTCTTGAACCATGAATCCAAAAAAGAGAAAGAGAGTGGATGATAATAAGGCAAGCTCATCTGGTGCAGTGAGCAAAACCGATAACTACTATTATCCACTGCAAGCTCTCTCAGATGATAAACAAACAGCTGATGATGATATGAGTGAATCAACAGCAAATTCACCAAAACCACAAATACCACCAATAACAATTCTGAAAAGTGATATAAATACTATCCAAAAGATGTGTAAAGACTTAACAATAATTAAATATTCAATTCGAAAAATATCCATCGGATTCAAATTATTCTGTGAAACGCAATACGATTATGGAAAGGCTTTAGAGTATATGAAAGCAAATAAATTGGAGTGTTTTTCATATACTCCTAAAAATAATAGACCATATAAAGTGGTTCTATCCGGCCTTGATAAAATGGATCCAAAAATTGTTAAATCCGATCTAATGAAACTCGGCCTTAACTGTCTGAATGTTAAATCCATCTACAAAAATTTAAAAAACCACACCGAACTAATCTTATATGTTTGTTACTTCAAAAAAGGTTCCATAACATTGCATGATTTACGCGAGAACTACAAAAGCATCAATTATATCCGAGTGAAATGGAGCTATCAAAAAAAATTGCCAAATAAACTCACGCAGTGCTATAATTGCCAAATGTATGGCCACGGATCCGATAATTGCAATGTCAAAACTTTTTGTTCCAAATGTGCTGGTCCGCACAGGACTGATGTTTGCAACTCAACAACGTACAAATGTGCAAATTGTCACGGAAACCACAAATCTACCGACAAATCATGCCCAAACAGGGTATCTTATCAAAATCTAAAGCAGAGAGCTGATACATCAACAAACTCTATCAAAAAGTTCAATTCTATTCCAGTTAACCAGCAAAATTTTAGCTGGGCCAACGTAGCCAATGTGAATAATGGGAACATGAACGCAAATCCACCGAACAATGATCTCTTTTCCGTCGAGGAACTAAGTAACATGACAATAGAACTAATAAATAGTTTAAGAAACTGCAAATCTAAATTTGACCAATTAAATGTTATCACAAGCCTTGCATTTAAATTCCTATCGTAGTGTCTTTAAATGGTTTAAAAATAATAATATGGAATGCTAGAGGCATCCGTAATAAATTAACAGAATTTTTTGATTTTATGTTAAGAGAAAGAGTAGATGTTGCATTAATCTGTGAAACGTGGTTAAATGAAAATGTATCTATGAAACACCCTAGTTTTTATTGTTACCGTAATGATAGGACTTACTCCAGGGGGGGTGGTGTTGCTGCTATAGTCCGAAGTACTGTAAGTCATGTCCCTATAAACTCTGTTCGTACAAATCTTATAGAAAATATCGGCGTTAAAATAAAACTCTCAGACGGATCCTCTGTTGATTTATATAGTTGTTACTTTGCAGGCGGTTCTGCCGGTCCCAACGATATAAAGAAGGATCAGTTTAAAGATGATTTGAGACGATTCTCCAGGATTAGGGGAAGTTATATCATTGGTGGAGATTTTAATAGTAGACACCAACATTGGGGTTGTCTCAGGGCAAACTGCTGGGGAAATATAATGCATGATTTAATGACTGTAAATGCTTTTGATATAAATTTCACACCGAATCCCACACTTGTACCTTCAAACACATCTATCAATGCTTCAGTACTAGACTTTTTTTTGACCAATATTCCGGACAAAATGACGGGAGCTGAAACTTTAAACAATCTGAACTCAGATCACCTTCCAGTCGTTTCAGTCTTCAACAGTTCATTCAAACGTAATGATATTTATAAATTTGATTATAAAAATGCCAACTGGGAATCGTTCAGGAGTCATATAACTGAAAATGCTCATTTATTATTGGGCTCATCCATTGAGACTACTGAAGACGCAGATTTATCAATATTATCATTTACAAGTATTATAAATGATGCTATTCATGGCTCCGTGCCAAAAAAAATAATTTCTAATAACTATGTTCAGAAACTACCACCATTTATTGTAAAATTCATTAAAATAAGAAATGAATTTAGAAGGAAGTGGATTCGATACAAACTTCCAATTTATAAAACCCAAATGAATCTCCTGAATAATTTGATCGAGTACCATGTTTTTCAATTCAGAAATAACTCCTGGAGTTTATTTCTACGAAGCCTCGATAAAGCATCTTCCAAATTTTGGAACGTTTCTAAAATTATGAAGAAGAAAAGTAAAACTTTACCAACACTCAAGCGAAATGGAGTTATGTACACCTCAACCAGTCAGAAAGCGGAAATTCTAGCACAAACTTTTTTAACAAACCACTCAATATCTGCCAATTTGAGTGACCCTGAAACACATCAAATAGTGAGAAATTCTATTGATATTGTCGACAATCATGAATTAACTGGCAACTTCGTTTGTGTTAATAAAAACCAAATTAAGAGCCTCATAGCAAAAATGAAAAACAAAAAAGCTCCTGGGATTGATGGTGTATCAAACATAATTTTAAAAAACATTCCCCCTTATGGGTTAGAAATTCTATGTTCAATATACAATGCTTGTCTTAAATTGGGATACTTTCCGTCAGTTTGGAAGCAATCCAAAGTAATTGCTATACCCAAACCTGGTAAAGATCCCAGTGATCCAAATTCATATCGGCCGATTAGTCTACTGAATACGATGAGCAAACTATACGAGATAATTATTAAAGAAAGAATATTAAAACATATTACTGATAATAACATCCTTCCATCTCAACAATTTGGTTTTCGAGACGAGCATAATACCATTCAACCTCTGGTTAGAATCAGGAACATAGTTAAAGAAAATTTTAATATCGGTAAGTCTACCGCAATGCTATTACTTGATGTTAAGGCTGCCTTTGATTCTGTGTGGCATAATGCACTTATTCATAAACTATTGGCCATTAATATGGATACAAGAATTATAAAAATTATAAAAAGTTTTCTGTCAGGCCGATCTTTCAAAGTTTATATTGCTAATATTTGTTCGGACTCATTTGACATAGAAGCAGGATGTCCCCAAGGCTCATGCCTTTCTCCGATCTTATACAATATCTACACACACGATTTTCCTCATTTAGATAATTGTATTTCTTCAATATTTGCTGATGATACAGCCATTCTGTGCTCGGACTTTCTCGCCGATAATATTATTCAGAATATTGAACGATCTATTAGCATAGTTCTTACATATTTCGACAAATGGAAAATTATGATTAATGCGGAGAAAACAAAATCAATTTTTTTCACTCGCAAGAGGAAAGACTGTTTCGTTCCACAATCCAACATAAAAGTATTAAATACCGAAATCCCATGGGAAGATAAAGTTAAATATTTGGGTGTTATGTTGGACAAAAAACTACTTTTTAAAGATCACGTCAATTATATTATTCACAAGGTGAACATAACAACCAAGGTCATGTACCCCTTAATCAATAGAAGATCGAGTTTGAGTAGATTTAACAAGCTTTTAATTTTGAAAACTATATTTCATGCCATCATTTTTTACGCTGCCCCTGTATGGTGTAAGGCATCTAAATGTCATTTGAAAAAACTACAGGTTTGTCAAAACAAACTTCTTAAGTTGATATACAACCTTCCTCGCGATTTTTCAACATCTACTCTTCATGAAATGAGTAACATACATTTAGTTAAAGAAAAACTTGAAATATTGTCGCACAACTTTGTATCTCGATGTCAAAATTCTTCATATTTACATATCAAATCACTATGTTGATCATTAAATGACAATATTTTACTCTTCTAACCTAGCCTTTAGCCTTATTTTTAAGTTACATTTTCATGGGGTTTTTAGATTTCCCCCATCTTTTGAAATTATATCATTGGAATTTATATTATAAAAATTGTTATTATATAATTAAGTTGAAAAATTCATTTGTAATTGGTCTCTTAAATAAGTTAAAGATAAAATTATTGTACATATCGATTATATAATTCGCAATAAAGCATACGAAAAAAAAAAAAAAAATAAATCTGAACGGATTTTCCTTGAATACTCATTCATTGAAAAAGAAACTTCTTTCTGTCAAATTTCGTACTGGCCGGATATAAAATACAGTCTCTACAGCATTTACATGTCAAATCGGGGGTAACATATATATGGGGCCTATATCTAAATCTGAACCGATTTTCTCTGCATTTGGAAGTATCCTTTCATATAATAAGAAACCTCTTTGTGTAGATTTTTTTACTGATCGGATATAAAATACAGATTGTACAGCGCTTACATGTTATATCGTGGGTAACGTATATATGGGGGCTATATCTAAATCTGAACCGATTTTCCTCAAATTTGGCAGTGTTAATTCATGTAATGAGAAACCTCTTCTGACAATTTTTTTACTGATCGGATTTAAAATACAGTTCTACAGCGCTTACATGTCAAATCGGGGGTAACATATACATATATGGGGGCTATATCTAAATCTCAACCGATTTCCCTCAAATTTGGCAGTATTAATTCATGTAATAAGAAACCTCTTTCTACTGATCGGATTAAAAATACACTTTTTACAGCGCTTACATGTAAAATCGGGGGTAACATATATATGGGGGCTATATCTAAATCTGAAGCGATTTTCTCCGAATTTGGAAGTATTCCTTCATGGAATAAGAAACCTCTTTCTGCCGAATTTCACACTGATCGGTTATAAAATAATTTTTTTATGGCGCTTACATGTGAAATCGGGGGTAACGTATATATGGGGGCTATATCTAAATCTGAACCGATTTCTTCCAAATTTAACAGTGTTCATTCATATAACAAGAGACCTCTTTCTGCTGAATTTCATACTGATCGGATATAAAATAAAGTTTTTACAGCGCTTACATGTCAAATCGGGGCTAACATATATATGGGGGCTATATCCAAATCTGAACCGATTTTAACCAAATTAAATAGGGATCGTCCTTGGGCCAAAAAAAAGATATGTGTAAAGTTTCGTCAAGATCGGGCCATATTTGGAACCTGTACTTTGATTACAAGAATACATCTACAGACAGACGGACAGACAGACGGACATAGCTAAATCGACTCAGAAAGTGATTACAAGTCGATCGGTATAATAAACAATGGATCTATCTCTTCTTCTTTTGGGTGTTACAAACAAGTGCACAAAGTCATAATACCCTGTACCACAGTGTGGTGTAGGGTATAAATAAATAAATGTACGATTTTTTTTGGGACTCAAGGTGAGGAGATTTATAAGTCGGTTTACCCGACTGAACTTTCTTACTTGTTATTTACGGTTGTTTTATCCCTTCTGTATTGTCCGGGCATAAAGCCGCTATTTTTGTGAGCAAAAATTCCCAAAAACGACACACTCGATAATGGCATTTATTTTTCGAAGATGCGACATTTTGTGAAAAATGTGCATGATCGCAATTTTGGGAAGGGGAACTATTTTTTGGGAACAATTTGTTATGTGATAGGGGTGAATAACCCCGACTAAAGGTCATTGACCCCGAATTAGTAATATTGGCTCCCAATTAAATTTCATTGACTTCGTATTAAAGGTCATTGACCTCGGATTAATGGTCAATGACACCGACTAAAGATCAATGACCCGACTAAAAGTCATTGACCTCGGATTAAAGGTCAATAATGCCGGATGAAAGTTTCATTGATCCCGGGTGAAAGGTCATTGACACCGGATTAAGTGTCAATAAGGCCGATTAACGTTAATTTACCCCGATTAAATATCATTGACCTTAGATTAAAAGTCATTGAACCCGGATTAAAGGCCATTCACCTCGAATCGTAGGTCATTGAACCCCAAATTATTTATTTATTTATTTATTTATTTATTATTACTAGGAATCCTAGCACAACAAGATATTAAATCTTATAATTTACAGTACTAGGTTTATAGGATGTAGTTTCAATAATGACAATGTTAATTTACATTTAAACGGTTAAATAATTAAAAAAAAGAATGAAAGAAATTAAGAATTTATGATGATGTTAAATATTTGATGTTACAATTTTAGGCGTAATATAGCCTTAGCTCCTTTTTAAAATGTATTGCGTTGCTTATTGTTTGTATGATATTTGGAAGGCTGTTCCATAGGCGGATAGAATTAAAGGTCAATAACGCCGATTCGAGGTCAATGACCACAGATTAATGTTCAACGACTCCGACTAAAGGTCAATGGCCCCGATTAAGGGGCTAAAATTGACCTATCTTCCTTCGATCATAAAGATATAGATACAGGCGGTTACAAACATGTGTGTAAAGAAGATTAAGAAGTCAAATCGAACGGGACTTCTACATGAGGGACTGTATCGAAAGCTAGACCAAGGGAATATTTATTAAAATCGGTTTATATTTTTAACTCATTGTTTCATCATAAATATAAATGATGGAGAGTATTGTGGTATATAAAAACCAAAATATAATAAATCAATGCAAATTTTTGCATGTAGTGCCCTATATGCACCTCAATTTCACATGTGTGTGACTTAAAGAGTTTGCAAACACATACTTGAAATTATTCTTCTTCGTTATATGTATCTTCATCTGTAGATTTGCATCTTTATCGCCCTTTCGAAGACTATCTTAAACACGTGTGTGTTTTGTCTCATCCTCCTCCTCCGACTCATCTGGTCAGACTTCCTTGGGGAATGTGTCTGTCTGTCTGTGTGGTGATTTAAATGTGGTATTGTTGTTGTTGTCGGTTATGGTCATTTTGGGAATATTTGTTGCCCGTTCTCCTGACCATTTTGTCACAACGTGTCTGGCCTGTCTGACTGCCTATCTGTGTCCGGTCCTCATGTCTTTGCATAGCTCGCGGCTAATTTATGAAATAATTTGTTGTGACCATCCGGAGTCGTAAAACTTTGTTAATTATGAAATATTTTTAAAGGAAAGTAAATTTATTTCGAAAATTCCAAGGAGTTTGTTGGCATTTGTTCCGCATGTTTCCATTGACCATTGTCCTTTGTAATCGTATGTAGTCTAATCAAATTTTCTTTTTGCCATAAAATGTCGGAGAACAACTTTTAATGTGTTATCTCCTGGACAAAGTTCATAGCGCCCACAAATAAATTCTCAGAAAAATAGATAAATTCATAAACAACAATTTTTAGGGGTTGGGAAACTACAGGGTCTCCCATATTCGACGGACCCATCTGGCAACGCCATAACTTTTGACAGAGATGTCAGATCGCTTAATGACATACCGCGTTTGAAGCGTCAGTCCAAGCAGATTTTTACCATGGAACAATACACGCCACGCGAAATAGTTGAAATTTACATTCAACAGAAGAAGTCAATTGTGAAAACTCAACGTGCTTTTAAAATATTAAAAAATGTGAGAAGTGCGCCTTCTAAGAACACCATTAAGCGTTTATGCGAAAAATTTTCGACTGGTGAGGCTCTTTCTAATCCGAAGAGGCCAAATAAAAGTCGACCAAGGCGGTCGGCCGAGAATATCGCTGCCGTACGAGCCAGTGTTGAGAGGTCCCCAAGAACATCCCAAAAACGCCGTTCTCAGCAGTTGGGCATGGCTCGGTCCACTTTACAACGGATTATTCGCGTTGATTTGCATTTGTTCCCGTACAAAATTCAATTGACGCAAAGATTGTTGCCTGCGGACAAGCCTCGTCGATTGGAATGGGCCCAAAAAAAAACATGGGTCCGTCGAATATGGGCAACCCTGTATATCATTTAAGTGTGTCCTTGTAAGAAAATGGCTGTAACCAAATTAAAATCTATAAATTTATTTATAACGACGAAAAACGAAATTGAGTATTGTTAGGAATATTTTCACTACATCCTAAAAGCGCTTCTAAACTCAAAATAAACATATACAAATTCCAATTGACTACGTCAGTTTTTTTGTCGTCGGCATACTACATAAACCGATCAAGTCCAGTTTCGCTAAATTTTGTTATAGGAATTTAATACACTGATTTTCATGAAAAATCGAACCACAAAATTACAAAAATTTCATTCAATTAATTGTAGACAACGTTGGTAACGAAAATAATATGAATGTCTGTCCAAAAAATCGTATGTCTATAAAAATTTCGATAAAAAAATATTAATTTTTTGGATGATAGGCTGACTGGTTGACCGGCCTCTAGAGCATTGGAAATTGGCAGAAAGGCACTGCTTGGGAATTAGACGCGAGATGCGACGGTTTCTTTCGATATTGGTTCATTTAGCACATTGGAGAAAAAAAGTTCTCACCCATATGCGAATAGCCTTTGGGATGTTTGTTGAAGGCAGAAATTGATTCGTACTTTAAAAGGGTGAAATGAGTAAAAGGATCTAGAACGTAATTGTCAACGCCTAGTTTGATTGAAAATATATTTTGCCTCTCATGAACATTGTGTGTTTTGGATATAACAGATTATTCCAGTAGGCGCAAAAATAGGATATTAAGGCACGAGTGTAGTTCACGGCGCACAAATTAGGTATAAGAAACGTTTTATTGAAATTTATACTATTGGTAACACAATTTGAAAAATGGTTGAATGCGCACAGAGTGACAAAAGGGGTTAAACATGGTCAAAGAAATAAGAAATGTTATTCTATCTATGACCACGGATTAAAGGTCAATGACCTACGATTAAAGATCTTTGACCTCGGGCTAAAGATCAATGACATTGGATTAAAGGTAAATGACCTCCGATTAAAGGTGTATATCCTAAGACTAAAGATCAATTACCTCGGATTAAAGGTAAATAACACCGATCAATGACCTTGGACTAATATATATGTATATCCTAAGACTAAAGATCAATTACCTCGGATTAAAGGTAAATGACACCGATCAATGACCTTGGACTAATAGTCATTGACCCCTCATTAAATGCTAATGACCTCAAATTAAAGGTCAATGATTGATTAAAAGTCCGTGACTCCGTATGAAATGTTAATGACCTCAGATTAAAGACCAATGATCTCGGATTAAATGTCAATGACCCCGGATTATAGGTGTATAGGGTAGAATTAAAAGCCAATATACCCGATTAAAGGCAAATGTCCTCGGATTATCTGTTAATGACCTCAGATTAAAGATCAATACTTCGGATTAAAGGTCAAAAACCTCTATTAAAACTCATTGACCCCGGATTTATTTATTTATTTATTAAAGCCATTACAGTAATATGAAGCCAATAAGGCCAATAAATTATATTACATTGTTCAAAAAAAATCCTGAGTTAGAAACTTAACTTAATATAATTAATCAAAAAAAAAAAAAATAAAAATAACGCTAAATAATTTCTCTCGGAATAAAGATCACTGACAACGGAATAAATGTAAATTACCGCGAATAAAAGGAAAATGATCGCGGATTAAAGATCAGTGACCTCAGTATAAAGACAATGGCCTTTATTAAATGTCAATAAAACCGATTAAAGGACAATGACCTCGGTTTAATGGTCAATGACCACAAATTAAAGGTCAATTACTCCAATAAGAGGTCACTCGCCTCGGATTAGAGTAAATTACCTCGGATTAGAGATAAATGACTTCCGATAAAAAGTCAATTTCATCGGATTCAAGTTCAATGACCTTGGGTTAATGTCATTGACCCCGATTAAAGGACATTGATCCCGATTAAAGGTCAATGACCACGTAGCAAAGATAAATAACCCAGATTTAAGCTAATTGTTACCCTGATTAGCGGGGATTAACGGGATTAAAGGTCATGGACCCCGATTAAAGATCATTGACCGCAAATACATAAAGGTTAGTGGTTCTATTAAGGTCATTAATCCCGGTTTAAATGTCATCGACCCTAGATAAAAGGTCAATGACCTCGAATAAAATATCAATTACCCCGTATTAAAGTCAGTTGCACCCACTAAAGGTCATTGAACCCGAACTAAAGGTAATTGACACCGAATTAAAAGCCATTGATCCCGAATAAAGGTCAATAATCCTACCAACTTGCGCTACATCGCCCAATCTCTGTTAGATGATAAATATTCCTGTGAAAAGCAGTCACAATGAAGTGGCATGGACGATATCTCTCATTTTTGTTTATAGGTCACTCATACTGTATCTGCGTTGATACTTCCACAAATCTGATTTGTTATCAGATTACGTAGAGTACTATTAAAAGCATCCACGTGTGGACGCCGGCTAATCTTATATCACCCAAGCACATTACTGTCAAATGAATCAACACAAAATTTCAAAACGCTTAGTGCTTTGTTAGACATCGAAGGAGTGACCTAAGACCCCAAGTATGTTCGGCGGAAATCCGTTTTGGGCCATTTTGAGTCATTTGAGCAATGTCTGTCTTAAAATTTGGTAAGTGATAATATTTTTTCTATCTCAGGCCAAGTTCGAAAATGAGCCATATTGGTCCACTCCTTCTAGTAAATTTTGTGATATATTGATTCTATAATAACTGCTATACGACTTATCCGAATCTTCTGTAATTCTAATTCAACTTGAGAAAAATCGGCGAAGTAGCCTCGCCCCTTTTTGTACCTTCCACACAAAGGGACCGTTTTAACAAAAAGTTAATTGCTAATAACTTTAATGTTAGTTCGTATTTCACTATTATGTAACAAAAATATTCAGCAACTTTATAGAAAATATTAAGGCTAATATTTTTGTGGAACATAAAAAAACAGCCAAATTCCAGTCAAAAACGCTCTTTACTGGTATCGTTATTGCTTCGACCACTAGATCGTATGACTAACACTGCTGCACGAACATTAATTTCACCTTTTTGGTGTTTGTGTTCAGTTTTGGGCTATGGTGTGTTCTGACACATATACAGTTGAACTTCGATTAACCGTGACTCTATTAACCGTGATTATCTATTAACCGTGATGCTGAGTGGTTGATTTTTTACCTCTATTAACCGTGATTTACCTCTATTATCCGTGATGCTGAGCGGTTGATTTTTTACCTCTACTAACCGTGATTTACCTCTATTATCCGTGATGCACATGTCCATATGACTGCTTGTTTTTTTTTTCGTATAATACTCACACATCTCTCATATTAAAATTCGGTGATTCCCCTTTTTCATGAAAGTGTAATTTTCATATCAAATTTCATATGTATTCATTCATCAGTGTGAAATTTGATCTGTCAAGACGTGTTTTCCTTACATCATGCCACCGTCAAAAACTAAATCCGCGAAAAGAGCATGAAAAGTTCTTTCAATTAAAGAAAAAATGGAGCTAATTAATGAATACTCAAAACGTAAAGTACCTTTTAAAATGTTGTCTGAAAAATATGGAGTTGGCATTCAAACTGTATCCGATTTAATAAAAAACAAAGATCGGATTTTAAAATTTTGCTCCGATACTGATTCAATGCTTGGCCTTAAACACAGTGTATATCACTAAAAACATCCGAAAATCCAAAAGTTGATTTCGCAACATATGAATGGTTTCGGCAAGAAAGATTTAAGGGAACTCCAATTTCAGGTAAGTTAACTGAAATCGAGATATTGTATGAACATAAACTGAAATTTGCTTCTGAACTTCAGGCGAAATGATTGTCGAAAAGGCAAACATGTTCCATTTGAAGTTAAACATGAATTCAGAGTGCACTTATTCATTTGGTTGGTTGGATAAATTCAAAAAACGTCATGGAATCCGTCGACTGAAATCTACGGGAGAAAAGGAGTGTGCTGATTATGAGTCTGCTACGATGTTTGTGGACGACTTGGATGAAATCATTAAAAACGAACAACTTACAACTGAACAGATCTACAATGCAGACGAAACCAGTCTATTTTGGAGGTGTTTGCCTCAGAGTTCTTTGGCTAGTGGTAATGAATATTCTATTGAAGGGTGCAAGGAATCCAAGGAGAGAATCACAGTGCTAGTTTGTTCAAATGCTGCAGGAACTCACAAGTGTAAATTGATGATAATAGGAAAAAGTGCCCATCCAAGAGCTTTAAAAAACGTTGAACACCTTCCTGTGATTTATAAATCTAATAAGAAAGCTTGGGTAACACAACAGCTATTTCTGGAGTGGTTTAATCAAAATTTTGTACCAGAAGCAAAGGAACATCAACGGCGCATCGGTCTCAAAAATAACTGTAAAATACTTTTACTATTAGACAACTGTCCAGCACACCCAGATGTAAATGCTATGATATCTTAAACGTTACAGTAAAATATCTCCCACCGAATTGCACGTCCTTGATTCAGCCTATGGATCAAGGAGTAATTCGGAGCTTCAAATGTCACTACCGTAAACTGATCGTTTAAAAACTTGTTGGTGCTAATGACAGACGTGAGTTCGTTAAATCTTTGAATATTAAGACAGCTTTGTGGGCAGCCGCAGCTTCGTGGGACTCTGTACCTCCACAAGTTTTAAATAGAGTTTGGAATAACTTACTATCTCATAATGAAGATGCTCCAAATAGCCTTGTTGAGATACAAACAGATATAACCATACCGTCTGGAAGTACGATTGATGCTGTCGAAAAGTGGATGGTGTGCGACTCTGATGTCGCTCCGTTTGCTATTATATCTGAAGACGAAATCGTAGACATGGTTACCCAAAGCCAAGAAGATGAGCTTGATTCAAATTCCGAGGAATCAGATGGAGGAAATGCGGACGAAACGCCTACATTGGCTCAGGCAATAGAGGCTAGTAGTATTTTGTTAGGTTTTTTAGAAAACTTTAATTGTCCAAGTAGTGTTTCAGAACCAGATAAAATGCAAATACATATATCGCATACAAACTCATTTGTTGGAAGAACAATCAAAAGCTAAAAACATAAGACAGACTTCCTTAAAAGATTTTTATACCCTACACCACACTGTGGTACAGGGTATTATAACTTTGTGCATTTGTTTGTAACACCCAAAAGGAGAAGAAATAGACCCATCGTTTATTATACCGATCGACTTAGAATCACTTTCTGAGTCGATTTAGCTATGTCCGTCTGTCCGTCTGTCTGTCTGTCTGTCCGTCTGTCTGTCCGTCTGTGCATGTATTCTTGTAATCAAAGTACAGGTCGCAATTATGGTCCGATCTCGACGAAACTTTACACATATCTTTCTTTTGGCCCAAGGACGATCCCTATTAAAATCGGTTCAGATTTAGATATAGCCCCCATATATATGTTAGCCCCGATTTGACATGTAAGCGCTGTAAAAACTTTATTTTATATCCGATCAGTATGAAATTCGGCAGGAAAAGGTTTCTTATTACATGAATGAACTCTGTTAAATTTGGAAGAAATCGGTTCAGATTTAGATATAGCCCCCATATATACATTACCCCCGATTTGACATATAAGCGCTGTAAAAATGTTATTTTACATCCGATCAGTGCGAAATTCGGCAAAGAGAGGTGTCTTATTACATGAAGGAATACTGCTAAATTCGAAGAAAATCGGTTCAGATTTAGATATAGCCCCCATATATACGTTACCCCCGATTTGACTTGTAAGCGCTGTAAAAATGTTATTTTATATCCGATCAGTATGAAATTCGGCAGAAAGAGGTTTCTTATTATATGAATGAACACTGTTAAATTTGGAAGAAATCGGTTCAGATTTAGATATAGCCCCCATATATACGTTACCCCCGATTTGACATGTAGGCGCTGTAGAGACTGTATTTTATATGCGATCAGTACGAAATTCGACAGAAGGAGGTCTTTTTACATGAATGAGTATTCAGAGTAGATCGGTTCAGATTTATATTGATTGTTCCTCCTGATTTGGTATCAAACCGCTATAGAAGTTGTATTTTACTTCCGATCATTAAAATTTTCCAGAAAGATGTTTCTCAATTTAGGAACGAATATTGCTTAATTTAGCGATTATCGTTTCAGAATTAGATAATATATTTCTACCCATTTACCAATTATTCCAAATTATTATGGCAATGACCCTTATCGCATTGTTAGGGAGGTGTAGGGTATTATATAGTCGGCCCCGCCCGACTTTCTGCCTTTCCTTACTGGTTTTAAATAAATTTATGTATTCTAGAGATATGATAAGTTGTTTATAGACGCAGATTTACGTTTTTGTCAAAAATAAATAAAAATAATAAAATTTATACATGTACAATTTTACCTTTATTTAACCGTGATTTTCGGTTATCCGTGATTAGCCCGGTCCCGAGCTTCACGGTTAATCGAAGTTAAACTGTAGTATAATTTTATGGCCAACATTTTTGTAAGACATTTCATTCCCACCCTCCGCATTTTAAGGGGTGTTTTTTACGATTTGTTAAAATAGGCTCAAAATTACAGTTATGTGGGGGAACTAGAGTGTTAATATGTTCCACAAAAATATTGACCTTAATATTTTCTATAACGTTGCTGAACATAGCTTACACCAAAAAAATATTTTGGTTACATAATAGTGAAATACTAACATTTTTGGGGTACAATGTGGTCTTTTTGAGCTATTTATGGTGCCTAGACACGTTCAGATTGTATTAATGTGTTAACAAAAGTTGTTCAGAATTAGGTTGGCTATGTTGGCTAGTTTGCCAAACATTGTTAGTGAAAAATTACGAGTCCCTGAAAATTACGCTGAAAAAAGTGAAAAAAATATTTGTTTACTAAAAAAGTGCAGAAAAAGTTTTTTTTTTCGCAATGTTAAGAAACTTTGTTCAGCATATTCTTAGCTACATTAGGCATGTTTTCGTTACAAGCTAGCGATTTTAGTTTAGCACTTTGCAACGAAAACAACTGATTCCACTAAGTGGCGCATAAGCGGTAATTGGCGGATTTCCACTATCTGGCAGCAATGGTGTCATGAGTTGCGAAGAAAGAACAGTGCGAAACAGACAAACAATTCGTGAAATGTACTTATAAAACATAAATTTACCATTCTATGTTCAATTGTTTACACTCTTTTGCAAATATTAAAATAATTTTCCATTTTTGTTCTTCTTCTTCACGTTAATTCACAATAATTGAAAATAATCTCTCCAAAAATGAGATGCCATACTGCGAAATATAGGATGCCCAATCTGGCAACACCATACTCGATTAAGAGAGCAACACAAGCACCAAACTTCATGGTGAACTAATAATGCTTAAAAGTGCTTAGCTCCCCATACAAATTAAGCACCTATGGTGTAACGAAAACACCCCTATTATTGCCAAATATAGTTAAGCGGTATCACCAAGTCTGAATTAGTTGTGGAACAAACGCTGATGACACATTTTTTGAAGGGCCCACTGATTTTCAGAAGCTTTGGAGGCCCATAAAAAAAATTGGTCACCATTTTCGCCAAACCGAGTATAGGATTATACTCGTACTACCCTTTGGTAGTAGAATCGAACCTACACTGGCAAGTCCGTGTATTTTTTCACTGTTGCACAGTGTTATTTATTATATTTTTAACATTGTCATATCCTCTGAGAAAAGTCACAACTGGTAACGTGTCGGACCGGAAGTATCGGGATCTTGCATGTGCAAATACTATGTATTGTCAAAAAAGTTCATCGTTTCGACTTTTTTGCCTTCATGACCTGCATTAGTCGGTATCTTCTTGTGCCATGCGGTACAGGTGTGCTTATAAGCTTGAGTGTCCTGTTGGAACACTCATCTTCATATTAGTTCCAGATTTGACCCTTTCGGACGTTATTGCTTTGATCTCCTTTGGGGTACTGAGAAAGAACGCAACACTCCGTGAATGCTCGAAATTCCGCTTTAAATACCGTACTACGGTATGGGAGGCAAAAGTAAAACTTTATCGCCTTTCGTTTCAAAAAATTAGACTTGTGAACAGAGTTTTGGTTTCTGTGTCTATACTTAACTTTGTCCATTATTATACAGAGTTTGAGTAAACGGTTGCACTTCTAATCTGGCCGCTTTCATGACATATGGATTTAAATCAGCAGCATCTCTAAAGCAAGAACTTATGTAAACAGAATGACAACCATAAATAATGTCCACACTTAAAAACTCGATCAAATCCCCGACACTAAAGGGTTTAAATCATTCCGGCGGAAAGTGAAAAACAAATACGGCATTGGACCCATTAAAAGTGTCACCCAATACGCACTGCACTACACTACACTCTGTGCAGAGCCACACACATAAACGGCCCATAAACCGAAGAAGTGATAAATCTCCTACCCTTGAGAATCTGCAAAGCAGAAAAAAAACAACAAATGGGAGCAAACAAATCGCTTAAAACAATACAGCCGAAAAGGACATTTAAATTTAATGGCAATAAAACTATGAGCGCGAGAAATGATAAATCAAAAATTTCGAAAAATAAAAAATAAACACATGCAAAAATCTACAAACCAAATAAAAATTTTACCGGAGCATAAGAGAACATGTATGATGGCACGAAAAGAGTTATGAGGCTGTAGGACATCCATAAAGATCTATCAACCAGCAGGACAAAAGAATGCAGCCGAAGAAATCCCCTCGGCAGCCATTAAGGCGATTAGGCATGTAAAGGGATAAAGGAACCGAACCGATTTGAATGGAAAGGTGTGAAAAAAAACCAGTCGACCATCTGATCTATTACACGCTTGAAGGATATCCTTAAGCGTATGTGTTTGTCTGTCTGTCTGTCTGTCTGTCTAGTTGTATGTTGGTGTGGTAAGGATATGCGTCAGAGTGATACAGAGGGAGCGAATGGGACAAATAGCGACAATGCAGAATGCGTGTGATTATTTAACAAGGATTTATTACTTTGTTAATGTGATAACAACGCTTCATCAACTGTCATCTGCATATATTTGTATCTGTATGTATATATACATACGAGTACATCCATTCATATGTAAGTACATCCGTAAGTGCTTACCACTTATCACACATATGGTAATGTTCGTTGGTTCGGTGCCCTCTTATCATATGGAATATATTATAGAGACATGCATGGATGTCATGACATGGCTCGGCTCGTACACTTATCTTTTACCCTCGAAATCCTGATTATTATAATTGTAGTTGTAGTTTTTTTTATCACTGCCTGATATGTGTGATATATTATCATATAAGTGGGTTGGGGCGGTGACACAATGGTACAAAATTTTGCACGCTGTTCACAAGAAAGGTAACATAGATAACCGTGAAAAGGAGATAACGTAAGATATTTTGGCACAGAAGTTCTGTTGAACTTGTCAAAATGGACGGTACTCTCACTGATGGAGTGAGGTTTTTGTGGAATAATGAGCGTAACCTTTGTGTGCATTTGAAATGTAGTATTTTCGAATACTTCTTCAAGGAAATAAGTTATTTCGAAACAAAGTAAAAATATGAAGGTCGCAAATATTCTAAATATGATTTCTAAAAATGTAATTTTTCACCTTTTTCGAAAAAAATACAGAATTACGCAAAATAATGTCAATATATTCCAACATTAATCTTAAAATACCTCAAAAAACCCGAAATGATAGAGTAGTTTTGATGTCGTTTTCGCATCCAGCGATCCAAATTTTTTTAAAACGGGTTATAATATTACCACACGGGAGGAAATCGCCTTTTTAGATATGTTTGAATTCAAAGAGAATGTATTTGGAACATAAATTTTTAAATATTATATATACTTGTGAACAAATAAATTTTATTTGAAAATCAATAAACTTTGTTTGGAGCGCATATGTTAACACACTTTTTAAAAAAACAATTTTCTCAAACAAACCAGTAAGGAAAGACAGAAAGTCGGGCGGGGCCGACTATATAATACCCTACACCTACTTACCAATGCGAAAATGGGCATTGCGATAAGAATTGGCAGTGTTCATACATGTAATAAGCAAACTCTCTCTGCCGATTTTCGTACTGATCGGATATAAAAACGGTTTCTACAGCGCTTAAATGTTAAATCGGGTGAAACATATATGTGGGGGCTATATCTAAATCTGAACCGAATTTTCCCGAATTTGGCAGTGTTCATACATGTAAAAAGAAAACTCTCTATGTTAAATTTCGTACTGATCGGATATAAAACATGATTTCTACAGCGCTTAAATGTTAAATCGGGAGAAACATATATGTGGGGGCTATATCTAAATCTGAACCGATTTTCCCCGAATTTGGCAGTATTCATACATGTAATAAGAAAACTCTCTCTGTTAAATTTCGTACTGATCGGATATAAAACACGATTTCTACAGCGCTTAAATGTTAAATCGGGTGAAACATATATATGTTGGCTATATCTAAATCTGAACCGATTTTCCCCGAATTTGGCAGTGTTCATACAAGTAATAAGAAAACTCTCTCTGTTAAATTTCGTACTGATCGGATATAAAACACGATTTCTACAGCGCTTAAATGTTAAATCGGGTGAAACATATATATGGTGGCTATATCTAAATCTGAACCGATTTTCCCCGAATTTGGCAGTGTTTATTCATGTAATAAGAGAACTCTCTCTGCCAAATTTCGTACTGATCTGATTTAAAATACAGTTCCTACAGCGCTTACATGCCAAATCGGGTGAAACATATATATGGGGGCTATATCTAAATCTGATCGGATTTTCTCCGAATTTGGTAGTGTTCATTCACGTAATAGTAAAACTCTCTCTGCCGAATTTCATAAAGATCGGATGTAAAATGTGGTTTCTACGGCGCTTGCATGTCAAATCGGGTGAAACATATATATGGGGACTATATCCAAATCTGAACCGATTTTAACCAATTTCAATAGGGATCGTCCTTGGGCCAAAAAAGAGCACTATGTTAAATTTCATCACAATCGGACCATAAATACGACGTGCTCTTTGATTACAAGAATACATGGACAGACGGACAGACAGACGGACATGGCTAAATCGATTTAGAAAGTGATTCTGAGTCGATCGGTATAATAAACAATGGGTCTATCTCTTCTCCTTTTAGGTGTTACAAACAAATGCACAAAGTCATAATACCCTGTACCACAGTGTGGTGTAGGGTATAATAAAATATAATGTAGGGTATATAAACAAATAAAATTATTATTTAGGAATTTCACCAAAAATATTTTATTTAAGAAAAATTTCCAAAACTTTGCTGATTTTTCCGATTTTCAGATTTAATTTTTCCTGTATTTCGAATTATATCTTACAATTACAAATGGCATAACTTTAAATGGTTATATCTCCTTAATGGGCATTCCTTAATGAGGCTGAGTTGATAGCGTGCCGGCCTATGAGTTTGGGGGTGGTGGGTTCGATAACCACTAGAGGCTCTGGTCCGTCACTACAAAATATAGCAAGCAACATGCTCTTTAGGCATGTTTTCGTTACAAGCTAGCACTTTTAGTTTAGCACTTTGCAACGAAAACAACTGACCTCCACTAACTGGCACATAAGCAATAAGTGGCGGATTTTCACTATCTGGTAGCAATGGTGTCATGAGTTGCGAAGAAAGAACAGTGCGAAACAGACAAAAAATTCGTGAAAAGTATTTATAAAACATATATTTATTCGATGTTCAATTGTTTACACTCTTTTGCAAATATTAAAATAATTTCCCATTTTTGTTCTTCTTCTTCCCGTTAATTCACAATAATTGATAAAATCTCTCCAAAAATGGGATGCCATATTGCTAAATATAGGGTGCCCAATCTGGCAACATCATACTCGATTAAGACATGAACACAAGCACCAAACTTCATCGGGAACTAATAGTGCTTAAAAGTGCTTAGCTCCCCTTACAAATTAAGCACTTATGGTGTAACGAAAACACGCCTTTTATCACCCGGCTTTTCCCTGGATCGTAAAAATTAGAATATAGATTTATTTTGTATTGTAATTCATATAAATAAATAAGTAAATAAATAAAAATGGTATATTTCGCATTCAATTATTTTTCAAAGGACCCACTTTTAATTTCTAAATATTCCAGGTCATGATTTGTTGTCAATTTATCAGGCAATTTATTTTTAATAAAGATTATACAATTCAATTCTAAATGATTTTTACGAACACTAATCATTTCTTGAAAACGGACTTTGAATTACTGAATAAATTAAAACAGAGAAATTTTACGAATACTTAAATAATGGAAAAACTTTAAACTTGGCATTCTATTCAGTTATAGATTTGCGAATATTTTCTGAATTCTTGAATGCAAATAAATCTGTGTTTCGGAAATAATAGTCCCAAATAAAACCAGTAAGGAAAGACATAAAGTCGGACGGGGCCGACTATATAATACCCTACACCTCCCTGACAATGCGATAAGGGTCATTGCGATAATAATTTGGAATGATTCGTAAATGGGTAGGAACATATATATCTATATATAATTCTGAATCGATAATCACTAAATTAAGCAATATTCGTTCCTAAATTGAGAAACATCTTTCTGGAAAATTTTTTAATGATCGGAACTAAAGTACAACTTCTATAGCGCTTTGATACTAAATCATGAGGAACATATATATAGAGGTTATATATAAATCTGAACCGATTTGCCCTGAATACTCATTCATGTAAAGAGACCACTTTCTGTCGAATTTCGTACTGATCGGATATTAAATACAGTCTCCGCAGCGCTTACATGTAAAATCGGAGGTAACATATATATGGGGGCTGTAACTAAATCTGACCCGATTTTCCCCGAATTTGGCAGTATTCCTTCATGTAATTAGAAATCTCTTTCTGGCGAATTTTGTACTGATCGGATATAAAACACATTTTCTCTAGCGCTTACACGTCAAATTGGGGGTACCATATATATGGGGGATATATCTAAATCAGAACCGATTTTCCCCGAATTTGGCAGTATTCCTTCATGTAATAAGAAACCTCTGCCGAATTTTGCACTGATCGGGTTTAAAATACAGTTTCTACAGCGCTTACATGTCAAATCGGGCGTAACATCTATATGGAGGCTATATCTAAATCTGATCGTCCTTGGGCCAAAAAAAGATATGTGTAAAGTTTCGTCGAGATCGGACCATAATTGCGACCTGTACTTTGATTACAAGAATACATGCACAAACAGACAGGCGGACATAGCTAAATCAACTCAGAAAGTGATTCTAATTCGATCGGTATAATAAATGGGTATATTTCTTCTCCTTTTGGGTGTTACAAACAATGTATACAAATATTAGGACGGAGACAAATATTTATTTAGAACATCATCTTGCCAAATATATAATTTTTGTGTGTTCTAAATATTATATATTTCGAGTGCACCCTAAACATATACACTCCAAATATATAATATTTAGATCACACAACTATGGTTAAATTTTAAGGGCCGATGTTGATTTTGAATAAAACACAAATTACACTGTCCAGCAAATTAAGACTTTTTGATTGGAACAGAACAGCGACCCTATAATTCTGAAAGGGCGTTTTGAGTAGATAATTTTCTTAAAATAAACTTATGGTTCAGCTGGTCTGAGTTTTTTTACAGTGGGTCAAAGATTAAATTTTTTGGTCGAAGGTAGCATTATACTAAATGAAAATAATGATGTAAGTTAATGTCTGAGAGATTTCTCATTGTCAGAGTTACATAGTGGAATTTTTTATGAGGATCATTTTTGTGGAAGATCTTAATGGGTCAATTTGACCCTTTTTCCAAAAAATTAAAAAAGTCCTTTTAAGGATTAAAATATTCTACGAAAATTTTTGACGGAAAATTTCAGTGGGGTCCATAACTTTGTTCTACCAAAATGATCTACTCAATATGCCATTTCAGAATTATACGGTCGCTATTCTGTTCCAAAAATGCTGTTGGACAGTGTTGTTTAGGAAATTATTGTCATTACTTTTTATTATGATAATATTGGTATGGTTCAATTATGTATGGAACAAAACATCGGTCAAATGGCCGCCGTGACCTCGGCGGCACATCTCCATCCGATGGTTCAAATTTTCGATGACGCTGAGGCATAATTGAGGTTCTATGCCGTTAATGTTCCGGATTATCTCATCCTTTAGCTCTTGAATTGTTGCTGGCTTATCGACGTACACCTTTTCTTTTAAATAACCCCAAAGAAAAAAGTCCAACGGTGTCAAATCACATGAACTTGGCGGCCAATTGACATCGCCACGACATGAGATAACACGGCTATTGCATTTGTTGCGCAAAAGAGCCATTGTTTCGTTAGCTGTGTGGCACCGTCCTGTTGAAACCACATATTATCCACATCCATATCTTCCAATTCGGGCCATAAAAAGTTCGTTATCATCTCACGATAGCGAACACCATTCACAGTAACTTCCTGACCGGCCTCATTTCGAAGAAGTATGGCCCGATGACGTCGCCAGCCCATAAGCCGCACCAAACGAACTGGGCGAGCATGTACAGGTGTTTTCACATCTCCTACAGACCCAGTTTGCTGAAATTTGCGCACAATTCTCCCGATTGCGGACACATTTGGTCGATTATGCTGATCAAAAAAACATCACGAAGTGCACGAAATGCATTTTGATTTGAACGCCCATTTTCGTAAAAGGCTTAAAAATCGTTAACGCGTTGCTCGATTGTGTATCTTTCCATGGTTCAAATTGATTTAGTCTGAAATTGAGAAATGTGAAATGAAATGCAGAAAAAACTTGACGTTTAGGTGTGGTTCACATTCAACATCGCCCCTTACAATTTAACCACCCTTTACTTTTTCGTTATAGGCCATTTTTTGGAAATGTTGAAAGATTCATCATATCAAATACTGATGAAAATGTTGAGAAAGTGAAGAAAATTGTTATGGAAAATCGTCGAATCACTATTAGAGAAGTTGCAGAGGATGTCGGTATATCGTCGGAAATTTTGGGCATTAATCGTGTGGCAGTGAAGTTCTTTCCAAAATTTCTGAGTTTTGAACAAAATACCGTCACATCTTCGTATGTTTTGGTCGAAAATGATACCATAATTATGCCTCATCCACCGTATTCGACAGATTTGGCCCCCGTTGACATTTTCCTGTTCCGAAAATGTAAGAAACCCATGAAAGGAAGGCGTTTTGCTACCGAATCAGCGAATAAGCAGAAGACGTCTAACTGTTATGTCTGTTATGTCAAGTGTGCCAACATAAAACAAAAAAAAATCTTTGGATATGGAGCAAATCATGAAACGATCCTTTTTGTTTAAGCAAACTATTAAAAAACCAGTAAGGAAAGACAAAAAGCCGGGCGGGCCCGACTATATAATACCCTACACCTGCCAAACAATGTTCATACAAGTAATAAGAAACTCTCTCTGCTGAATTTCATACTGATCGGATATAAAATACGGTTTCTACCGCGCTTACATGTCAAATCGTGCGAAACATATATATGTGGGCTATATCTAAATCTGAACTGAATTTCCCCGAATTTGGCAGAGTTCATTCATGTAATAAGAGAACTCTCTGCCAAATTTCGTACTGATTTGATACAAAATACAGTTTCTACAGCGCTTACATGTGAAATCGGGTGTAACATATATATAGGGGCTATATCTAAATCTGAACCGATTTTGACTGATTTCAATAGGGATCGTCCTTGGGCCTGCAATTTGATTACAAGGATACATCTACAGACGGACGGACGGACGGACGGACATGGTTAAATCGACTCAGGAAGTGATTCCAAGTCGATCGGTATAATAAACGATGGGTCTATCTCTTCTGTTACAAATACATGCACAAACTCATAACACCCTGGACCTCAGTGTGGTGTAGGGTATAAAAACGAACGCTGAAAAATGTGGTATTTATGGCTTAAATTAGCATATTTGAGACCTAGATTTACTGTAGAGTGAGGTGCATGGCAAATGGTATATAAGATTCGGCCCGATTGAACTTAAACCCGCCTTTTAGATCTTGTTTTCGAGAAATTCCTTACAAAGTTTTCTGAGAAATTAGGTAAGAGTTTCGGAGATAAGTTTGAGGAAATTATACATATCGTAGACAGTTTATTTGACTCATAAGTTAATACTTGTTCTATTTTACTAATCAAATTTTCTAAAGTTCCAATCGTGAATTCAAACAAATATTCACATTTATCCCTTGGTTCCATTGTATACTCCCACTTACGAATCTATTGTTAAACTTCATGAATAATGTGACCCTTTTTAAAAATAAACAGTTGCGCGCTTTTTTGTTGTCTTTTGAAAAATTTCAAAAGATTATTTTGAAAACGCAACGTGACCGTCGTATAGCGGCGATTGAGCAAATGCTCTGGATATTTGTATGAACATTCATATATGGTCAGGGCAGGTCACATACTCGTGGATGGTGGAGAGGGTGTTGTCAAACATGTGTACCACAGTTAATAATCAAATATTTTGAGAACATTGGCCAAATATTTGTCCAATACATAAACTGGGAAACGGTCCATCATCAGCATCAACACATCAACAACAACATTGTGACAGACAACCTTCGCCACCCTTAAACGTATTGGCAATATGGGACAAAATCAACAGATTGACACTTTTGGCATAATTTATCATCATTCACTTCATGTCCGTCTGTCCCTTTCGTCTTGAGTATTCCAAGCAACAAAACAACAAAGCGAAAGAGGAAAACGTGATTGACTTTTCGCAAATGGGACTCAATGGAAAAGAAAAGGATTTGTTTTGTTAAGGTTATTTCTTGGAATTACTTATTCTCTTTGTGTGACCTTTTGAATGGAGCAAATAGGATTAGTTTCGTTTTGACCACTAATGCGGAAAGGGTGAACCCCTCAACTCAATAGTATTTGATGAAGCATTTATGGCACACCCGGCCATTCCCAAAGTAATAGAGTCGACTTTGAAGCTGCGGCGATTTTGATGATACGAAATATAGATTTGTCGCGTAGAAAATAAATGTAAACCCCAAGACATGCTTCACACGAGGCAACGAGTTGCTCGACGATTCTGCCCATCATAGGAGAGAGAGGATGTGGGAGGAATTCATATTTCTATTCATCCTGGGTTTCTCTCCTATGATAGGCAGAATCGTCGAGAAACTCGTTGCCTCGTGTGAATCCTGACTAAGCACCGGTTCCCTACCACATTTTATGTAAAAAGAACCAAACTGATTCCATAGCTCAGAAATTTTACCGCAAATGGTATATTTTTCCAGAAATCAATTTGTACATTTTGAAAACAAAGCAATTAGGAAAACTTCAATCGAGCTGCCGCCTGAGCTTAAGAAAACAAATAAGAACATTTAAGTCGAGTAAACCGACTAAGATATAAGCTCACTTTGTGAGTAATGCAATATGGAACTTTGTGTGGAAGCCAGAAAGTTGGAAATATTTTTTTCATTCTATAGACATTGCATTAGTTGTTTAAAACTCGGAATATGTAAACATTCAGATGATTAGATGATTGCTGCAGAAGACAACTTTCTCAGTCTTGGAATGAGCCTATTCTGGACGGAGTGGAATTGAAACACGAAGGAAACAGTCAAAAAAGGACTGAATGCAGAAACTCCATAGGCAAGAGTTGGATAAACACATCTATTGTGCGCCCTAACCTTACCTATGGTTCCGTGATCTGGTGGAAAGCTGTACCTTCAACCGACAGGTGGAGTTGTAAAGTGCGGTGTCAAATATGTCGCGTAATTCAGTCTGGGTAACTCGATCATTCTGAATGAGGCATCAGCTTTACATGTATACGTAATACTTATACGTAATAAGTATACGTATATGTATATGTATACGTATATGTATATGTATACATAATACGTATACGTATTTTTCAATATTTTACTGAAAGATGACTTTGTGGGCATTTTTTTCGGGTAGGTTTGTTAAGAAAAGGTGCAAAAAAATCCACCTTGAGCAAAAAAACCATAGACCAACCGTAGACCATTAAATTATTATTTGAGACAACTTGACTAAATAAATGATGCAGAAGTTCTTATTTTTGTACTACTTTCACGTCCAATTCTCAGAATTGAGTCCGAAAATCATGTGTTGTACTGTGCAATTTGAGGGAACTAACATGACCAACGGACTATAGGAGGTATGTTCAATAGAAAAGGTGAATTTTGAAATTTCTCAGGCGACGTGCTTTCTTTAGCGTTTTTTATGTTAGCAAACTTGTCTCAAACATATGGGTAATTCCACCAAATGGCCTACCGTGATCAAAAAAATTAAAGTTATTAAAATCACATTAATGTTTTTTTTTTATTATACAAAAATATTCAAATTTTAATAAAATGAAAAATGTCACTCAACATTTTATGCAAAAACAATTGTGTATTGGCAGATTGTAGTTTTGGTTAATTTACGCAATTTTATTGCACATTTCTTTAAAATTAACCTCGTAAATAGAAGCTTATGTAAAATAAGGCTTATTATAAATAATGTTTCTAAGAGCAAAAGTAATCCTAAATAAAAGTGTCGAGGCAAAAAGAATGAGGAATAAAGGTAATATTTCGCTTATCTCTACTACAAATTCTATTGTCACGTTCGACACCGTAAAGAAGCATTAGTTATCAGTAGACCAGAAATATTCGAAGAAAGTGCATCAATTTATTGGTACAAATAGAATTTGTATAAAATACCAACACTCAAAAAAAATCGGTTAAAAAAATATTTAGATTTTTTCTGTATCCATTTGAAGTTTGTCACGTTCGACACCGTAAGTGTAAAGTTCAAGCATCCGCCCGTCCGTCCGTCTGTTTTAATGACACTACAGTCCGTAATAATAGAGCTAAGTGGCTGAAATTTGGTATAGATAGTTCTTATAGCTACAGGTAACTTGGGACTGAAAATGGACACTATCGGTCCATTTTTTGATATAGCCCCATATATAGCATCTCCTCGACTTGACTTCTTGACCCCATAGAGACCACAAATGTCAACTGATCGGGCTTAGAATTGGTAACTGGTGTTTATTTATACCCGGAATCCCTCACACGAACGACGTTGGTCATAGGTCCATGTTTTTATATAGCCCTTATACAATGGTCCTTCTAGATTTGTGTTCGTAACGCCATAAAAACCTCAAATTTCAACGAATTGGGCTGAAATTTGGTATAATGAGTTTATTTATACCCGAAATCATTCATGTGCGATCCATGGTGTATGGTATATAAGATTCGACATGACCGAACTTAATCCGTCTTTACTTGTGTTATTCAAAAATAGTCATAAAAAAAATGTCACGTACGACATGTCACGTTCGAACCAACTTAAAAATTAAATTAAAAAAAATCTACCAAAGATGTTTCTATCAAACAAAGAGAATTCTGAAATTTTATAATATTTTAACATTTTAAAATTTTCATCGGTAACAATTTCTTTGTGATTTTGCTGAATCCCATGTTTTTAAAGATGTTCAAGAAAACTACTTCGATTTTTGTCGCGTTCGAACCTTTTTTGTCCTTATTTTCTAATCAATATTTCGCCTAAAAAATACTAAAACACCAGTGATAGTACTTTTAACAATCTATAAGATTATGTAAAAGATGAATCTAAAATATGTTTTATTTTGACCTTTTTATCACTTTGAATGTGTACAACGGTCACGTTCGACACCGTGGAATTGCCCATATGTTCTAAGTTAAGTTTGTTTATGAAAGACATAACAGTTAGGCATATTTTGCTTGTTCGGCGATTCGGTTTTTATCTCCTCAATCGTCGCAAAACGCCGTCCTTTCCTGGATCTCTTCAATTTTCGAAACAGGAAAAAGTCGCAGGGGTCAAATCTGGTGAATACGGTGCTCTAGGCATTTACGTTATTCTTTTCGGCCAAAAAATTACAAACATGCGACGGCTTTTTTGTTCAAAATTCAGTAATTTTGGAACGAACTTCGCTGCCCAAAATTTTCGAAAAATTTTATGTCACGTGCCAACCGATATGCCGACATCTTCTGCAACTTATCTAATAGTGATTCGACGATTCTCCATAACATTTTTCTTCACTTCCTCAACATTTGCATTGATTTTGATGGATCTTCCAGGACGAGCGTCGTCTTATCAACCTTCTTTGAAAAGCTTTTACCACTTGTAAAAATTTTTCTGACTCAAGTGCTATTGAGCACTTAATTCCATTTTTACACAAAACGTTATGCAAATTCGTTGATCTATGTTTTTCTACAGCAGAAAATCGACAATCGTTTTTAGTGAATATTGGCATAAGTAGGTCTTATAGAATATCTGATATAGCAGAATTATCGCTATATATCCCCCTTGGTGCGAATTCTTCGGTAAAATAGAGTGCTTCTACAGAGATCTAGCGAACCTGAAATGGTGAAGCAGATCAGACACTAAAATCACTAGATCTCTTTGGCCAACCACATCACGATCCAGGACTAGTGATCTGTTGAACCTTATAAAGAGGGATATTCGCATAATGGTAGGCATGCTGACTGGTCATTGCAATATTAGGTCACTAACATCAAAATGGCAACGCGACTCTGCAGACTTTGTACGGATGAAGAGGAATTAGGGACGATCGAACACCTTATCTGCCAATATCCTTCTCTATCTAGGCGAAGGCACCGTTGCCTAGGTCATACATGATCGAAAATTTTGAAGCTCTGTCATCCCACAACGTCGACAGGGTTCTAGGCTTAGTAATATGCCTGAAATGGATAGCAACGGCAACTACTCATCCATCTGCCTAAACACACACAGAATACAGATTGGTTGCCTCAACCGAATTATTTGCCAGCCGGTAGTTCTGTCTAATATTCCATCAGCACAACCAACCTTTTAGTTATGCTATACTTCTGCTTCCGAAAATGGTGGCAAAAATTATATGTGGTATGTTGCTACAATCAACTTTTTTAAAAATTGGTTGTTTTGACAATTTGTCCGTCATACACAAATAATTAATTTTTATTTATTGAACAAAAAACCAAACAATTCATAGCATAATTAAAAATCCCATATTACAAATTCATCACTATTATAAGATGTGGTAATATTTGACACAAATTTTAGTACACGAGAGTACAAAACTTTTATGCAAATATCGCTTAACCTTGTGCTTTTAATTGCATGATTGTTACTTTTATTTTATATTTATGTAAAATATTTTGCACAACATATTCTGCATTCCAAACATTATTATCCACACGAAATTATATTTGACTAAATACACCATTCTTGAACAAAATGTTGAAGATTTATTCATGTCGAATAATTGTATTTTTTGTTTTGTCATGTATCAGCAAAAGAACTGCAATCTTTCGGTTGTATTTCCCAAATACATTTCGAGCCCTAACCGCCAAAAGGACGTAAGCGCCACCATGATTTACTTTTAATTTTTTGAGGGAAATCGTTTACTTATGACATATGGCATCATGTTTCCGAAATTTATTGCTGTAAAATGTAATGTTTTACTACTTATTAGATAAATATAAACAGATGTATGCATTACCATTAACATTTAAACATAAAATAATCGCAAAAGAAACCTCCTCTAAATTTAGCGCTTACGTCTTTTTGGCGGTTATGGCTGGATTTAATTGTTCTAAATTTGGGAAATTATTCAGATAACCAAAAAACGATTATTTATTTATATTTTTTCTGTTGTAGTAACCAATTATTCGTTGCAATAATAAACTTTGGTCTATTGATACAATTTCTGTTGTCAAGAATAAAACATTGGTTGTCACAACCAAAAATCGATCATATGGTACTATAATGAAAATTTAAAAGTAGTTACCGAATTACAATCGAATTCCAACCAATTATTTTCCTGGGTGCACTATTATGAACTAGGGTATGTATATATCAGTTGCTGCGGGCCAAAAGTGTAGCACATCTAAGGAGTGACCTAAGAGTCCCCAAGAATATTTGACGGAAATCCATTTTGGGCCAATTTAAGTGTCCAAATGTCGCTCCGTCTGTCTGTTTTTCTGGTGCGCACAATAACTTCCAATAGGATTATCCGATTGACTTCAAATTTGGTACGTGTTAATATTTTTTTCTACCTCCCCCACAAAGAGTCAACTGAAATATTCATTCTTTAATAACTTATATATCGGGTGTTTTTTAACTGCATGAGAACTTTTATATATTAAAAATAAATGCCACGAAAGTATGTATCTACGAGATTGTAATAAAAAAAATTCATTCCAACAATATTACTGTCCTGTAAAGGGTGGTCCAACCATAACTCACGATGTTAATTGTGAGTCACCCCTTTAAGACAACTTTTTTTGCTCAAATTAATTTAACAGTTCTTTGATTCAGTGTTTGAGAAATTCAACCATGGAGAGGTATATACGTTAAGATTGTTGAAGGTTTTTATGAAAATGGACGTTCAAATCAAAATGCATTTCGTGATCTTCGTGATTTTTTTGGTCAGCATAATCGACCAAATGTGTCCATAATCAGGAGATTTGCTAGCAAATTTCAGCAAACCGGCTCTGTAGGAGATGTGAAACACCTGCGTCCAGTTCGTGGACAGGCGGCGTCATCGGGCCGTACGTCTTCTAAAATGAGGTCTGCCAAGCAGTTACCGTGAATGGTGTTCGCTATCGCGCTCAAGATGATAATGAACTTCTTGTGGTCAGAAATTGAGGATATATACACTGGGGTAAATCGTCATTTTTGATATGTTTGAATTGGAAGAAAATATACACGGGGCAAAATCGCCTTTTTTGATATGTTTGAATCGAAAGGAAATATATTTGGAACACAAATTTTTAAATATTATGTATTTCTGAGCAAATAAATTTTATTTGAAAATCAATAAAATATATTTGGAACTCATATATTAATATGTTACAACATATAATATTTGCAAACTAAGTTTCTCAAATAAAATATGTGTTTGAATACAAATAAAATTATTGTTTAGGAATTTCTCCAAACATATTTTATTTAAAAAATATTTTCGAAACTTTTGATGAATTTTTCGAATTTCAGTTTTAATTTTTTTTGGTTTCGAATTGAACACCCATTTATAATACAAAATGCAGCAGTAACTTCTGTTTTAAATCAATCATTTAAAAATTCTGAGTATTCTAAGCCATCATTAGTTGTCAATCCTCCAAGTAATATATTTCGATCGAAGATTATACGATTTCAATTTTTACGACTGAAATTTTTCTAAAAAATTAGGTTTGAATTACTGAAATATTAAACACAATTTAGGTATTTTCTGAATACATAAATGCAAATTATTATTTGCTTCGGAAAACAATCGTCCAAAGTAAACAGATATTGCGATGTAAACAAAGATTTGTTTAGAACAACATCTTCCCAAATATAAATTTGTTTGTGTGTACCAAATACTATATGTTTAGAGTGTACCCTAAACATATATATGTTTCAAGCTGAATATGTTTGGGACAATATACTACAGAAGCGATTTTTTTTCAGCGTGTAGTTGGAAACAACTATTTCGTGAATGGTAACACTTAGCTCATGTCTGATTTGACAGATAATTAGTTTTATCCTTCCGCTGAACGAATATGGTTGTGTATACGCTTGAACAACGCTGGGAAATTTTTTTTTTCATTTTTGATTTTGATTTTTTCATTTTGATCTTGGCGGGTATGTAAACAAGCAAAATTGTCGCATTTGGGGCACAGAAAACCATTGAAAAGCCGATACACCCAAAACGAGTCACTGTTTGGTGCGGATTTTGGTCCAGAGGCATAATTGGGCCATTTTTCTTCGAAAATGAGCAAGGAGTGGCCGTTACAGACAATGGCGATCGTTATAGGGCCATGTTGAACGAATTTTTGTTCACAAAAATTGAAGAGGAGGATATTGGCAACATTTGGTTTCAACAGGACGGCGCTACGTGCCACACAGCCGATGTTTTGCGCCCTGTTTTTGAAGATCGCATTATCAGCCGCAGAGCTGATGTCGTTAGGCCACCTCGGAGCCGCGATTTGACACCGTTGTGGGGTGCCCTCAAAGATAAGTGTTACGCCGACAAGCCAGAGACAATTGACGCTTTAAAGGACAATATTCGTGAAGCCATTGGTGAAATACAGCTGCACACAATCGATAATGTGCTTAAAAATTGGACCGATCGTGTAGGCTACTGCATGGCCAGCCGAGGCAGCCATTTGAATGAAATTATTTTCCATTATTTATAGCATTTTCAAAAAAAAAAAAAGTTATTTGGCGGACCCTTTAGTAAAATATGTCATAAGTAACATTTACTATTGTTTTTACAGCACTAATTTTTATTTATTAAAAAGTTTTTGTTATTAACAAAAAATATTTTATTTTAAATATTCCAAAATTATAATAAATATTTTATTTTAAATATTCCAAAATATAAATAAATTTAAATTTAAAAATATAAAATTCAAAAAAGGTCGATCATTACAAAAAAAAAATTATCAATAATATTCCAAAATTTATTTATTACTTTTTGTTTGGCTGATGGGTCATTTAAATAAAAAGACAATGGTCGTTTTTATTTGTTTTAGTAATTTTTATTTATGTATTTTTCCGATATTTCGACCAACATCGCTGGTCATCTTCGGGGAGATTATTTCAATAATAATTATTTCTACATTTATTGCACCACAAATTTGAAGATCGCTACCAAAATTATTACATATTTATCATGTACATACCATCAATGCGATTTATCGCTACCCAAGATTGTACAATTTAATTTTAATCAAATTCTACACTTTCTAAAAAATTTACTTTGAATTTCTGAAAAATTGCATTACTTAAATAGTAATTTTCTTTGTGTACAATTACAAATATTATTCCCAAAAAAAATATATGAGGAGGGAAACATAGTTTTGTTTAGAACAACATCCTCCCAAACATATAACATTTGTTTGTGTCAAATATTATATATTTGGAGTGTACCCTAAACATATGTATATTTCAAGCAGAATATGTTTGATACTAGCTAGATGTAGTACATATTTTAGGTGTTACAAACATCAGTAACAAAACAAACCTATAATACCCTGTACCATAGTTAGGTGTAGGGTATAGTCAGTACTTAGTATGACTCTGCACGGTGAAAAAAAATCACTTCTGTAGTATAATGTCCCAAACATATTCGGCTTGAAATATACCTATGTTTAGGGTACACTCCAAATATATAATATTTGACGCACACAAATATTAAATGTTTGAGAAAATGTTGTTCTAAACAAAACTATGTTTCTGTCCTAATATTTTTTATTTGGAACTAATATTTCGGGAACTAAGATTAATTTGTATTAAAGTACTTGGCCCTATATATACCCTAGTTTAAAGGCAAGTTTTCAGTTTCCCAATGCCACGACTCTACATCCCTGATCGATATGTATATACGTCGTTCTAACTCCGCCAAAAACACATCCCCGGTAAATTCATTTTGTCACTCTGTTTGTAACACCACTAAGACGTTTTAGCCGTGCCCGTCGGTCCGTCTGTGCGTCCGTCCGTCTGTTGTAATCAAGCTACATTCTATAATACTTGAGCTAGGTGGCTGAAATTTGGTACATATACTTCTTATATCGGTCCAATTTTGGATATAGCCCCCATATATGGCATCATCCCGATTTGACTTCATAATGTCATAGAGACCACAAGTGTCAACTGATCGGGCTGAAAGTTGGTAACTGGGGTTTATTTATACCCGTTATCCTTCACACGAGCAACGGCAGTCATAGGTCCATGTTTTGATATAGCCCCCATACAAAGCTCCCTCTAGATTTGACTTCTTAACGCCACAAAAACCTCAAATTTCAACGAATTGGGCTGACATTTGGTATTATGAGTTTATTAGTACCCGTAAACCTTCACGTGCAATCCATGGTGGAGGGTATATAATGGCGAATTCGTTTCTGCAAAAAGGTGCAACATTTTCATTGCCCTTTTTCCGAAAACTGCACTTTTGTGTCACTTTTTTGACATTTGGTAATTAAGTTACTCGAATTTAGCACAACTAAAATTTCCAAATTTCAAAAAAGTGATATACTAGTGCAGTTTACGGGAAAAGGGCAATACAAGTGTTGCACTTTTGTCAGAAACGAATTCGCCATAAGATTCGGCATGACGTTCTTAACGCTTTTACTTGTTTTAACTACTAACAAGTTTGCTATTGAAAAACTGCAACAATCTTGCTGTAATAGGAGACAAAGTACTACAAACAAATCAGCAGACCGGGTTTGATATTAACATCATTTTTTTTTGGTGTAGAATTTTCATTTGCTTTCGGTATGAAACTGTAACTATTAACTACGTGACATAATGTCACAAATTTGTACTGTTTCATAGCCACCCACACTTTACGCGGAACGATGGAAAACTATGAGTAATATCTGACAGACAATATGACTCTTAGAACAATTACATACATACATACATATGTATGTATGTATGTATGTTTTGGACGAAATGTCGAAGAATTTTCCAAACTTTATTGTGATTGATAACCCCTTGAAATTGCAAAAAAATCCCAATCCCATATTCACCAATGCTATGGACATTCTGTTGCATTTATATTATCTGCGTCTTATTCCATCAAGTGCCCAATATAAAAATTGTGGTTTATATCCTTCAATTGTCCATCATGAGAATTATTTAAACATTTGTTTTCCCGATTTGCCCAAAAGGAGACAATTTATTTTCATTCGTTACACTTTGACCGTCGCCATCGCCGCCGCCAAAAGTGTTATTTAAACTTTTGTTTTGATAAGAGTTGTCGTCCTGCGAACTTTGCATAGGATTCCGGGTTTTGTTTATGGCGACATTTGACAGTTGGCATTTTGGCATCATTAATCTTGAAAGAGATCAACACAAACGAAACTCGGAAATTCCACACCCGGACTCAAACATACACAGTACGTGTGTCACTGGTTGCATATGACCAGAGGAAAGACGAGGGCCACACACAATAGGTATTTGCAACAATTACACAGTAGAGGGAGGAGCAACTTCATAGCATTTTCAACACGTTTGTGACGTGCAGCATCTCATCAGATAAAAGATTCGTTGGTCGCCGCCCTCACTCCAGCAGCAGTCATTGTCCACTGTGGTCATAGTGGCGGCGGCGGAGGAGGATTTAACATAGTCAAATTTGCTATGATAGTTGCGGTACGAAATGGTTCTGTGACATGTCACAGATAAACATTCATGGCAACAATTTGTTATGGCCATTTTTTGCGAATATTTTTATATGAACGAGTATAAAAGTAAATTTGTTTTTTTTTATCGTTCATTTTTCATGGTTTATTAAGGATCGCTTTTCATCTCAGTTCTGTAGTAGAGATTGATATGGTATTGTTGTGACAGGTTGGAACGCAGATAAAAATTAATTGCATTTTATTAAAAAAGGAATGTTGGCGCCTTACTATCGAAAATGGCGAATTTATTAACGGAATTCGAAAGGACCAAACAATAAATTATTTCTTTTTTCATAGTTAAAAATTACTATTTTACACAATTTGCAAAAGCAAGTTATAAATTATGTACGTGCGAATTAATATAGGCATCATTATGTTTTAGTATTATCCCCAAAACCCCGTTTATTTAACGACAAAACTTTTCATGTTATGTAGATTTATACTTTTCCTGTAAATGTTCAAAAATGGTACTTTTTATACCCTCCACCTTTGGATGGGGGGTATATTCATTTTGTCACTCCGCTTGTAACACCTCTAAATATTGATCTGAAACCCCATAAAGTATATACGTTTATAATCGTCGTAAAATTCTATAACGATTTAGCCATGTCCGTCCGTCCGTCTGTTGTAATCACGCTACAGTCCGTAATAATAGACCTAGTTTGATCAAATTTGGTAGAAATATTTCTTATAGTTGCAGGTTGTTTGGGATTGCATATCGGTCAATGGCTTGATATACATAGCTCCTCTACAGAGGTCGCTCCAAAATACGGTTTTTGAGCCATAGATACCACATTTTTAAAGCAATTTAGCAGAAACTTTGCAATTTGTATTTAATTTTGACAAGAATTCAGCATTAAGCATTTTAACTGAATCTTTGCAGTTTGTATTTAATTAAGACAAGAATTCATCGAAGTAAAACTTTTCTAAATCAGTTCATATTTTGTTACAGTCCACCTATAGATGTTGTTCCCAAAAAGGCGTATTCAAGCTATAAACACCACATTTTCTAAGAAATTTAGCTGAAAATTTGCAATTTGTCTTCTATTTTGGCCGGAATTCATCTCAATAAAATGTAAACAAATCTAATTTTTTTAGTGTAGTCCCCGTGTAGGTGTAGCTCTCAAAAATGCTATTTTAAGCCATAAATAGAAAATTTTTCAGGTGACGAGTTTGGCTAAATTCTTTAGCCATAGTGACTAGTGACTAATAAACTAATATTTTGTGTAGAATTTCAGAGGATCAAATAAGTAGTAAAGAAGTTATTAAATAATCAATAATTCACTAAATATGAACCCTTTGTGGGGAGGTACTAGAAGGAGTGGATCAAAATGGCCCATCTTCGAACTTAGCCGGAGATAGTAAAGAATATTACCGCATACCAAATTTGAAGTCAATCGGTTACTCGTGCGCACCAGCCAGGAGACAGACAGACGGACGAAAAACGACCAAACTCCTTGTTACTCTATTGGCCCGTATCAAATGATGTATACCTTCGTATCACTAAAGTGATGGTATAACCAGTAAGGAAAGGCAGAAAGTAAGGCGGGCCAACTATATAATACCCTACACATCCCTAAAAATGCGATAAGGGTCATTGCGATAATAATTTGGAATAATTGGTAATTGAGTAAGAACATTCTGAACCGATAATCGCTAAATTGAGCAATATTCGTTCCTAAATTGAGAAACATCTTTCTGGAGAATTTTGTAATGATCGGAAGTAAAGTACAACTTCTATAGCGCTTTGTAACAAAATCAGGAGGAACAGGTTATATATTAATCTGAATCGATTTTCCCTGAATACTCATTCATGTAAAATAGAAACCTCTTTCTGTCGAATTTCGTACTGATCGAATATAAAATACACTCTCTACAGCGCTTAGATGTCAAATCGAGGCTAACATATATATGGGGGCTATATCTAAATCTGAACCGATTTTCTCCGAATTTGGCAGTATTCCTTCATATAATAAGAAACCTCTTTCTGCCGAATTTCGCTGTGATCTGATATAAAATACAGAATTTCGGTAGTAATTTTTAACGATTTCCAAACGTTGCACGTAAGTGAACTTTACCATGATGGAAATGTTGACTTCGACTAACGTTTTGACACTGAAAGATCATTAAGAAAGTTTGAGGGTGCGTTGACATAAAGATAGAAAATTGTTTGTCCCTATTAGAGAACCCTATATATATATCATGTGTTACACGCTTAGTCCTGATTCATGCTAGGCAATTTTTTAAAGCCAGTGTCAAAGTTTGTGGACGAGGCAGACAGATCTTTCCGCCCACCTTTCTCTCCGACAAACTTTGACACTTTCGGGATATTTATACCCTCACTTTAGTGATACGAGGGTATATATCATTTGCTACGGAGAAAAGTGTAACACATCGAAGGAGTGACCTAAGACCCCAAGTATGTTCGGTGAATATTCGTTTTGGGTAATTTTAAGTCGAATGAGCAATGTCCGTCCGTCTGTATGTCTGTCTGTCTGCTGGCTGGTGCGCACGATAACTCTCGAAAGGAGTAACCGATTGACTTAAAATTTGGTATGCGGTAATATTTTTATCTATCTCCGGATGAGTTCGAAGATGGGCCATATTGGTCTACTCCTTCTGGTACCTCCCACACAAAGGGTTAAAATTTAGTGAAATATTGATTCTTTAATAACTTCTATACTACTTATTCGAATCTTCTGAAAGTCTACAAATAATATTAGTATATTAGTCGCTATTACCTCGAGAAAAATGGGTGAAGTTGGCATGCCCCTTTTGGTACCTCCCACACAAATGGACCATTTTGCATCAAAATTTAACTGCTTAATGACCAAATCATACCAAAATTACATAGCTCGTAACTTGAATATGCCAGTGCACATAAACGGTTATAGTTCGGCACAATGCAATGTATTTAAGAATCTACTGTTTACCGAAAAATAGGTGTATTTGGAAAAACCCGTTCCGGTACCTCCCACAAAAATTGACAGATTTATTAGTGTAATGTTATATATTACATTACTCACAAAGTGGGGGTATACCTTAGTCGGTTTACCCGACTGAAACTTTCTTACTTGTTTTTATTCTTAATAATGTGATATTTCAAAATGGAATACAAACATTTTAGTTCAGTTTTAATTTAATTAATTTAAAAAAAGGGTAAAAATAACTAGATCATATACATATATTTACATTTGTTAAAAAATAATACATTTTGTTAAAATATTTCACATCTTAGCTTTGGAATAATTTTGGTGCAATTTCAGTTCGTCGTCTGAATTATTACTGACGTTATAGTTTTTTCAACTCGATAAATAAGTTTGACTAATTCAGTTTCTATTAAAGCCACATCGATGTGTCGTACCAAATCAGATTTTATATTATTACAATGCTCTTCGTGTTGTGGGACGCAAACTCTATTTGTGTTATTGTTTTATGTTTACTTGTTTATAATTAAATTTATGATATACCCTGGAACCATTGATCCATGTTTGACATTTTTAAGCCACTGTGCTATATTTTACACTTTTTGCCCCACTGTGCCCCGAAAACTACGAATACAAAAAAAATTAATACCCCGATCAGTTGTCATAAAGACATCCCTCGCTTCAATTTTCACCATTCTAATATTAGGCTTTAAATTTGGCGGTGGTACCATATTTATACCTTTCTGCCCATTGTACCTCTAAATTTTTAAAAAAAAATCTCCCTTTGTTCTTGTTTACGACCCAAGAGCTACTCTCACACCAAATTTCACGATTCTAGGTCTTGCCATTTGGATTTGGCTGTTGTACCACATTTTCCCTTTTTAACCCACTGTATAATGTTCGAAAATCCTGTAAATGTAAATGTTCGTAAATGTTCGAAAAATCCTGTCAATTTCAGAGTCTACCTCATAAGGGCTACCCTCACACCAAATTTCACGATTCTAGCTCTTGCCATTTGAATTCGGCTGTTGTAGTACATTTATCCCATTTTTCCCTTTTTACCCCACTGTGTGCGTAAATGTTCGAATTTCGAAAAATCCTGCCAATTTCTGAGTCTACCTCTTAAGGGCTAGCCTCATACCAAATTTCAAGATTCTAGCTCATTTCGTTTAGATTTGAAGGTGGTACCATATTTATCCCTTTTTGCCCCATTGTGCGGCTAATAGTACGAATTTCGAAACATCCCGCTTATTGCTCGTTTACGTCCCAAGGACTACCTCCCACCAAATTTCATGATTCTAGCTTCAACCGTTTGGCCTGGGCGATGATCAGTCAGTCAGTCAGCCAGTCACGCAACAATTTTATATACATATGTATGTATATAAATTATTAAAATATCCCCGGATTCATTTTAGAAAATCCCGGGATTCGGAATTTTTCGGAATCTGGAATTTTCGGGATCGGGATTTCCCGTTTGACATCGCTATACACGCTGAAAAAAATCGCTTCTGTAGTATATTGTCGCAAACATATTCTGCTTGAAACATATACATACATATATGAACTGTTTATTTTGAATGTGGCCGAATGGCTTTACTCGATTCATCATTGAAAATCGGGGGTTAATAAAACTAAAATGCAAAAATTTTCACTTAATATAGAAATATTGAAGCCTTGAGATGAACTGAATGTAAATAATATTCTACTCTTGGTTTAAAAACAGGATGACGTTTACAAAACTTTCAAAATAAACAGTTCATGTATTTAGATTTGCACGCACAAATATCATACGTTTGGGAGGATGTTGTTCTAAACAAAACTATGTTTTCATCCTAATATTTGTATACCCCCCTACACCACACGGTGGTACAGGGTATTATGAGTTTGTAACACCCAAAAGGAAGAGATAGACCGATCGTTTTTTATACCGATCGACTTGGAATCACTTCCTGAGTCGATTTAACCATGTCCGTCCGTCCGTTTGTGGATGTATCGGTGGAATCAAAGTGCAAGCCGTATTTTTTGTCTGGTTGTGGTGAAATGTAGCACAAAAATTGGTGAAAATCGGTTCAGATTTAGATATGTATATCCCCCATATGTATGTTACTCCCGAATTGACATGTAAGCTCTGTGAAAATGTATTTTATATCCGATCAGTACGAAATTCGGCAGAAATAAAGGCTTATTATTACATGAATAAACACTGCCAAATTTGGCGAAAATCTGTTCAGATTTATACATTTCCCTTATATATATGTATGTTTCCACCGACTTGATATGTACGCGCTGTAGAAACTGTATTGTATATCCGATCAGTGCGAAATTCAACAGAAAGAGCTTTCTTAATACATGAAAGAACACTGTCAAAATGGGGTAAAATCGGTTTAGATTTGTATATATCCCCCATATATATGTTCCTACCAATTTGATATCAAAGCGCTATATAAGTTGTACTGGTGGAGCTAAGTACTTTTTTAACTGAAATGAAACCAGTTATGCCAAATTATTATTGCAATGTCTCTTTTCACTTTGTTGGGAGGTGTAGGGTATTATATAGGTCCGTCTATATAATACCCTATACCTCCCGACTTTGTTTTTCCTTACAGGTTTTATAAATCTTATTTGGTATATATGGTATGTTTGCCGGAAACATACGAAAATCATCCTCAGAACATTTGTCGGCTGTCTGGCTGGTGTGCACTATAACTCTCTAAAGGAGTGACCTATTGACTTAAAATTTGGTGTGGTAATTTACTCACCGAAGGCCGAATGCGAGGCCATTACCAGTCTCTTGCTTAAGGCCGGATACGATTAATCGGTCGAACTCTTATGTTATTGGCCCACTCTTCCTTGTACTTCCCACAAAAAATATTACTTTTTATTGAAATATGTAATCCCTTGTAACTCCTATACTATTTAGTCGAATACTTAAATGTAGCAACATGCCACACCTCCTTTGGTGCATCCCAGACAATGACCATTTTGAATCAAAAATTAGTAATGGATAACTTTTAAACCTCACACTTACGCTTGAAATTGTGTACAGTGTTTTGTTTTTACAGTTCCTAAAGTTGGTTGTTATTTCGGCACTCATTTTGGGAGACCAAATAGCACAAAAATTTAGTAATACATAACCAGTATACACAAACAGTTGAATTTCATTGCCCCGTAATGTTTTTTAAAAACCCACTCGTCAGATCAAAATTGGAGTATTTGTCAACTCATTTTGGTACCCCCCAACCAAACTGACAAAGTCATACGAAACTAATTTCCCCAGAACATCTGACTCTATATTTTATTATACCTTTCTTATGAATATAGTCTGTCAAAGAATGGGTAAAATTTTTTCAGGCAATGTACCAAATACCATACTGTATTTCTCGCAAAGACGGAATGAACTTATCTTACTAGTTATATCAGACTCAAAAATCCTAAGCCTTTTAGATTGTCGAAGTTTTTCGCTTTTTCCTGGCTCTTCTAAAAAATGTATTATTATTGTAATAACTTATTACTAATAAGTAAAACTTGCATTTATACTCTGTACTGAAATAATACAAAAACAGAACCCAAATCCAAAAATATTCCCAACCGCCAAAATCACAAAATAAACTTGTATTTTCATAGTTTTTCATTTTAATTCATTTATTTATTGTTTTATTATAATTGTGGCATAATTGACGAATAAAATAATAATATTAATAGGATGACTATCATTACGTGTTTTGTTTTTCTCTAAAACTATAATATTTTCTTAACTTCATTTCTTTGATTCGTCTTTTATATTTTTGTGTAGTAATCTTGAAATTGATTTCTTTATTATTATTTATTTCATTTTCTGAAATTAAATTTATGATTAGACTTACACCTATGACGACCGCTGGGCGCAAACGAAATGGTAAGATAAAAAGAAACAGAACTTATAAATAAGTGTAAATAAATCATCATCACAAAAAAATCGGTATCTATATAGAAGACTGTCTTGCGTTGGGTTGGGTTGGTAATATTGTATTCTTGAGTTGCTGAGTGGCGATAACGAAAATAGAACAGCCAACGAATAAAAATAATATACTAATGATAAATTAACCAAAGAGAAGAATAATTTATAATGAAAAACTCAACAATTTGTTTTCAGTTTGTAAAGCTCTTTTTTAAATTTGGAGAGCAAAAAAGAGCCCCATAAATATGAAGTGTTTATTGAAAAAAAATAGTTGAAAGAAAAAAGTAGGTTTTAATGAAAAACAATTTTGAATTTTAATGAAATTAACAAAATATGCGAATACTATTAATAGGTTTTTGGAAATTAATTTAGTACATATGTATTTAATTCAAAAAACAAAAGCACAGCTATAGAATGTTTTGTTTGGTTTCCCACATAAATGTGGTGTTGTGTTCTTTTGTGGTAAGTTTAATTAGAAATCTCATTGCTGGGAGGAGATAGGGTGGAGTGCATGCATCCATCACAAACGCTTAACTTTAGCCAGTTATTTACAAATCCTTGTCGAACAAGAATTCACCCAAAGCACCATGGTTGGTCATCATCTTCTTGAGGGTGCTCAATTTACCAGCCAATTCACGTTGTCCGTGCAATTGTTCTTCCAAATAGACACCGGTCAAGTAGTCAACCAAATGATAGTAGTTGTATTTCTTTTCACAGGTGTTGATCAATTTACGAATGGACTTGGTGACTTCAGTTTCCAACTTAAGAGCATCTTCCAAAGCGGCTGCACCACTTTCCCATTCTTCTTGGCTGACAGTCTAAACGAAGTTGGGGAAGAACAAGAAAAGGGGAAGGAAGAATAGGAGTGCAAAGGTTAATAAATTTTGTGTTGAAAGGTTCTAATACACTAGAGGAGAGAGAAATGGAGAATCTTAAACTATTTAAAAAACACTTACGGGAGTGGTAATCAAATCGGTAACACTATCAGTCAATTGACCACGCATGGACAAGTATTCAATCAATTTGGAGCCATGATCACGTTCTTCCTTGGCTGATTTAAAGAACAATTCAGCGAAACCGGGACGATTGACAGTATCACGAGAGAAGTAGGCACCCATGGCCAAGTACTGATAGGAGGCATGAATTTCCTTTTGGATTTGATTACGCATGGCAACCAAACAGTCACCGCGCAAATCAATCCAATCGGTAGGCAATTCAGGGTTAGCCAAGGAGCCTGTAATTTAAGATTTAGAAGAGAAAATTGTTTTAAAATTGAAAAGTAATTAAAATTTGGCTTAATACTAAAGGGGGCAAATGGAAAGGGTGCGGAAATGATAAACGAAATGATGAAGAGGGAAACACGGCGATGAAAAGTGAATGAAAATAACTAATAAAAAGAAATTATTGGGAACATTTTTACAAGAAATGAAGAATAAAACAAAGCGAATAAATTTAGAATTAAATGGAATTTGCGGAAAAGTGGATTTCTTTGTTTATCCGATTTTTGGGCTCAAATGAGAAAAGGCGATATGAACAAAAACAACAGGATCCAAATTGAAGTAAAACAGGGTGTTGAATGGATTGTATTGATAAAGGGAAATTATAAAGGGAGTTTGTCCAAGAAACGATGCCAAGAACATTTCGAAGGCAACTCAAAAATTCTAAGAAATTAAGATTACTGTGAGTATTTTAGAAAAATCGTATATAAAATGTACGGGTCTGTTCTGTAATCACGATGATTTGATATCACGGTGATTTTAAAATCACCGGCGACTTAACAACACTTTTGGAGTTCGAAATCACCCGAACAATATTTTTTGGGAGGCAATGAATAATAAACCGAACGATTTCGAACTTCAACAGTGATTGTAAGTCGCCGGTGATTTTAAAATCACCGTGATATCAAATCACCTTGCTACAGAACAGACCCGGTAGATGCCGAATGCCTATTATCCATCTGCTGCGAGAAGAATATCTGTTGGTTGAAGGCGGTTTTCCGTCCTTCTATCTTTTTTTAAATGCATACTTCGGCAGATCAAAAAATTTCGAATTTAAATCACAGCGTCTATATTAGAAGGAATTCCACAAATTGTGATGGCCTTCAAAATTTAGCTGCTAAACGCGTCAGTCCAGAGAGGGAATTTAACCACTTTTTGGAATGAAAATCTATATAGATAACTTTATCTGCCACAAACATCAATCCAGAGAGGGTGCCCTGCGTTCAAAGACTTTTGTCCGTCCTTCGGTCTTCCGTAAAGACAAGAAGGTTATCTGTAGGCTGAAAGAGTCTCGTCTTGTAATGTAAAGTGTAAATATATTTAAGATTTCTTTTAATACATTGAGAAGTATGCGCCAGTTTGTGATCGTCCTCAAAGATTAGTTGCCATAAGCCTCCGCCCAGAGAGTGATACGTCTCCACGTTTCAAGAGGGTTGTCAATGCATCAGTCTGCCTGTCTTCTCTAAAGAAATACAATTTCAAATTTTGAAACAATTTAAAAACTGAGACTACATTAGAAATAATGCTACAGTTTGTGATCATCTTTAAAGTCTAAATGATAAACGCTCCTCTCCAGGAAGGGAAGCCGCTGCTACGTTCAAAGAGGGTTGTCCCCTCTACCTTCTTAAAAACGTTTTGTCCGTCTGTCTTTTTTTTATAAAAGAGATATTTGCACACATTTTGAAATAAAACTCTATCTAATACTACTATTGACTACATTGAGAATAATGCGCCAGTAACCGATCGACTTAAAGTTTAGCTTTCAAAAGCAATCGTCCAGATAGGGATGCCCTGCATTCAAAGAGTGTTGTCCGTCCATCGGTCTTCCCTAAAGACAAGAGGGATATCTGTGGGCTGAAAGAGCTTTGTCCTTCCATCTGTCTAATTTAAAAGCAAATTTATCCACATTTTTAAATAAAAATCTCTTTAAGATCTATTTTATTACATTGAGATATATGCGACTGTTTTTGATCGTCCTCAAAATTAAGCTGCCAAAAGCGTTCGTCTAGAGAGGGTTGTCCAACCCTCTAGAGAGGGTTGTCCATGCAGTCTGCCTGTCTTCTCTAAAGAAATACCTATTCACATTTTGACACGAATTTAAAAAGAGAGACTATTTTAAAAAAGAATGCTACAGGTTGTGATCATCTTCAAAGTCTAGCTTTTCTACAGAAAGGTATAGCGCTGCGTTCAAAGAGGGTTGTCCCCTCTGTCTTTCCTAAAGGCTGGAGGATTATCTGTTGGTTAAAAATTTTGTCCGTCCGTCTGTCTTGTTTTGTCTAAAGAGATATTTACCCAAATTTTTAAATAAAAATCTATTTAAGAGTACTTTTGACTACATTGAGAAGAATGCGACAGTTTTCGATCGTCATCACAGTCTAAATGCCAAAAGCAGCCATCCAGAGAGGGATGTCTCTGCGTTTCAAAAGAGGGGGACTTTCCCGTCCTGCTTTCCCTCTTTTTTTTTCTGTGACGACCTATTTACCCATATTTTGCAAAGAAAAACAACAACAATTTCACAATAAGTTTGCCGCTTTTGTCTGAGTCTCAATTTCATCACAATGGGTCGTCGCAGCGGCACTTTTTGCGCCCGTTCTATCGTCTAATTGATATTTTCCCTCTGCAAAACATCTCCCGCCGAGAACAAGGGAAGCCAAGGGAAAAAGTAACATAATTAGATGTCGTCAGCATGAAAAAGGTAGAGGAATTGTTTCTCTCAATTGAACAAAAGAATACTACCGACAATTAAAACGCAAGAGAACAAGACGAATTGCAGTTCACTATTACGGACGTTGGGTAGGGTTGAGAATTAGAAAAGATCTTAAGATCACATTGCAAAGATTCTTTTTTTAAATAAAGGCCTTGAGCAAAATTTTAATGACGGAGGGTTTTAGGTTAGGTTAGTTTGTGGGAAAATAAGAAAATGCGATGTTTATTTTATAAAAAAGTTACAATTTAAAAGCAAAACGATCTAAGCAATTCAAGATTAATATGCAATCCGTCGTACACAGAAATAAGGTTGATTCCCTCAATTAAACAAAGTAATTTACAACTTTTTGCTAAAGTAAGGCAAGTCAGACAATTGTCGGTAAAGGTGTACCCTTACTTTATTAGTAATGTAGTATGAAATAATTAATAATAAAATCATTATTGTAATTTAAAATCAGTAAGTAGGCCAATTAAAGGTAAATCACAAAATTCTTCAAAAATAATTAGTTTGCGCTAATAATTTTACTGTAGGTTCGATAAAGTTGCTAATACAGTGTAGAAAAAATCATAACTAATCCTAGACAAAGAACTTAATAACTTTTTAAGTAATTATAGCAATAGCAGATTGCTATTACAGTTAACAATAGTCATTGCTAAGCAAAAAATATTCTAATGATTTCAAGTACAACATGAAATTTCCAGAAAATTGAAAATATCTTCACAAAAAACGTCATAATCGAAAAAAGGTAAATTCATTGATTGTCGGTTCAAAAATCTAGAAATGTTCAAATTTCCTCACATAACGCGATCAATTAGTCATCCTCAGAAGGAATACTTCCAGTCGAATATAAAGTTTCCAGAATATTTTAAATATGGTCGTTATCTATATATGGGTAAATTCCCTCATTCCAAAAATGTAGAAATATAGAATTTCGTCACAACATGATTCATTAGTTGTGCTCAGAAATATGGTAAATTCCCTCAATAAAAAACGTTTTTTATCGAAATTGTTTAGAAAGCAGCGCTGAGTGGCATTCACTGGGAAACATAAGAAAACCTGATGTTTATTCTATAAAAGTTGAAGATTTGAAAGCACATTTGGTATAATTGAGATGAAAGTATATTGATGGTTTAATATAAAAGGGGCGTATCTTGATTTTATTGCTCCTTTACAGGGGCATGAAAAAACGAATAAAAACCAAACAAATTCTTTGACTTGATTTATAGGGTTTTTACAACACAAATAAATGCTTCATTAAACTATAGCCCCGGAAAATCAAAAAAAAAAATAAGGTGAATTTGACAGTTTTCGACCAGAATAAACGGAATACGCATTTACGACAAAAATCAATATACACCCTTATTATATATATTAAGCCATCGATATGCTCTATTCTTTATTTCGATTGTGGTTTAAATTGGAATTTTCCGCTGGGAATCAAGTTTCTAAATTTTTTTTCTTTGGACACAAATATGTTTCTTTCTAATGTATCAAGTATTTTTGAATAAGAAAATAGAGGCAATCTGCGTTTACAGAGAATACTCCAGTCTTCAAACATAGATTATGGATGATTTTACGAATAAGGAATTCGGATTCAATCCGCTCGAAATACAGAACAGGGGTGATAGTATCAAAATTCAAAATCAGGAAAGGACTAATTAATAGGATGCATAGCGTATTTCCCTAAAAATTGCAATCTAATCCTAATAAAGTAGAATAAATAGATGATTATAGAAATTGGGTAAATTTCCGTAATTGAATTTAATAAAAGAGAAGTAAATAAATTAAGTTTATATGGCAATAAAATCAATTATTTCTTTGCTGCAAGGCCTCTATAAAAATCTATTATTAAAAGACGGCATTGTAGAGAAGTTTTTTTAGAAATTATTGTGAAAATAGAGCTAAAATTATACTATTAATCCTTGATTTATTTGTAAATATATCTATTGTTTTATTATAGCTTTAAATTTGGGGAGCATAGATATCATAAAATATCAAAATAACAAATATTTGTCTCCAAAATAAAATTCAAAACTAATCTAACCATAAATAATAAACATAACTTTAAATTTGAACTTATTAGGACTGTTGTACAAAGAGAAAAAAAAGAAAAATAAGCACACACATAAATAAAATTTAATTCCGTGCTTTGAAATGAGATTAAAATCAATTATTTCTCTCTGTTAGTAACAACAATTGAAAGAGATATTCATTTAAATAAATACATATGTATATTATTGAATGATAGATAATTGGCCGTGTGCAAAACTCGGTTGTTGAGTTTGTTTTGAAAAGAGCAATAAAGCGAGAGATTGTGCTCCTCGTATTCTCTGGGGGAGTACCACGACACATTCATAGTTGCCTCTCGATCTTTTGTTCTATGCGGGTTCATGTGAACTTTTCTTATCATTTATTTATATTTTTTTCTACGTTTTGCAGACGACAATATTGATCAAGTGCTGTTTTTTTACATCATGGCGGCGGCTTTGCTTTATTTTGTATTTATTTATTTATTATTATAATTGTTGTTGCTCTGTCTGTGTGGTTGGTTGGGGCCATGTGGTGTGGTTTTGTTTAATGTTTTTTTTTCTTTCTTTTCAGATTCATTGTTTATTTGCTGAGTTAGTAATTCAAAGCTCTACTCAAACCGTGTGCAAAACTAATGTCTGAGGGTAAGTAGAGGTATCAAGCGTTTCTGAGAATTAGACAATATAATTTGAGAGTCGAGCTTCAAGTTGAGATTTAAGATTTGTCGTCATATTATTTAAAAATTAGATGCAGAAACTGAGGCTGGGGAGTAGTGCAATAAATGAGAGATCAAAGAGCTAATTAAATAAAGAATAATCTTGAATGAATAAGAACAAAGTCTTTGAAAATAAACACAGAATGAAAAAATCACACAAATCGGCTTTCAAATTTAAGGGGGATTTTTTGATGAATTTATATTACATAGATGAAGATGACAGAGAAGAGGGAAAGTCCCTCAATTCGAAGGAGAACACAAAGAAGTTGACATAATACATAATTATAAAATTGATAAAAAAAAATAGAATATAAAATTTTAATGCTTTTACTCGAAAGAAAATTGATTTAGAGAAAATAATTTGAATAATTTGTTCTAAAGAAAATAAATATAAAAATTGCAGGACTTGTCACAGAGTTAAATTTCGTTCGGAGGTGGAATGAAAGCCGAATTTTCTTTTACAGAAAATGTAAACAGCTCAGCTGTTTTCTTGTTTTAATCTTTAAATATTGTTTGTCATCTTAAAACATTGAACTATATAGACCGTTCTATCGACTCAAATAAAGATTTCATACATTTCTCTAAATTTTACGTTTTTTTAAATCAAATCCGAAAGCTCTTCAAAATATCAAACATAAAACCATTTTTTATCCCGGAATTTCCAAAGAGGAATTGACTTAAGGTGCCCATAGCCGAGTACTTCCACAGTTCATGCCGATGAACCCATTTTGTACGTCTGTGAATGAGTTTTAATAAACACACATCAATCAAAATTTTATTTTTTTCATCATTTTAATTTTTTAAAAGGATTTTGAAAATTAGTATAGGCCTACAAAATAACTTTTTATGGAAGGTCTCTCTAATATAAGTGATTTAATTCCTATGAATATTTAAATTTCTACATCATCAGGAAGTAATTTAGTTCATATTTTTCTTTAATGATTCACATTTTGTTTACAAAGAAAGTATAGATTTCTTATTATGAAATTATGTTGGCTTTGTTCCAAAGTTCGACTTTGATTTACGTCAACACAAAAACAAAACAATGAACCAAAAAAAAAAATGCCGTGTGCAAAACTATGTTACGAGAAAAGAGAATATCGGAAATTAATAGAAGCGACGAGAATTTCTCTCGATTCTACAGAGATGTTATCTAATTTACAGCCATGTAAGGTGTAACAGTGAAACTGTTAAATTTAACAATGTCTGTTAGGTGTTTGTAACATAGAGAGAACTAATGTAATGGTAACATATCCATACATGTCATTTACAATGTTAGGCAAAATTTCACGATTTTGTTAGCAGAAGAAAGTGAAAGGAAAAGCTGCTAAAAATTACATCAGAATAAAAATCTAGAAATTGTTGATTGTTAAATGCGAGAAAATTGTTTACAGAACGGGAAAATTCAGTGGAAAAGGGAACTGAAACTGAAATCGATTTTAATCAAAGGGGTAACTGAAAATGATCAAAACGGCAGGGATCCGCGGCTTTCTGTGAGAGTTTTGTTGCGTAAATTTTTCGTACACAAACGTAGCTTTTTGTTGTATTGTACACTATTAAAAAATGAGCCGTGTCTCCCTGAAATATTCAGAGCACATAAAGTACTATGTAGAATAGTTCACTCTCAGGTCCATATTATAGGAACTTAAATCGCAAAAAAAAAAGAAAATTTCAGGTATGTATAGGTTAGTTGGTTTGACATGAGCATTAAGAATGATGCTCAAAGCAGTGAGGCAAAGAGTCAAACGGCTGATAAGCCCTGATATAAAGGAAGAACAAGGGCAATGACTTTAAGGGTTTTTGTAAACCAATCAGCATAAATTTCGCTATTTTTTCCAAGAAGCTGTTTACCTGTACCGCTACATTTAGAGAAATATAATATGGAATTTGGCATTTTGTGTGTATGTGAGATATCGGAGGGGCTTGACATACACGTCCATATTCTGTAGCGTAATGGTTTTTGTACTCGTACACTGGTATTAAAGTTATGATCCCTTCGATCTGAGCCCCTTTTCTGTGGGTGATGCCAGAAAGGACTTGACAAATACGCCCATTTTTCAATGAACATAAGGCACATACATTGTTCAGAATGTTAACCTTCTACGTGCAGTGAGTGATATTAATGTTATTAGATGTTAATGTTTTTACAAACTGATGTCTTTGCCTGGAAGGTACTTAAAGGAAATTGACAATACACCCTTTTATTGTAAGAAACTACAGAAGATTCCGATAATTAATAGGTATAGAAGTTGTGATATTTAATATGTAATGGATGGTCGAATATTCGCTTTTTGAACTACGGTCGACTCGCAGCTGCGATTTGACTCTGTTGGACTATTATTTATGGGAACGCAAACCATCCAGAGACGATTCTTGACTTGAAACACGAAATTGCAGCCATAGAGGGCCACACAAGCGAAAATGTGTTGAAAAAATGGGTCGACACAGAATAGGCTACTGCAAGGCCAGCCGCGGCAGCCATATGAGTGAAGTCGTGTTCCATCATTAAACGGAATGTTGAGGCATTTCAATAAAGGCAAAAATCATTGAAAAATATGTGTGTATGTATGTTGTTTTTTGTGGGACACCCTATAGTTGTTCTAGGAATGACTAACGTCAAATAGTGAAAAGTGGCCTTTATGGTTTTGCATAATGACATGTTTGTGAGGTTAAGTCCGGGAATCCTGAAAATGTTAAGGACTTGTAAAAAATAACATAACATCTTCATGTAATGTTGCCTTGGAATGATATGGATTTTAACAGAGTGGTGGCGATACCATAACAACAACCGTTACAAAATCACACTCCCCCACTCTCACTTTTCTTGACTATTTCGTGTTATGAAATATAAAGATGAAGCAGAAAAGAGAAAAAATTAAGCAAATACATATGTACATATGTACATAGTTATGCAAAAACTAATCGATTATTATAACGGCGAATAGATTGGTGAATAAACAAGTTAAACAACTCGTTTCGACACAAACAGGGTCAACATTGACTCCGAATAAAATGACGTTTAAAATACATGGTTGTTTTTGTTAAAACGGAAGTTGCGATATGTGAATGATATAAAAACCGGAATTGGAAAAAAACTAAAGACAAATTGTATAGAGATAAGAAATAAACAAATCAATACATATAAAAAGCAAAACATCTGTTTTCCAAAGGTAGATAAACAATGTTAAAGAAGGCCATGACTTAACAGAAAAAGTTGAGGGCAATTTACAAAAAAAAAAAATAACAGACTGAAACAGAGAGTTTAACCCTCTCTCTCTCTGTCCTAATGAGAACTGCAGTTATGCTCTTTGTTTTGTTCACACCGCATATACTAAAGAATTATGTATGTATGCCTGTGTTTTTTCTTTCTTTGTTGTCTTATTTTCTTCGTGTTATTTGTAGATGTTTTTTACAAAAATTACCATGAAATGCGCACTTTATTATTGAACATTTTTATATGTTATATGAAAATGAAAACATTATTTTTACATTCAAAATTATATAGTAAAACACTCTACTTACATTTAAGTTCGGCAAAAACGGCTGGGGCGACAACGGCCAAAACGCAGAATCCCACTAAGAATTTCATCATGTTGCTGCTTTGGTTATTGGTTTTTCGTTCTTTATAATTGAAAATCACAGTTGAAATGTTTATTTTGTGACAAAAATTGGAATTTTTGCTATTTTCGTTGGAGGAGAATGTCTCACTTTGCTAGATGCACAAAAGAAAATGAATTGATTTGGTCAATTGTTCCACAATTAAATACAAAACACAATTCAACTTCACACACTGTGTCGTCTGTCAGTTGGGGCCTTTTGTTGTTTTGGGATTATGTTTTTTGCTTCTTCGTTGTGTTGTTATATTAAACTGTCAGAAACCTTTATACGCACTGGCATAGAAGGCGGCGACCGTCGTAATTGAGTTTTTTTGATTTGATGCGAAGAAAAGAAAGTTTCGGTATAGTACCTTTTGACAATTGAAATCTTTTTGCTTTAATTTCAATAATTCCCTCGTCGAGGAGGTTCTTCTTTGTTGTTTTGCGTTTGTTTAACACACAGGAGCGTACGAGCGAACAAATGTGAACTGTTTGATGTCGGAGTGGTGTTAAACACTTTTAAATATGGGAAAAATAGCTGTGGAGCGCAAGCAAAAGCAACACACATACACACAAACTCTCGCACAGCCCCACTGAGTGTTTTTGGTTGTCAAGAAATAATCTCTTGGTCTCTCAATCCAATCGTTTAGTCTCTCTCTCAAAATAAAATAACTTTTTCTTATCGGTATTTTGTACACACAAACCAAAATGTCGTCCAATTGGAATTTGCTTTGTCGATAATAACTAATGCGACACGTTTCTAAAAAAACTATTCAATTGCTCATCAATAATGGAAATTGGAAATTAAAGGAAATCAAACTGCACTCTGCACTTTTGTTGTTGATTTGCATCCACTCCAATAATATGGCTGTCATGGCGTCTTTGCCTGTGATGGTTGTTTTTCTTTTTCACCCAACAGCTGTTCATTGTTTTTGTTTGTGTGATTGTCATTGCACTCTTCCACATATGACATAGTAGTATGTATAAACATAGTAGGCCGACTAGTAGAGTTGCCATGTTAGACATGTTTTATCTGTCGTGTGATATGATAAGACTGAAGTATTTTAAGATGGCTGGCCTAGAAAGGATTTGCGTTTGGGACGACTGCAAAAACCACGTCACTTATTAGTTTGTAACGTGACCGAATTATTGTATTATAGGAATTTCATCATATCATTTTGATAACTTTTGATACATATTGGATACTAATTTTGGATGTCAAATTTGACATCGATTTTGAAGCGCCTTTAATTTATAGAATTTACCGACAAAACGTGATGACATGACACATCAGAAGACGATTTTGGATCCTGGCAACAGTGGGTGGCGCATTTCGCACGTCATTCAATGACGCTCGTACGTTAGAATTCATAGTTTCTTAACCTTCTAAAGGGAACGTTAAAAGGAATTAAATTTAATAAAAATGGACAATCAATAAGTCCACAAATAACTTTATATAAAAACATTAAAGATTGTAAACATCACCGTTCAGATAATATTGGAAGGTGAATAAGTTCACACCTGCATTCATAGGTGAAGGTGAATAAGTTCACACCTGCATTCAACTCTGACAAAATTCATGAAAGTCAGTTCAGATTTATATATTGCCCCCATCTACATACAATATTTCTTCTTATTCTGTTCTAATAAGGTTGTAACTTTTTTCAATAGCCTTTTTTGGCAAATCACGTGTGAGTCGTGTCATGCTGTCATGTTATTTTTGTTAAGTATTGTTTGGCATTCCATCATGGAAAGACTTACGCCTGAACAACGTTTACAAATCGTTCAGCTTTATTACGAAAATTCACGTTCTGTGAGGAATGTGTTTCATGCACTTCGCTCAACTTATAGTCAACATAATCGGGTCTTACGATCACGTGTGAGTTGTGTCATGCTGTCATGTTATTTTTATACCCTCACTTTAGTGTGACGAGGGTATATATCATTTGCTACGGAAAAAAGTGTAACACGTCGAAGGAGTGACCTAAGACCCCAAGTATGTTCGGAGTAAATCCGTTTTGGGTCATTTTAAGTCGAATGAGCAATGTCCGTCCGTCTGTCTGTCTGTCTGTCTGTCTGTCTGTCTGTCTGTCTGTCTGTCTGTCTGCTGGCTGGTGCGCACGATAACTCTCGAAAGGAGTAACCGATTGACCTCAAATTTGGTATGTGGTAATATTTTTTTCTATCTCCGGCTAAGTTCGAAGATGGGCCATATTGGTCCACTCCTTCTAGTACCTCCCCCACAAAGGGTTAAAATGTTGTGAAATATTGATTCTTTAATAACTGCTATACTACTTATTCGAATCTTTTGAAATTCCACACATAGTATTAGCTTAGTAGTCGTTATCAACTCGAGAAAAATGGGCGAAGTCGCCACGTCCCTTTTGGTACCTCCCATACAAATGCACCATTTTGCACCAAAAGTTAACAGCTTATAACATTAAAACCAGTGTATAAAAATACTTGAAATTTTGTACAGTGTAATGTTTTTATAGTGTCTATAGCCCTGTGAAAAATGGGCGTTATTGCCACGCCCCTCTTTGTACCTCCCACACAAAATGCCCAAATCATACCACAATTTAATGTCTGATAACGTTTATACCAGTGCACATAAATGCTTATAAGTCGGCACAGTGCAATGAATTTAAAGTATCTAATGTGCAGCAAAAAAAGGTGTATTTGATAAACCCCTTCTGGTACCTCCCACACAAATTGACAGAATAATTCGAGTAATATTCAATATTACATTACTCACAAAGTGAGGGTATACCTTAGTCGGTTTACCCGACTGAAACTTTCTTACTTGTTGTTAAGTATTATTTGGCATTTCATCATGGAAAGACTTACGCCTGAACGACGTTTACAAATCGTTCAACTTTATTACGAAAATTCACCTTCTGTGAAGAATGTGTTTCGTGCACTTCGCTCAACATATAGTCAACATAATCGAGTCATCGAAAATTGGACTCAACGGATGGACCATCTGAGACGTAGCCGCGGCCAACATTTGATAGACATAATCCTCAAAAAATAAATGCCAAAGAATGTTCTTGCAAATGATAATAAACATTCCCCATTCAATTTGAATTTTCTGTGTTTTTTTTCTTTTAAAAAGTAGGGAACCTCGAAATGGATCACGCTATATAAGTATAAGGTATCATATAGTCAGCTCAGTTAAGAAGTCAAATCTTTGCTAAAATTTGTATACCTTAAATCAAAACACAGACCTATGACATCTATTATTCGTGTGAATGGTTTCGGGTATAAATAAAACCAACAACCAACCAAAACAAATTTTCAGCGATTAGTCTCTATAGCATTAAGAAATAAAATCGGGGAAATGCTATATCTAAAAATGGACCGATATTGCCCAATTTCAATTCCAAGTTACCTGAAGCTATATGATGTATCCGTACCAAGTTTCCGTCATCTTGCTCAATTATTACACATTGTAGCGTGATTACAAAAGACGGACGGATGGACAGGCGGACATGGGCTTATTTATTATATTATACTTACATATAAAGGGTGTCCCAAGAAGAGCGCAATTTTTTAATCTCGCAACATTCGAAGTGTCATTGTTTGACATTTGAATAATTGTTATTGTTTGTTAGTAGAAGGTACGAGGTTAGTAAAAATGGAGCGCTACACGAATGAACAACGCATTCTCATTGTGAAATTGTTTTACCAAAATGGTGAAAGTTTTGCGGCTACAGTTCGCAAATTGCGATCAATTTGGGGTCACAATAATGCTCCAAAAGAGTCAACTGTAAAGAGATTAATGGATAAATTTGCCGAAACTGGGTCTGTTAGTGATGTAAAGACAACAACGCGCCATCGACCAGGTCGATCGAGCGAAAATGTCGCAGCTGTACGTGATGATGTCGATCAAACTCCATCCACCTCAATTCGATACCGAGCTCAGCAAATTGGTGTCTCCAAATCCACTTTGCAGCGAATTTTGAAATGATAACCAGTTTTTTCTTGCCTAGAATTGAAGAAATGAATGTGGAGGGCATGTGGTTCCAACAAGACGGCGCCACATGTCATACAGCCAGAGAAACAATTCAATTGCTGCATCAGTCATTTCCCGGTCGTGTTATTTCGCGTTTTGGAGATCAGAATTGGCCGCCTAGATCGTGCGATTTAACACCATTAGATTTTTTTTCTTTGGGGTTTTTTGAAGTCGATGGTTTACGCGAATAAGCCGACGACGACTCAAGCCTTAAAAGACGAAATTGGACGCTGCATTAATGAAATACCGCAGCATTCATGCAAAACGGTCATTGAAAATTTCATTAAAAGATCGCGTGCATGCCAGCAAAGCCGCGGCGGCCATCTGCACGATATATTGTTCCATACATAACCTCATTCTGTCTGCTTTACGATATAATAAAGTTTCACGATTTTTTCTTAAATATCTGTGTTTTATTTAAAATTAAAAAATTGCGCTCTTCTTGGGACACCCTTTACATGTGTACATAGAAACAAATGTTTACAATGACCGTAATAATTAGTAAATTCAAATTAAGACATTTTAATAAATATTAACCCCCAATTTCACAAACTCCGATTAGAGCTAACACACAGTTAAAAAATTGCATACAATTTGACAGCTATAACTGTAGGTTAGCTCTAACTGTAGGATAACCGGAGATTGTGGAATTGGCCATAAGTCCAGTTTCTTAATACTATGTAAATTATTTTTAATTTAAGTAGGAATTATACGCATCTCGAATGATCAGAAGAATGGACAACACAGACCTTAAATTATACAGATGTGCCGTCAGCCAGAAACGTCAAAATCTATCAGTTACGAACGAATAGGAATGAAATGTCACTCGCGAAAATACACTTTTCCGCGAACATAGTCAGAACTTTGTTTGCACTTATCGATTAATATTAATTTTTTAATTGTGACAATTACAAAAAATTTGGGAAAATCGGTCCGAAATCCGCGTAAAACATCACTCTTTAAAGTCCTACTCGTTGAAATTTCACTTTTCCGAAATACACTTTTCCGCGAACATAGTTAGAACTTTGTTTGCACTTATCGATTAATATTAATTTTTTAATTGTGACAATTACAAAAAATTTGGGAAAATCGGTCCGAAATCCGCGCAAAACATCACTCTTTGAAGTCCTACTCTTTGAAATTTCTATTCGTTCGTAGGTTTAGGTTAGGTTTAGGTTAGGGTGGCAGCCGTATTTTTTTACAAGCTCACATAGACCAGTTTAGGTCCCTAGTGTTACCACGGGCTGAAATGCCCCTCATCGAAACCAACCTGTTTGATATATAAATTTATCGATAGTACGAATATCAGTACTGGAAAGATCTGTTAGGCTGCCTAAAAAGGCCGACCCCAGTATATCCAGTCGTCGTTTACTCAAAGCGGGACAGTCGCAAAGCAAGTGCTCAATGCTCTCCACTTCTTCCTCATCTCCACAGCTTCGGCAGAAGTCATTGGACTCAATACCCAATCTTTTGGCGTGTTCGCCTATCAAGCAGTGTCCCGTCAGAACCTGTACTAACGTAGACAATCGTTTCCTCTCTAGTGCGAGGAGATATTTTGACCTTCTCAGGTCATACCTTGGCCAGATTTGTCTAGCTACCCTGCAGGTGCCGATTTCTGTCCATCTATCGTTGGACTGCCTGATTGCCTCTTGCCTAAGCCAAAGCTTGCACGTGGATAGTGGCGCACCAATATATGCAAATTCTTCGAGAATTTGTAATGTCGTCCCTTTCCTAGCAAGTTCATCGGCTTTGCAGTTCCCCGGGATATCCCTATGCCCAGGCACCCATATGAGGTGTATATTAAACTGCTCAGCCATCTCGTTAAGAGATCTGCGGCAGTCGAGGGCTGTTTGTGAATTTAGGGATGTTGCCTCCAGAGAATTGATGGCAGCCTGGCTGTCCGAGTAAATGACAACGCCATTGTTGGTTACTATGTTGCGACTCAGCCACTTGGCGACTTCCCATATTGCCATTATTTCGGCTTGATAGACACTGCAGGTATCTGGTAGTCTGTGAACTATATCCAGACTAAGTTCTTCACAGTGTACTCCGAAGCCAACCTTTTCATCAAGCTTCGAACCATCCGTGTAAAAGTGGAGATGGTTTATATTACCTGGTATTCTGCCGACCCATTCATCTCTGGCGGGAATCATAGTGATGTAATTTCTCTCGAAGGTGTACACTGTTGGTATATAGTCCACTCGGTCGGTTACCATAGCGCTACACTTTGATATCCTCATGTGACCATAGTTATTGTACCTCAACATTGATAGGCAGTTTAATCTTATTGCCACTTTGGTTGCAACTTCTCTCGCCACAATATTAATCGGCAGTATATGGAGTAGGGCTTGTAGAGACTCGGTCGCTGTAGTCCTTAAGGCTCCGCTTATGCTCAGGCAGGCAGTTCTCTGAACCTTTGTTAGTAGGTTGGTAATGGTTAGTTTGTCAGTTGCCGTCCACCATACCACAATACCGTATAACAGTATTGGACGAACTACTGCTATATATATCCAGTGGACGATTTTAGGAGAGAGTCCCCACCGCGACCCTACAGCCTTTTTGCAGGAATATAAGGCGACGTTGGCCTTCCTTACACGTTCCAATACGTTAAGTCTAAATAACATTTTCCTATCTAGAATTATTCCTAAAAATTTTGCACTTTCAGAAAAGACTAGATCTGTTCCATTTATCCGAGTTGGAGGATCCACATGTGGGACATTATTCATCCTAGTAAAGATAACCAATTCTGTCTTGTTGGGGTTAACGCCCAAACCGCTGCTTCTGGCCCATCTAGCCAACTTGTTCAGAGCCACCTGTAGGATGTCTCTGAGGACGTTTACGAATTTGCCACTCACTGCGACTGCCACGTCGTCCGCATATGCCACGACCTTGCAGCCACAACGTTCTAGATCTAGCAGGATTTCATTCACCGCTAGGTTCCAAATTAGTGGAGACAGTACTCCTCCTTGCGGGGTCCCTCTGTTTACATACCTTGTTAGAGTTGTGGACCCTAGACATGCTGTTATGCGTCTTCTGGTGAGCAGACTTTGAATTAGTCTAATCAAACTAGTGTTAACTTTTAGATGTGAGAGTGTCGCAATTACCGCATCGGAGTGAATGTTGTTAAAAGCCCCTTCTATGTCAAGAAATGCCACCATGGTGAATTCCTTGAAATGCAGGGACGATTCGATAGTGCTCACAAGTTCGTGCAGGGCTGATTCAGTAGACTTGCCCTTGTTGTAAGCATGTTGGTTCCCCGACAGGAGTTTTGTATCCAGGTCTTCCCTAATGAAATGATCTAAAAGTCTTTCCAGACCTTTCAATAGGAACGAGGATAGGCTAATTGGTCTGAAGTCTTTTGGCCTAGTGTGTGATATCTTTCCCGCTTTAGGTATGAATACCACTTTGGTATCCCTCCATCGATTCGGGACGTATGAAAGCCTGATACAGCCTACATAAATTTTCTCCAGCCAGGGGATAATGTACTTTAACATTTTCTGCATTTCTGCTGGAGTGATGCCATCTGGTCCAGGTGACTTGAAGGGCTCAAAGCTGTTAATAGCCCAGCTTATTCTGGATCTCTCAGTCAAGAAGCTAGCGACGCTCGCAGTCCACTCGCACTCTTGTTGGTCCTGCTGATCCTCGGGTTCTGTTACAGAGTTCCCCGGGAAATGTGTGTCGAGCAGTACATTGAGCGACTGCTCGCTGTTTTTGGTCCAGTTATTTGCCTCATCCTGTAAATATCCCACTGTACAGGGTGAAGCAGATAATATCTTCTTCAGCCTAGCGGCGTCGGAGACCTTTTCCACTTCACCACAGAAGGTATACCAAGAGCGCCTTTGCGCCTTTCTAAGCTCCTTCTTATAGATCTTGAGTTGCTCTTTATAGGCATCCCAATCATTAGCGACCCCAGTAGATTTAGCCTTATTGAATAGCTTTTTGCAGGTCTTTTTCATAGCCGTTAGCTCAGAAGTCCACCATTGGGGTTTAGTTTTACCCTTGTACCTTGTTTTTGGACAGGCTTCTTCAAGGGATCTATTGAATGATATGGTGATATGATCGACCAGATTATCCAGACCGGCTTTGTCATTCGGTTCGTACGGAAGTTTAGAGTTGAGGACTTTCTTGAAATTCTTCTCATACAGATGCCACTTTGTCTTCCTTACATTTCTGTGGACGGCGGGTTTAGGCGCTTTTTCCGCGAGTTTGAACTCAATATAATGGTGATCTGAGAATGAGTGGTCGTCCAATACATTCCACCCAATAATTTTGTCTGACAGCCGGTCAGTAGCAAACGTTACGTCGAGTACTTCTTGTCTGTCTTTAATTGTGAAGGTCGGTTTATTACCTATGTTACAAATACTAAGATTGGTAGTTAGAATAAAGTCAAGAAGCGAATCACCCCCATTGTTTATATCCGTACTACCCCAGATAGTATGATGAGCGTTCGTGTCTGCGCCAATAATCAGCTCGAGCTCGTCAGACGTTCTTCTACTACTTCCCTGAATAGAGCAGTCGGTACTACAGATTCATAAGGCAAGTAGCTGGAGACCACCCAATATATGCGATTACCGATCTCCAGGCTAGCAGCTGTTTGGTCTTTACCACTTAAATTAGTCAGGAGAAAGATACTTAGATCTTTCCTGGCCAAAATGCAGGTTCTTGGAGTGCCTTCACAGTTGGCCACAAACAGTTTAAAGTTGGGTGTCCTAATACCGCACACCCTTCCTCCCACTACGTAGGGCTCCTGTATCAGGACGATGTCTACTGCGCCTGTGGACAGGCGCAGCAATAGAGCCGCTGAGGCTGCTTTAGCGTGATGGAGGTTAATCTGTAGAATTCTTACCATCATTGGTAATTGACAGATTAACATCCACCCCGACAAGGGTGTTATCGAACTCTTCGTCCGTATCGTCGAGAAGCATGTCCCCGCCAGATGCGTCAAAGAGTCCGGAGACTCCCCTCAGCCCCTCTGTGTCAGAAGTAGAGCTTTCGTCCTCAGAGTAGGACGTTAGAGATCTTCTGTTGGAGTTGGAGTCACCAGAAATAATAGGCGTGGCTACCTCCGCACTTACAGAAAGTGCCACGGTGGACGACTCACCTTCTGCAGTGGGAGCTATATCCTGCTTGTATATCTTCAAGACTATAGTCTCGAAGCCATATTGTAGGGTTGCACTCGCACTTTGTATATGGGAGGTGGATTCAGCGTTTAGGATAAGATTGACCTGCCGCTTTTTACCATCCGCCTCACCCACCTTGCTGATTCTCCAATTATGGGCTGGCAGACCAGGATTGGAATCTTTTATTATTTCTAAGATGTCAGCCGGGTTGGAGGGCTCTTCTGTAACCCAGGTGATGGCTCTAGGGTGACTAGGGATGTTATTTTTTTCGACAACATCCAACTGGGCACCCGGCCACACCTCACCCGCTCGACTCAGAGCAGCCTTATAAAGGTCTACTGATCTGGCATCACCGAAATATAAGAGCTTTACTCTCCCCTGATGCCATCCTGCATCGTTGCAGATTGGTGGTTTGCCCGGCATTTCTCTACGGACATCGAGGTAATGAGCCATAATGGCTGATTGTACATGACTCCATTTGTCCTTGAGGATGGATCCATCCTCACTACTTCTGTCTATAACAGCCATCACTAGACTCTCCTTCGCCACTTCATTGAAGGGCTTGGTGAGTGTCCTGTTGATGGTGACATTAGGGCCTCTTGCCTTTTTCGAAGGCAGGGGTTCATCAGGTGATCTGATTCGTTTTACTTTATTAGCCGTTAACACAGCTGAATTTGTGGCTCTTTCAGCCGACTCATTGGCCTTAGAAGCATCTATGACGCCTTTAGCCCAGGTAAGTGACTCTTTTTGTTTTTCGGTAAGAGCCGAAACCTCAACAGCCTCCAACTTCGTCAAAACTCTGAGCGCTACACGATGCTCATTGTGCTTCCGTTTTGACGGTCGGACATGACGGACATTCGTTCGTAACTGACACCTTACTCGCTCCGGGATGACATATCTTATTATTTATTATTTTTGATGGACACCGACTCACAACTAATACATATTACAAAAACACGCAAAATATTGTATTTGGGTCACAAATTGAGAAATGACAAATATAGATTTCTCCAAACCAAAGACAAATATAATATAAGAAGACATTCCTTCAGGCCGTAACGTCAAAATCTATCAGTTACGAACGAAGAGGAATGAATTGTAACACGCGAAAAAACAGTTTTCCGCGAACATTGATTGCACTTTTTTTGCACTTATCGATTAATATTAATTTTTTAATTGTGACAATTACAAAAAATTCGGGATAAACGGTCTGAAAATCCGCGAAAACCCTCACTCGTTGGAATCAAATTCCTATTCGTTCGTAACTGACAATTACTCGCTACAGGAAGGAATGTCTTCTTAAATTAAATTGTTTTTGCTCCAAACTATTATCAAGGGGAAGAAGAAACTTTCTGAATGAAAAACTTTCAAGAGTGGACAAATCACCGATATGAACGAAGTCTTATCCAGTCTTATATATAACATTGTTTCTTTAATTTGAACACTATATATGTTATGAAGAGAACTTATCATTGCTGAACATGTAAACACTATATAGGTAATTATAATTTTCAATTCTATTTGTTTGATCTTCAAAATCCGGAATCGGATAGGCAAATAAAGAAGAATAATTGTACTAACCTTAAAGCCTTCTTGTCCTTGTCTCCAAGTCATTGCCATTATCTTTAAAATTTTGTACAGTTTATACCTTATGGGGTCTCTGATCAATATTTCGATATCAATACTATGGTGTAGGGTATAAACACCTTGTTACGATTTGCAGAATTAGTTTATTTTCCGATGAAATAAAGGAAACCCTTGGAGATTTAGTTGTTTCAAACCGGTTGCCTCCATTTACCACACTTTTACTTAAAATTGTTTAACATTTTTATTCTTAGACAAAAAAAAATTCCGTACGAAAAGCGGCTTTGTCCCTTCTCAACGTTTTTATGAGAAATAAAAATAATTCGAGTATTACTTATTATAGCAAAAAAAAATTTCTTCAGATTGGTTTTTGATTCAAATTTTTTTGTAAAGTATTTTTTGTACAGTCTAATGGCGACTTCTTTCTGCAAAAAAGTGCAGAAAACTTTCGTTTCTCTTTTCCGATAACTGGACTTTTATACCTCATTTTGGAATTTTGAAATAGAAGCTAAGTCTAATTCGTGGTACTACATCAGTTCCACCTGAAATTATGAAATATGTGGTTTAATCTCTAATATTTTGGATGTTTATCATTGTTCTGATATAAAAGCAGGTCGCATCCCACAAATTGCTTTTAAGCTATTAAAGAAATGACATATGGTTTCATTTGAGAAAAAACATAATTTCTGACGCAAAGCAAAAACAAGTTTAAAATTGACAAAAAGTTAGGACAATTTGCTTGACAATTTTTTATTCAAAGAACGAAGAGAAGGTATCGAATACACTTTGGACAATATTTTCTAAATACAAAAGGTAATTCGTTATATGGATGGGAAAAATGGGCTGTTGGACCAATCGAATACCTTTATTTAATTTAATAATATATATGTATAACTTGACACTGGTGATGAGAAAATACCAAGATTGAGATGTGTCGATTTATATAAATCAAAAAATATATATAAAATGGGCTGTTGGACCCATCGAATATCTTTATTTAATTTAATTTAATATTAATACTTGACACCGGAGATGAGAAAATACCAAGATTGAGATGTGTCGATTTATATAATTCAATTTTGATCTAAAAATCTAATTTACTTCAGATCAAATCTCAAATACTTAACTTTAAGTGTAATGGAATGTTGTTGGAAACTCATAGTTATTGAAGACATAAGTTATGATATTTTTTATAAGTTTTTGCCACAAATAAAAAATTTACATCAAGAGAATTAATCAGAATCAAAATTTTTCGGGGATGTCGTGTCGTGTCATGAATAGTAGAAAAATACATTATCATATAGCCCATTTTCAAATGCAGTTGTTTTGGTTAAAATAAAACAAGAGCTAAATCAAACATAACTTTGCCAATATCTGTGGGATCTGTTAAAATTGTGTCTTCTGTAGCTTCAATAAATCAAAGTTGAGGAACTATATCGGAGCATGAATCTATATGGTCTATGTGCTCTCTAGATCATCGAAAAGCAAAATAAAAAGGATTCGTCATATGAAGGCCAAAGGGGAAAATTGCATTTTTGATATTTTTGAATTGAAAGGAAATATTTATTTATTTATTTATATGAATTACAAAACAAAGCAAATTTATATTCTAATTTTAAGGTCCAGGGATAGGCCGGGTTACAAAGACCATACACGGGGCAAAATCGCCTTTTTGATATGTTTGAATCGAAAGGAAATATATTTGGAACACAAATTTTTAAATATTATGTATTTCTGAGCAAATAAATTTTATTTGAAAATCAATAAAATATATTTGGAACTCATATATTAATATGTTACAACATATAATATTTGAAAACTAAGTTTCTCAAATAAAATATGTGTTTGAATACAAATAAAATTATTGTTTAGGAATTTCTCCAAACATATTTTATTTAAAAAATATTTTCGAAACTTTTGTTGAATTTTTCGAATTTCAGTTTTAATTTTTTTTGGTTTCGAATTGAACACCCAGTTATAATACAAAATGCAGCAGTAACTTCTGTTTTAAATCAATCATTTAAAATTTCTGAGTATTCTAATCCATCATTAGTTGTCAATCCTCCAAGTAATATATTTCGATCGAAGATTATACGATTTCAATTTTTACGACTGAAAATTTTCTAAAAAATTAGGTTTGAATTACTGAAATATTAAACACAATTTAGGTATTTTCTGAATACTTAAATGCAAATAATTATTTGCTTCGGAAAACAATCGTCCAAAGTAAACACATATTGCGATGTAAACAAAGATTTGTTTAGAACAACATCTTCCCAAATATAAATTTGTTTGTGTGTACCAAATACTATATGTTTAGAGTGTACCCTAAACATATATATGTTTCAAGCCGAATATGTTTGGGACAATATACTACAGAAGCGATTTTTTTTCAGCGTGTATGGCTAAATGTTTGCAGCGACAGCCCAGAGCCTGGGACGACCCCCAAACTCATAGGCGAGTACGCTAACAACTCGCCTACTGGGGCGCTCAGAAAGGAAATATATTTGGACCACACATTTTTCTGAGCAAAAAAATGTTATTGAAAATTAATATAGTTTATTTGGAACGCATATATAGGGTCCGCCATCAGACGTTTTTTTTCAACTAGTGCTTATTTCGTGAATGGTAACACTTAGCTCATGTCTGATTTGACAGATAATTAGTTTTATCTTTCCGCTGATCGAATATGGTTGTGTATACGCTTGAACAACGCTGGGAAAAATTATGGTAATGTTGCAGTTTGCAGATCGCATTATCAGCCGCAGAGCTGATGTCGTTTTGCCACCTCGGAGCTGCGATTTGACACTGTTGGACTATTATTTGTGGGGTGCCCTCAAAGATAAGTGTTACGCCGACAAGCCAGAGACAATTGACGCTTTAAAGGACAATATTCGTGAAGTCATTGGTTCAATTATTAACCGGAAGGATTGTACTTTCAAATAAAAAAAGAAATTTGAGAAAATATTCAGTAGTCATTTTTATAGCATTTTCAAAAAAAAAAAAAAGTTATTTGGCGGACCCTATATTAATTTATTTCAACTAAATATATTTGCAAACTAATTTTCTCAAATAAAATATGTGCTTATATAAAAATAAGATTAATGTTTAGGAATTTGCCCAAATATATTTCGTTTTAAAAAGATTTTCAAAACGTTGCAGATTTGTCGAATTTAATTACACCTTATGATTTAAAATGACATACGTAGCAATATCTTTTGTTTTAAAGCAATAATTTTTAATTTATATTAATTCCAAGTCATAATGTGTTGTCAACCCACCAAGCGATGTATCCGATTACAATTATAAAGGAATTTTACGAACATTTAAAATTTCTATGTATCCGATTACAATTATAAAGGAATTTTACGAACATTTAAAATTTCTAAAAAAATTAAAGTTGAATTACTGAAAAACATAAAACTTGTCTTTGAAACAACACCTTTTCCTACAATTTATATTTCGAACCTTTAGCCATATTACTTTTATTTTTATATTTAGATATCAAGAATTACAATACGCTATCATTGGCCTTGAAGGCTTATTGTATTGCTTAATAAAATAAATAAATAAATTAAGGTATTCAAATATATTTTCTGAATACTTAAATGCAAATAAATATTTGTTCCGTGAGTAAAAAATTTTAGGACGGAAAAAAAGATTTGTTTAGGACAACATCTTCCCAAATATTTGTATGTATAATATTTATGTCTGCCAAATATATTTAGAGTGTATCTTTGTACATTTGTATATTTTAAGCAGAATATGTTTTTGGACAATATATTACCTAAGGGATTTTTTACGGTGTATATATCGAAACATCGACGGATATAATTTTCTGTCGAATTTCAGACGAATTGATTAAAAATTTGGGTTCTATGATCGGAATGGACATTTATATGTGGGCTATATCAGAACCTGGACCGACGCAACACATTTCAATAGGGATCCTATTTAACATACGATAAGTTCCTGCCCAAGATTTCTTTAAGATGGGTAAAATCTTTTAATATTTTTATTTTGCCCAACTGAAGATCCGCCGCTCCCATCGGGTTTATGTTATGGCATTTAAAATATTTTAAGAGGATTTTAATTTTTGTAAACATGCAAGAATGAGAAATTCTTTAAAATACGAAACATTTCAGATTCTTAAGAAATGTTTCGTATTTTAAAGACATCATAACAGACTACATTAAGTAATATTAATTAATAATTTATAAAAAATATTCTTTTTTTGCTGACTTCTTCGAATTTTAGTTAGTTTTTCCTAGTTTTCGTGTTAAACTTTATAGCTAAAAAATTCTTTTAATTTATAAATATTCCAATTCATCACTTTTTGTCAATTTATTAATGCAATTTATATTTACGGAAGATTATACGATTTATGTTTTTATTAAATTTTACAAATATTAAAATTTATAAAAAAAAATGCTTTTTGAACATCTGAAAAAAGAAAACTTGTCTTTAAATTAAGGCATTGGTACATTGCCAAAATACATAAATAATCGGAAATACTAGTTCCAAATAAAAAAATTTAGAATGGGACATATTGTTGTATAGAACAATATTCTCCCATACATATAATTGTGTGTGTCAAATATTATATATTTGGAGTGTACCATAAACATATGTATGTATATTTCAAGCCGAATATGTTTGGGACAATATACTACAGAAGCCATTTTTTTCAGCGTGCAGACTAGGGGAACATGTCGATTAAATTATAAAATATGTTTATATAGAAAGTACAGGTCTGAAAATTTGGTAAAAACGTACTTCGTAATGATCTGAAACGTGTATTGCATTTCTCTATTACTGTTGAGAAATCATAAACTTTTTGCAATTAAATGTTTGTTATAAGCTTGGGAGTACATATGTTTCCATTTCAACACGAAAAGTTTGCAAGAATTTGTCGACCTGTGGCAACGACATTTCTCCAGCTTTAATTTCAACGTTGAAAAAACCCCATTTACCACAGGATGAGAAATTCTTGCGAAATTTTCGCGGTGAAATGGAGCATAGTACCTACCTACCTCTAGTAAATACGATTTGTAGTATGATTTAAATTAAATTGTGTCATACTTGTTGCTATGCCGGCATATAAATTTTTGCATTTTTGTACTGAACGAAATATATTCAAGTTAGTGAATTAGCGAATGTCAGGTGAACTGTTATGTCAAAATTGTACGTGTCTCAAATTAAAAATGTCACATGTTGCTATGTTCCAGAAAATACCATCACTCATGCCAGCCACCAATTTATCACAGTAAAACCAATTGATTGACAATAAAATCATATCGAAAATTTCCATGAACAGAACGAGGCGATAACCCTACAAAGAAAACAACAACAACGAGACGTTGAAAACTTGTAACGGTATGAATCACAACCCACCACTGCTGAACAAGAGAAACAACAACGTATGAATTTTACTGTGGTGCCCTACCGAAAAAAACAAAAGCAATGGTCGCCATATTGTTTGAGAGGAGCCTGAGAAATGTATCTCTTGTGTGAACAGGGAGAGAGAGAACGCAAATGAGTGCAAAACGAAAAGGCAAAGCATACTATGGCGACGATGCCGTTGGGGTATACAAGTATCGATCCAACAAAGTATAAACACCAGTTTCAAAGCGTCAAGTCAACGAGTCAGTAGCAGACATCAGTAAAAAGCAAAACAAAACACAGCTGAAGAATATTAAATCTTCACACATATTTCAGAATCCACAACTCTGGAGGAATTAAGGAATTAAAAATGTAAGTTTTCAAAAAAAGATACTATTATGAGGTGTGTGGGTACTATAATTAGTGATGTATATGATAAGAAAGAAATGTGCGGCGCTGAGAAAAAATTTGGTTTTGATTCTATTTAAATATGAAATGCTGCAAGAGAAATATCATTATTCGTAAATTGTAGTTCAACGAGAAAACACAATCGACAAAATATTTTATTGTGAAGGTGAATTGAATTGCCAGTGATTTTTTCCGATTGATTTGTTTAAACTATTGCGTTTTTTCTGGTGTAAAATTGTGAAATTTGTGTTTAACTTGAAATTTAACAAGACATTTTCTTTGTTTTGTTTCTTCCATTTTTTTCATTTCTCTAGAAAAATTATATACAACAAAGAAGAAAGAAAGACAAAAAACATGAAGTCGTTTGTTGCCATTGCCGTGCTCGCCGCTTTATGCGCCGTAGTTAAAACCGAAGAGGTCTGCCATAATAATGTTGTCCGAGCTTGCTCTTCTTCCACTCTCTCTGGTGAGTATTTGTTTTGTTTTGGTTTGTTTTGTATAAATTTCGGTATTCTAATAAGAAAATATTTGATGTAACATTCATACATATGAACGAACTAGTGTGTAGCCGTGTTGTTTTAGTTGAATGTAAATGAGAACAGCTGTAACAAAGAGTGGGGTGGAGTTTAACAGAGCCCCATTTATATTTAGAATGTGAAATGCAGTGTAATCAAATGTTACATGTTATCACATATTCTCTGTTAAGCGATTTAGCAGTGCTATGTTGTAACCAACCCCTCTGTTGTTAATACTGTGTTCTTAGTGTTACTCTTCTGTTATCTATTTAATGTACTGTCATTTTTCTAACAGAAATTTTCCGGTTGCTTCTTTTTTATTCCTTTTTTACTTTTACAAAAACAAAACCTTAAACAACAAAAATAATTGATTTATATCCAAGCAATTACCGGAATGTTTGCTAGTGAAAGTAAGCATTTTTAGAATTCGTTATTTCGATTGATTATTCCTGTAGCATTAGTATTGTAGATGTTTGGGCGATAGTTATTTTGAAGGACATGGGAGAAAAAGAAAGTAACTACATATTAAACTATTTGATGGGTCTCAAGCTTTAATATGTTGTATAACACTGACTATGTAATTTTTTTACTGTAAATGTTATTGTATTTAACTTTGCGAACTCCGAGTTTTTTGCTCACAGTATGAATTACATTAATAGTAATCGGGCATGATCTGTCACTCGTAGCTTCCCACGCGAAACATCTCACAAAAAAGCAGTCCTGAAATCGTTCTGACAAAAAAGCAGTCCTGAAATCGTTCTGACCTCCGCCAATCATATGTATTTTTTGCAAATCATATGTTTACGCATTAATCGAACAGAAATTCGAAAATCAATACACACTTGAGTTGCAGCACAACTCAATCTGTCTTACAATAAAAAGTAAACATTTGCTTTCGAGAAAAACAGTTTCCTCGAACAACATTTTTGGTATCTTTTACTTCCTCGGTCGATTTTTCACTTCGCATCTGTAAGTGTAATTAGAAAATGAACAGTTTTCCAAACTTTTCCCATAATTACTATCGCCCAATTTTTTAGGGCGATAGTAATTATGGGAAAGGAGAAAATATACTGTAGAATTCGAAAAGTGAAATAAACTCGCGGTGAGTGCCAGAACAGACCTGAATAATTTTGAATGGAATCAATTTCAATTCAAATAGCAGTTTATGGAGTTTGAAAATAAATAAAATTGCGCCGAGCCCTGTCAACCTAGAAAATGTACCCCGTCAGAAAATTGGTCAATATTATAATCACACTTTATTACTAAAGTATTTATTTTACTCTACACGGCATAAAAAAGCATCGAAACTTTTCGTTGTGAATAAAATTCTTCTACTTTTTTATTTTCCTGTTCAAATGTCTGGCTTCTATAACGAAAAAGAAAGTCCAATTGCCATATCTTTCAAAAATTTCTCCTTATCGACTTCGCGAAATAAATTAAATAGAGTTTTTAGGGCGACATTTTAGAAAACATTGCCTCACATTCCGGAAAATACCTAGTCCCGAAAAAATTATACTGTGGCCGACAAAAGTCAACATACGACCCACATTTTTGCGATTTAGCGAGTTTTAAAAAATATTTGAAAAAAGTAATGATGCAGTTTTGTTTTAAATCTATGGTTATTCATATAACAATAACAAATTACATTACGTCAATATAAACATAAAAGATATTGGCAAAATAAACAAAAAACACCTTGACAAAAGTCTACATACGACATAGCATCCCATGCTTTACGTCGTTTTTTATAATGTACTTTACAGGAGAATTTGCGAAATTCGTATTGTCATTTGTCTTGTGTTTGTTCCTCTTTAAATAAATATAATTCAAGAAACATTAGTCCGCGAAAATGGCTTCTCGTAAAGAAATTGCAACTGATATTCGAAATTTAGTACTAAAATGCAGAAACGAAAGGAAATCTTTCGGCGAAATAGTTAAAATGGTTAATTTAAGTAAATCAACTGTTCAAACTATATGGAAAAACTTCGAAAATATGGGTACTGTTGAAAATAAGCCCAGAAGTAGGCGTCCAAAAAACTTAGTCGACGAGATGAAAGCTTTATTTTAAAAGAAGTTAATGAAAACCCGAAAGTGAATGCTGCAATGTTGGCCAAACAACTCGCAGAAAATCGGATACAATTGCACATCCAAGAACAATTCAAAGAAGTCTGAATAATACTGGTTTTCGAAGCAGAACGCCAAGCAAAAAACCTCTTATATGTGAAAAGAATCGTAAGATTCTCCTAGAATTCGCCCAGCAAACACTTGGACAAGGGATTCGACTTCTGGAAGCGGGTTTTATTTACGGACGAGTCCTTTTGATAAAATATGAAACACATCTCCCCTGAAAAAATAGTATGATTCGCGAAAAATAGATGTTTTATATGCACATCAAAACAGAAGGAACTCATTTCAAAAAAAAAAAAAAAAAATATGAAAGAAAAAGTCCTATCTGATTGCACATAAAAGCCCTAACTCACAATTACTTTCAATGAAATAAAAAAGCCTTACCTAACATCACTTTAATCAAAATAAAAAAATCAGTCAGAAATTATTCGGTTGAAGGCCATATGTTTCAGTAACATTCAGTCTTGCAAAAAATGTAATAGAAACAAATAAAAAAATATTAGAGAATTTCAATTGCTTGGTAGAATTGACTGCAGTTTCGATAGCATAACTTCACTCAGGCCCTTTTTGTCATTTGAGCGCGAATTGTTTTGGTTACAGTGTGTTGAAAATTCACTTCCAAAACATGGTTTTTGAACGCTTCAACAGTTGCTTCAGGCGTCAAAAACGTTGACCAAGCAGTTTTTTGTTGATGTGACTGAATAAGAAGAAGTCATTTGGTGTCAAATCAAGGCTGCACGGCGGATGACCCATCAATTCGACGTATTGGCTGGTCAAAAAGGCGCTGGTTTGAGCCGAATAGTGAGAGCTCGATTTGTCATGGTGCACAATGATTCGTCTTCTCTTGTTCGTTTTTCGAATTTCTCCGAAGACTTCAGACAAACAAATTGTGGTGTACCACTCAGAATTGACCGTCGTACGTTGCTCAAGCGGAACAGTCGCCACAAGACCAGTTTTGCCTAAGAAACAGGCGACCATTTGCTTCGAAGTGATTCTTCCACGCACAACTTTCGTTGGATTTGGCTCGTCTTCGAAGACCCACACGGTCGATTGCTGTTTTGTTTCGGGCTCATACGCATAGATCCAAGATTCGTCACCTGTGACGATCTTATAAACGGCTTTCTAAGCACCGCGATCGTATTTTTTCAAAATTTCTTTGCACCAATCGACACGAGCCTTTTTTTTGAGCGAATAATTCTAAATCTGAAGTTTTGGAATATGAAATGAAAAGTTTTTTGGGTCAGTTCAATTGAAGGATCTTGTGGTTTATTCTAATGAGAGAGTTACAGCCTGTTTCTGTAACTTAAAATTTTGCTTTCTTTCGCCTGCCAGACGACAAACAGCTGATTTGGGTTTCACTAACTACCATCACAACGACAAGTCGCACGATAATGAACTCGTACGAAAACGTAATCATTTCAGTGTAAATTTTGGTTTCTCTATCTCTCTTTGCTGTCATCTGGGCGAACACAAATGTCAGATCGAGTCACGTTATTTTATTTGTCGACTGATAGGAACAATGACAAAAAAACGTTATTAAAAGCAAAAACAAGTATATATTAGCATTATTATGGTAAAAACAATTAAATAATAATAAAATTGTATACATATGTTTACATATTTAAGCATAAACAAGTCAAAATTGGCAGCTCGCTAAGATGGAAAAAATTCATCAGTGCACAATGAGAGAGACGTGAGAGAGAGAGAGAGAGAGAGAAAGAAATGAGAGTGTTGGATCAGCTCAGCTAACTCACCCAGGGTTGATTTTTGGCCACCGATCATGTAAAGGATACAGAGGTGTATTTTCTAAGGTCGACCATACAAATATGTGTGCTTTTTTAGACCGGAAGTTGTGAAATTATTGATATGGCAATTACATTATTATCCAATTGGTAAATGGCTAACGTCAATGACGTAAGGCCCGGCGAACGAAAGAACGAATCTTAGAGAAACCAAATTCCAGACGATAGTGAGTGACTGGTTTTCGTTCGCAGAGACTTTCCTTAGAAATACAGAAACAGGCCGTTAATATCCTTAAATATTCCTCTTTCTTTGATGTACATATTTCGATTTTTACTATACAAACTCTGAAAAAACAATATTTCGATATTTAAAATTTGATAAAATCGAATAAAATGTTAATATGATATTTATCACGAATGAGCTGAGCTGTTTAACCAACTTCCAGAATAATTTTTCACAATTTTCTGAATAAACAATTTTTCAAATCCCATGAGAACCCATTCTGTGAAAACAAATCTACGTCGAAGATTTACAAAAATTGCAGTCAGCAATTTACACAAAAAACGTCAGCTTTAGTCAATTTAAATAAAAGATAAGGGATTTTATAATTTAAAATATAAATGAAACAACAATAAACTACTCTTTGTCTTTCAAAGTAACTGTCGCAATAGTTTTTCTTAAGTTTTTTTTCACGTTTATACATTTTATTCAAGCAATTTTGTTGAATTTTTACTTTTCCTTTTATTTAATATTTTTTGTTTAAACTTTTTTTAATTTTTATATTATTTTTCTTTCTCTCTCTCTCTCTCTCTATAGGTGCCAACATCTGTAATGCTCGTTATGGTGGTATCGATCACGTTGAACCCGAACTCCAAGCCTATGTTAACTCCCAATTGACCAAATCCTATGAATACCTGTTGTTGGCCACCTACTTCAATTCGTACCAAAAGGCCCGTCCCGGTTTCCAGAAATTGTACCAAGGCTTGTCCGATCGCTCCTTCGATGATACCATTGATTTGATCAAGAAATTGACCAGCCGTGGTGGAAAGGTCAACTTCAATACCGTTCACGAGAGCCCCGCCTCTGTCTCCAAGGTTCGCATGCAATTGGAAGTCGATGAATTGCACTCTTTGGCCATGGCTTTGGATAACGAGAAGCAATTGACCAACGGCGCCATCCACGTGCACACTCGTGCTCTCCACGCTGGCGAACGCGATCCTGAGGTTGCCCAATACTTGGAAGAGAAATTCTTGAGCAAACAAGCCGCCAGTGTACGCACTTTGTCTGGTTATGCCAATGATTTGTCCAAATTGATGAACCAACAAGATCCTTCTTTGGCCGTCTACTTGTTTGATGAATACTTGCAAAAGCAATAAATTAATAACTATAATAATTTCAAAAAAACAATAATAACAACAGTAGTAGCAAAAGACAAGCAACAAAGAGTGTTGGCCCGAAAGTGGCGGGAGGAGGAGGAAGCGGGGGAGTGTAAACAAAAACCGGAAGTCATTAAAGCCTAACACCTTTAGTTGCCCAAGAAACATGTGCCGTGCACTCTAACACCAACCAACTCTTTGTTGAGCATTTAGTTTTGTCGTTTTATTGATCTGGTTTCGCTTGATTTCAAACACACCACAAAAACAAACTATAAACACACTTCCTACGATTCGAAATTGTTTTTGAGTAGTATTACATGAAATTATTAATTATCTTTTTTTGTTTGTTTATCATAAATAATTTAAAATATAAAATTACAACAATGAAATATTATAACATATAAATAAACAGTTGAGCTCGCATTAGCCAAATTCGCACACAGCACATAAACATGAATTACTCTCCTTTATTATTGTGATAATTACTTTGTATTACTTTATTCTATATATATTTAATATAAAATCGATCATTTGAATAAATTGCGGTGTGAGCTTGATAATAAACCAAAAATAAATGTTTATATTTATTTGCTTTGCCTTGCCACTCGTAGACTGTGAACTCTTATCTCACCCCAATTAATTGTGTTTGGGGATGTCTACTTAACGTAAGGTCTATCTTCTTATCGTCGTTGTTGTTCTGGTGGTTTCCTATTTGTTATTCTATTTTGTTTTCTTTTTTTGTTTAGGGGCTTTTTGTTTATATTCTCGCCAAATTTTGTTTATTTGTACATATGTACATACATACATACATATGTAAATAAAAATTTGTTGTGTGGGTATACAAAATATCTTTTGAGTTTCCTTCTTTGGCTATTTTCTATACAAATTGTTTTAGTTTGGCTATTATCATTCAGTTTTGTTTTTTCTCCTCATATTCTCAATGTCGTGGTTTCGAAATTTGGGAGTGTCGTGCGTATCTACATTTGTTTGTACTTATCTCGAAATTTCGTTAACAGTCGGAGAGAATGTACAACGCTTCTAAATGAGGGCAAATTTCACAGTTCGGTCATAATTTACAAACTGAATAATATCGATTGTCGAAAAATTCATATTCAACTTTTTAAACTCTGAAAGCCCCTAACGATAAAATTCACTATACTCGGTGGGAGGTTACTACCTGTGACTTGGCATAGTGCACGAATTTCGAAGAAGGAGATAGGTATAAATTTGCCATGTCTTAACTAGTCAAACAATAGGCAAGCTTCTAGAAGAGATGTGGGCGAAATTAAGTTTTAATCTTGGGACTTCTAAACCACACGGTCAAAAATTTAGTGAAATGTTGATTCTCTAATAACTTCTATACTAAGTCCGAATCTTCCGTGATTCCACATATAGTAATAAGCCCATGAGATGACAATCGCGTGAGTTCAAAACGCGATTGTCAATTTTCAATGGTCTTCGAAAGTAAATTTTAATAAAATGCACACATGGGTGCAGTTATTTTTCACTGTAATTATAAATTTGATTTTAATAAATCCAAATTGTTGTGCTAAAAAAGAATTCAGAACACGCATTTTGCGACTTCAAATCACAATCGCCAATGTTAGGGGAAATGCGATTGCCATCACATGGGCGATAGTTTATCTGTCGCTATCATCTTGAGAAAAATGGGCGAAATGGCCCTCCCCTTTTGATACCTCCCACACTAAGAGACCATTTTGCACCAAAAGTTATCAGTTTATAACTTTAATACCATTATATACTTTAAAGTTATTATTAGTTCAAACTAAATTAATAATAATTTAAATAAGAGAAAAAAACTATAAAAAAATTTACGATTATTTTTGGAATGAGAGGTAAGTCAGTTTACCCGACTGAACTTTCTTACTTGTTGAAATTGCGAAATAGAAAAATCTTTGAAATTGTATTTTTCCAGCAATTTTTTTTTTTTAATTCAATTCATGTAAATAATAGTCAAGCTCGAGGTCTGGCGTTTTGGTTTAATAAATATTTATTAAATATTATTTCGTAAATTGCAATTTTCTAAAAAATTTCGTTGAAATTGCATTATCAAATAAAAAAATTGTTAAAATTTCACCTTTTTTGCAAAATTTTTTGAATATAATTTTTCTTGAATATTTCGGTTAATTGCATTTTTCTAAACCAGTAAGGAAAGGCTAAAGTCGGGCGGGGCCGACTATATAATACCCTACACCACTCTCGTAATATTGAATAACTCTGAAATATAAATTTTGTAATTCATGTATAAATTGTTTATTCTAAATTTCAAAACGATTGGATGTAAAATACAGCTTCGAAACATATATATGGGAGCTATAGCTAAATCTTAACCGATTTTCTTCAAATTCGGCAATGTTGGTTCATGGATCAAGAAACTCTACCATTCCAAATTTCAAAACGATTGGATGTAAAATACAGCTTCTATAGGACTAATGGGCCAAATCGGACGAGAGATATATATGGGAGCTATGGGAGGGATCTTTACAGCTGCGAAATACTCTAAACTGCACTACTCTAAATTTCAGAACGATCGGAGTGAAATTGCGACCTGTAGTCAACGAACAACTTCACATGGACATACGGACGGACAGACATGGTTAAATCGACTCAGCTAGTGATTCTGAGTCGATCGGTATACTTTAAGGTACAATTCTCTAGGAAATTATGTTAAATTTGCATTTTTCTTTAAAATTTCTTTGAAATTGAAATGCAATTTTCTAGAAAATTTTGTTGAAATTGCATTCTTTACAAAGTTTGTTGAAATTAACTTTTCTTGACAATTTCCTAAATTGCATTTTTCTAAAAAATTACGTCAAATTTGCAATTGACGCTCAATTGACGTATTTCGAATTTCAATTGCTATTTTTTCGAATCTCAAATGGTGTATAACGAATTTCAAATGGAAAAATTCAAATTTAAATTTATTTATTTCAATTGATGTTTTTCGAATTTCAATTGATGTGTTTTGAATTTCAATTGATGTGTTTCAAATTTCAATTGGTGTATTATGAATTTCAAATGGAAAAATTCGAATTTCAATTTATGTATTTCGAATTTCAGTTGATGTGTTTTGAATTTTAATTGATGTGTTTCGAATTTCAATTGATGTTTTTCGAGTTTCAATTGATTTGTTTCGAAATTCAATTGATGTGTTTCAAATTTCAATTGATGTATTTCGAATTTCAATTGATTTTTTTCGAATTTCAATTGACGTTTTTCGAATTTCGAATAGAATCTTCGAATTTCAAATGACCTTTTTCGAATTTCAAATGGAATCTTCGAATTTCAATTGATCTTATTTGAAATTGAATTGATTTTTTCAAATCACAGTTGAAAATAGTGTAGAACAATTAATTAATTGTATTTTTCTTGAAAATTTCGTCGAAAGTGTGTTTTTCTATAAAATTTAATCTATATATAAAGATGAATGTGTGTTTGTTTGTACCGAATATACGTCTAAACGGCTGGACTGATCTTCTTGAAATTTTCACAGCAGCAAATTTTTAAAATTGAGATATCTTGCACAATTTGTTAGCGATGGTACTGTAATTCTGTTTATATGTATCTTAGGCCGGGTCGATTTGTGGGGAGGCAAAAAAAGTCGCCATTGCTCAGTGAAAATCGTATTATAGGGATCAAAATAAGAAACTTTGCCGAGGGAACCATACCTCTAAAACGAATTCTGATGTCCCGGAATTTGGGTCGAACTTTTGGGTAGGGGCAAATTTTGAAAAATCCCACTTTGACCCATTTAGAGTGCTCCAATCGAGTCCAAATGTATGACCGACCCCCACTAACTTTGGAGGCCCGACCCACCCATACCAGTGGCACACCCATGGAACCCCTGGGGGTTCCATACATTTGGACTCGATTGGAGCACTCTAAATGGGTCAAAGTGGGATTTTTTCCGGGACATCAGAATTCGTTTTAGAGGTATGGTTCCTTCGGCAAAGTTTCTTATTTTGATCCCTAGAATACGATTTTCACCGAGCAATGGGTGATTTTTAAATCGACCCGCCCTAATGTATTTTGCGGCAGTCTACGTGATTAGTTCAAAATGGGTGGGATCATACGTGGCCCCGTCCATGTAAGCCACATTTTGAAATTGAGATATCTTCCACAATTTGTTAGCGGTAGTGCTGTTATTTTATGTATATGTATGTATTTGGTAGTAGGATTCGTGATTGCTTCAACACATGAACGGGATCGGAAATCTCAATCTGGGGCAATGAAGTGGACCGGGTCCAGCTAGTGTTTTTTTTATAAAATTTCATTGAAATTCATTGAAATTTTTTCTAGAATTTTTTTTAAAATTGCATTTTTCAATTTTTTGAAATTGAATTTTCTAGAAAATTTTGTAAAATTGCATTTCTCAATTTTTTAAAATTGAATTTTCTGCCAAATTTAATTGAAATTTAATTTTTCTATAAAATTTCATTGAGATAATTTTTCTAGAAAATTTTATCAATTCAATTTTTTTATAATATTTGGTTGAAATTGCATTTTTCTACAAAATTCGTTGAATGGCATATTTCAGAAGAATTAAAAAAAATTTGGTAGAAATTTAATTTTTCTAAAAAATTTCGTTTGATTGCAGTTTTCCAAAAAATTTCGTTGAAATTGCGTCTTTCCAAAAAGCTTCTTTCTTTTGTTGAAAATTTGCTGAAATTGTGTTTTTCTTGAATCATTCGTCAAAATTGAATTTTTGTAAAATATTTCGGTGAAATTACATTTTTCTAGAAAATTTGATCAATAACTACATTTCTCTAGAGAATTTTGTTTTGCATTCTATACAAAATTTCTTAAAATTTAATTTAACTTTAATTTAATTTCTTAGAAAATTGGTAAAAATTTACTTCTTATAGAAAATTCTTGCAAAATTGATTTTTATGATTGGATTGTTTGTTTGGCTTGAGGTCCGTGATAAATAAAAGACAATACTTTTATTTTTTTTTTATTTATTTTTCTTTATTTGCCCAATATTTCGGCCAACTTCGTTGGTCATCATCAGGGGGAATCTATTGTCGCTGATTTGTAAGACTCGATTTATAAAATTATTCGCCGTATTTATTATTGTTCGTCTTGGATGTTTAGAGTTAAAATTAATAAGTCGTCCAGAAGCAGTTTCTTTTTGGTACCAGTCCATTTTAAGCGTAATTCCTTGTCTAATTACACAGTGCGACAAAATAAACTCAAGTTGAGAAGCAAATGACGCGATACTATTTTTCCTGTAGGTCTTGTCGAGTAAAACACGAATCTTTTTTTGGAATTCCCCGGACACCCCCAAAATCCGGATTTACGGCTAAAAAATCGATATTCTTGCGTTTTTTCACTTGAACGCCTATAACTTTGTTAATTATTAACCGATTTCCAATCTCTAAGAGAATTTAGAATGAAGAGAATTAGACCTTTCGAACAATGTATGTATATTTTATTTGTTTGAAGCTGTAGGAATATAGGTTTATTTGGGTTTATAAAAATTATAAATTAAAATATTTTAAATATAACATCCACAAAAATAGCTATATACTTATTAAATGTACTGACGGCTCCCCTGAAAGGTCGCTACGGACACTGGGGGTGCCGCCGCTCCCCAATTGGTAAGGTTTGGTTTTGAAACACAAATGATGTATAACACTTTTTTCCGTAGGCCATTATAACAGGTGGCGCAAAAGTAATCCTCCTATCAGAAAATGCTATAAATTTTGCGATTGGCCCCTAATGTCAGTTCTGTTTTGACATTTGTGTAGTAAACACATGCGAAATACACGTTAATAAACAATGTTACGCTACACTGCTCCAGAACGCGGAATATTGTTTATTTGACCAATAATCGGTCGGTGACTTTGGCACAACGTGAATTTCGTCGCAGATTTCCTGGCCATCCAACGCCTACTGGTGAAACACTGCGACGTTTAGCCGCTCGCCTCAAAGAGACTGGCACAACACGAGATGCTGCCAGGCGTGGCAGACCCCGGAGTAGCCGTTCTGCAGAGAATGTTGCTGCTGTAGCCGAGGATGTCATGGAAGCGCCGTCGACAACGACCAGACGACGTGCCAAGCAAATGGGTATCAGTCGACGGTCTCTACAGCGAATTTTGGTACAAGATTTGAAGATGTTTCCGTACAAAGTCCAGATGGTGCATCAGCTGTTAACTGCTGACCGCCAATCGCGTCTAACATAACATCGAAAGGTTACTTTTGCGCCACCTGTTATATACACAACTCCACTAAAGTGAACCAGTAAGGAAAGGCAGAAAGTCGGGCGGGGCCGACTATATAATACCCTACACCTCCCTAACAATGCGATAAGGGTTATTGCGATAATAATTTGGAATAATTGGTAAATGGGTAAGAACATATATATGTGGATATATCTAATTCTGAACCGATAATCGCTAAATTAAGCAATATTCGTTCCTAAATTGAGAAACATCTTTCTGGAGAATTTTGTAATGATCGGAAGTAAAGTACGACTGCTATAGCGCTTTGTAATCAAATCAGGAGGAACATATATATGGAGCTTATATATAAATCTGAATCGATTTTCCCTGAATACTCATTCATGTAAGATAGAAACCTCTTTCTGCCGAATATCGCTGTGATCGCATATAAAATACAGTTTCTACAGCTACTGAATTTCAGATCGGGGGTAACATATATATGGGGGCTATATCTAAATCTGAACCGATTTTCTCCGAATTTGGCAGTATTCCTTCATGTAATAAGAAACCTCTTTCTGCCGAATTTCGTACTGATTGGATATAAAATACAGTTTCTACAGCGCTTACATGTCAAATCGGGTGCAACATATATATGGGGGCTATATCTAAATCTGGACCGATTTCCCCCAAATTATGTATTGTATCTAAGTGTATCACGAGACTACTCTCTGTCAATTTTTGTACAAATCGGTTACAAAATGTTGCTTATACAGTGCATATATGCCAAATCGGAGGTACATATATATGGGAGCTATATGTAAATCTAAACCGATTTTAACCAAATTCAATAGGGATCGTCCTTGGGCCAAAAAAAAGATATGTGCAAAGTTTCGTTGAGATCGGACCATAATTGCGACCTGTACTTTGATTACAAGAATACATCTACAGACAGACGGACAGACAGACAGACAGACAGACAGACGGACAGACAGACGGACATAGCTAAATCGACTCAGAAAGTGATTACAAGTCGATCGGTATAATAAACAATGGGTCTATCTCTTCTCCTTTTGGGTGTTACAAACAAATGCACAAAGTCATAATACCCTGTACCACAGTGTGGTGTAGGGTATAAAAAGGGAAAAAAATTAAAATAAAAAAATTTTTTCAACAAATTTAATGGTATACTTATAGAGTCATCTATCTAGAAATCTGTAGATTTTTTACCGATATTAAAAATTCAACCCCGAAATTCAGTTTCGAATTACAATTGAAAATAGTTATATTACCAAATTAATAGAACATGTTAAAACTAAACTTACCGGGTTTTATAATCTGCCCTCAGATAACAACATCTGCAAGTGACGAGAAAATAATTTAAAAATATTAATAAGAAATTCAAAAAGCTAAACTCATTTACATTTTTCAATGTGTGTAAAATTAATTAAAAATAAACCTCGAAATTAATATTCACATAAGGTACGGGTATCTCATATATCTATATTCTTAACCCCTTTCCCGGAATGTGGAGTTTTGGTAACATATGTTGGCCAGAAACGCACACATACACACACAACCCACATACGAATGTGTTTCTGATAGTTTTACGACACAGAGAGAGAGAGAGAGCCAAAGTTCGAAATGAAATTTCTACAAAATTTTTAATTGTCTTTTGTATTATTAAAATGCATAAATTAATTTTTATTGCAGCCAAAACGCCTCCTTCTGGAAAATAGGAAATAGATTTCAAACATGCCAAGGTTGCTCCCATACCGTTGCCAACTCCAAAGAACGAACCGCAACGCACACCACAACACCTTTAGAAACCAAAATTTATGTTCCAAAACCGAGACACATTAACCCACAGGATGGCAAATGGAGACAGTTGGGCGCAAAATCTTAGGCCACCTCATCCACCCAACAACACCTTCTGTGGTTATTTGGAAAGATATCAATAATGGTAATTTGGATCCACAACACATGAGACTTGAGAGCCGCTCCGATATGCCCAAGATACACTAATGGGCAAGATTTCTTTGTTGTTCCTTGAAATAATTACCCCAAAAAAAGGAGTAGCTTTGATTTGTGTAGGGATTGAACTTTTGCCTCTCCCACCAAATGGAACCCCAAAAGACCACATTTATGAACCGGAACATAATTATGTCCAGTTTCCCCCACGCCAGAGCTCATGACGATCCCTTAATAAGGCGGGCAATAAAAAATTATGTTTTTCCCCACAAAAATATATGGAATATACGCGTTTTAATTTTCGTTTAGTCACTAACAGCAGAGAGCGCAGGGGGCGGAAAAGGATTTTTGTGGGAAGCAGGACATGTTTTAAGTACCACCAATTAATATTAAGTGGATTATAATATTATGACCTGAACAAATGAATCGCACACAGCCACTCGGAGCCGGAGCACATTAACTACTACGACTATTTACCGGTGCCAATGGGACTTTGCCAGCCACCACCAATAACCAACAGAAATGGGCAACACCATGTACCATGGTGCAATCACCATCTGGACTCATTAACCCATCCGTTTGTTGTCCGTTTCATCCGTTCATTCATCCATCTCTACTACCATTGACAATCACCGTCAACTACTTGTACCCATATGGACATTAAAAAGGATATTCGGATGGATGGATCATTTGAAGTTCACATGATATGAGGCTTTGTTTGACATTTCCTTCTCTCTGGTATTATTATTTTTATTTAATTGTTATTATCATTATTATTTATTTATCTATTTAGTGGTATCATTTGTGTTTCGAGATGGGCAACTTGTTGTAGTACTCGTACTTGAACGTCCCACATATTGCACTGACAGAAAAAATATTTAGTTGTGTGGGAAATTTTCACACGGTGCTAGTTATTCATTCATTTTTTACCCTGCATTTTTGCCCTTGAAATTGCAAGTTCAACGATTTTTATACCCTACACCACACTGTGGTACAGGGTATTATAAGTTTGTTTCATGGCAGATGTTTGTAACACCTGAAAATACTATAGCTAGACCCACCTTAAAGTATACCGATCGACTCAGAATCACTAGCTGAGTCGATTTAACGATGTCTGTCCGTCCGTCCGTCCGTCCGTCTGTCCATGTAAAGTTGTTCGTCGACTACAGGTCGCAATTTCACTCCGATCGTTCTGAAATTTTGCAGTTTACAGTATTTCGCGGCTGTTAAGATCGCTATTGAATTTGGTTGAAATCGGTTCAGATTTAGATATAGCTCCCATATATATCTTTCGTCCGATTTGGTCCTTTAGTCCTATAGAAGCTGTATTTTACATTCGATCGTTTTGAAATTTAGAATGGTAGGGTTTCTTGATCCATGAACCAACATTGCCGAATTTGAAAAAAATCGGTTAAGATTTAGCTATAGCTCCCATATATATGTTTCGTCCGATTTTTCTCTTTAGTCCTGTAGAAGCTGTATTTTACATCCAATCATTTTGAAATTTAGAATGGTAGAGTTTCTTGATCCATAAACCAACACTACCGAATTTGAAGAAAATCGGTTAAGATTTAGCTATAGCTCCCATATATATGTTTCGTCCGATTTGGCCATTTAGTCCTATAAAAACTGTATTTTACATCCAATCGTTTTGAAATTTAGAATGGTAGAGTTTCTTGATCCATGAACCAACATTGCCGAATTTGAAGAAAATCGGTTAAGATTTAGCTATAGCTCCCATATATATGTTTCGACCGATTTGGCCCTTTAGTTCTATAGAAGCTATATTTTACATCCAATCGTTTTGAAATTTAGAATGGTAGAGTTTCTTGATTCATGAACCAACATTGCCGAATTTGAAGAAAATCGGTAAAGATTTAGCTATAGCTCCCATATATATGTTTCATCCGATTTGGCTCTTTAGATCCAATCGTTTTTTATACCCTACACCACACTGTGGTACAGGGTATTACTTAAGTATAAAATGTCCCAAAAGTAAATTTATGTAAACAATTTATACATGAATTACAAAATTTATATATCAGAGTTATTCAATATTACGAGAGTGGTGTAGGGTATTATATAGTCGGCACCGCCCGACTTTAGCCTTTCCTTACTGGTTTTTATACAAATTCAATATCAGCAAAATTTTCTATAAAAATGAAATTAATTGTTTATATGAATTACAATAAAAAGTAAATTTATATTCTAATTTTACGTCCAGGAGGAAAAGCCTGCTTACAAAGACTATGCGGCTAGATATTTGCAGCGACAGACCAGAGGCTCTGGTTGGAATCGAACCCACGACCCCAAACTCACAGGCGAGCACGCTACCCTCAAAATTACGTGGTCGCTCCAAAAATGAAATTTTGATGACATTTTCTAGAAAAGTTTGATTTCAACGAAATTTTTTAGAAAAATCAAAGTAATTTTCTAGAGAAATGTACATTTTGTAGAAAAATGCAATTTTATCAAAATTTAATTTAAAAAACCAGTAAGGAAAGACAGAAAGTCGGGCGGTGCCGACTATAAGATACCCTACACCACTCTAGTTAGATTGGATAACAATGAAATATCCAATGTATACTTCAACTAAAATTTGTTTACACAATTTACATTTCTGTACGTCTCTGCCTCTGTAGTCAAATCGGATGAAATATATATATTGGAGCGAGCGCCCCAGTAGGTGATTAGGTAGCGTACTGGCCTATGAGTTTGGGGGTCGTGGGTTCGATTCCAACCTGAGGCTATGGTCTGTTGCTGCAAAAATCGAGCCATATGGTCTTTGTAACCCTGTTTTTCCCTGGACCTTAAAATTAGAATATAAATTTACTTTGGATTGTAATTCATATAAATAAATAAATAAATATATATCGGAGCTATATCTAAATCTGAATCGATTTTCTTAAAATTGAGCAATGTCCATCCATAGATAAATAAACTCTGCCACGCTAAATTTCAAAACGATTGGATGTAAACTACAGAGCCTACAAGGGGGAAAATCGTCATTTTTGATATGTTTGAATTGAAAGAAAATATATTTGGAAGCGATTTTTTCAAATACTATATTTTTGTTAACAAATAAATTTTATTTGAAAATCAAGAAATCTTGTTTGGAACGCATATATTAATATATTAGAACATAATATATTTGCTAACTGACTTTCACAAATAAAATATGTGTGTACCCACAAACAAAGTTATCGTTTAAGATGTTTTCCAAACATATTTTATTTAAAAAAAATTTTAAAACTTTGCTGATTTTTTCGAATTTTAGTTAGTTTTTCCTAGTTTTCGTTTTATACTAAAAATGTCTTTTAATTTATAAATATTCCAATTCATCACTTTTTGTCAATCCATCATGCAATTTATATTCACGAAAGATTATACGAATTTTAAAAACATTTGAAATGTATAAAAAAAATTATCTTTGAGCATCTGAAAAGCAGAAAACTTGTCTTTAAATCACGGCATTGCCAAAATAATTAAATACAAATTAATCTTTATTTCGGAAATACTAGTTCCAAATAAAAAAATATTAGAATGTGAACATATTTTTGTTTAGAACAATATTCTCCCAAACATATAATATTTATGTGTGTCAAATATTATATATTTGGAGTGTACTCTAAACATATGTATATTTGAAGCCGAATATGTTTGGGACAATATACTACAGAAGCGATTTTTTTTCAGCGTGTATATGTCTAGTGGATCATATCGGACGAAACTTATATATGGGAGCAATATCTAAATCTGAACCGATTTGCGAAGTGTTGAATTTTCTCAATAATGTGTTTTTCGGCATAAATTACAATAAAAATTACATTTCGCCAATTGTAAATAATAATAAATATAGAACACTAGCAGACCCCGCAGACGTTGTCCAGTCCGTCCTGTTTGGAGTATATTGGTTTGTTATTCATTGATATTTTATTCAAAAAATGCACACAACTCGAGTTTCAGAAACAAAAATTATCAACAAATTGTATATTGACCATATGACCACTACAGCGCCATCTACCGGACAGAATCATACATACAAACTACTGTGAAGACAAACCACACATACATTTTAAATTTCATTCAAATCGCTCTGAAAATGCGAATTTTGCAAATAACTTGACCACTCCGCAATTTATCGCGGTGAAAGTAATTCTAAAACACAAATGTCCTCAAACTAAATATTTATTTATTTATATGAATTACAATACAAAGTAAATTTATATTCTAATTTTAAGGTCCAGGGAAAGGCCGGGTTACAAAGACCGTATGGCTAAAATTTGCAGCGACAGACCAGAGCCTCTGGTGGGAATCGAACCCACAACCCCCAAACTCATAGGCGAGTACGCTACCAACTCGCCTACTGGGGCGCTCTCAAACTAAATATATTGTTCAATTTTCGCTTTTATGGTTTAGGAGATCATGCGTTACTAATATACCAGTGCATTATTTACTACTATTATGAGCTATTTAATTTTGTTATATCTTGGCTCTATTTGTATGGGAGGTACTAAAATGGGTGTGGGCATAACTCCCTTTTTTAACAGGACTGTAGGAATTTTAAAAACTTCACACGGTGCCAAAATTTTGAGTATTTATATGCAGTGGTATTGGTAAATGGTACGTTTGTGTGGGAAACACCAAAAGGGGCGTGGTAATGACGCCCATTTTTCTCGAGGAGATAGCGATTAATAAAGTAATAGTAGGTTAGGTTAGGTTGAATAGAGGAGACGTTTAAAACGTCTCATGTCCATGGACATACACCTAAGCCAGTGGTTCGGCCTGTTGTGCGCTCCTTCAAAAAAGTAATAGTACTCGTATGTGTGGAATTTCAGAATATTCGAATAAATAGTATAGAATTTATTAGTGCATCAATATTTCACTTAAATTTAACACTTTATGGGGAGGTACTAGAACGAGAGGACAAATATGGCCCATCTTCGATCTTAGCCAGATATAGAACGATAACTGTAGAGAGTTATCGTGCGGACCGCAGACAGACAGACGGAAGGACGGACATTGGTCATTCGACTTAAAATGACCCAAAAGGGATATCCGCCAAACATACTTGGGTCTTAGGTCACCCCTCGATGTGTTACACTTTTGGCCAGTAGCAAATGATATGTACCCTCGTTCCACTAAAATGAGGGTATACAAAATTATAAAATTGCAATTTTAACGAGATTATCTATAAAAATGCAATTACAAAGAAATTGTCTTTGAAATTTTCAATAAAATTTTGTTGAAGTTGAATTTTTCTAAACAATTATCATCATTGAAATTGCACTTTTCCAGAAAATTTTGTTAAAATTGCGCTTTTCTATAAAATTGAGTTTTAATTGCATATTTCTGCAAAATTTCGTAGAAATTTTATTTTCTAGAAAAATCTTTGCAAATGCAATTTCAACTATTTGTGGAAATTGCAATTTTCTCAAAAATTTAATTTTTCATTGAAATTGAATTTCCAATAAAAAATATTCATATTACTAAAGTACCGAGTAAAAACCGATTTTTTCTAAAAAATTTCGTCAAAGTTAAATTGTTGTTGAAATTGCTTTGTAGTAAAAAAAATGTTAAACAAGTAAGAAAGTTTCAGTCGGGTAAACCGACTAAGGTATACCCTCACTTTGTGAGTAATGTAATATTGAATATTACTCGAATTATTCTGTCAATTTGTGTGGGAGGTACCAGAAGGAGTTTATCAAATACACCTTTTTTTGCTGAACATTTGATACATTCAATTCATTGCACTGTGCAGACTTATAAGCATTTATGTGCACTGGTATAAACGTTATGAGACATTAAATTGTGGTATGATTTGGGCATTTTGTGTGGGAGGTACAAAGAGGGGCGTGGCAATAACGCCCATTTTTCACAGGGCTATAGACACTATAAAAACATTACACTGTACAAAATTTCAAGTATTTTTATACACTGGTTTTAATGTTATAAGCTGTTAACTTTTGGTGCAAAAAGGTACCTTTGTGTGGGAGGTACCAAAAGGGGCGTGACAACAACACCCATTTTCCCTGGACTGTAGGCAATATAAAAGCATAATACGGTACAAAATTTCAAGTATTTTTATACACTGTTATTAATGTTATAAGCTGTTAACTTTTGGTGCAAAATGGTGCATTTGTGTGGGAGGTACCAAAAGAGACGTGGCGACTTTGCCCATTTTTCTCGAATTTATAACGACTAATAAGCTAATACTATGTGTGGAATTTCAAAAGATTCGAATAAATAGTATAGCAGTTATTAAAGAATCAATATTTCACAACATTTTAACCCTTTGTGGGGGAGGTACTAGAAGGAGTGGACCAATATGGCCCATCTTCGAACTTAGCCGGAGATAGAAAAAAATATTACCACAAACCAAATTTGAGGTCAATCGGTTACTCCTTTCGACAGTTATCGTGCGCACCAGCCAGCAGACAGACAGACAGACAGACAGACAGACAGACAGACAGACAGACAGACAGACAGACAGACAGACAGACAGACGGACATTGCTCATTCGACTTAAAATGACCCAAAAATGATTTCCTCCGAACATACTTGGGGTCTTAGGTCACTCCTTCAACGTGTTACACTTTTTTCCGTAGCAAATGATATATACCCTCGTCACACTAAAGTGAGGGTATAATTAAGTTTTTCTTAAAAACTCAGTCTGTTAAATTTTTCTTAAAAATTCCGTTTGTTAAATTTTTCTAAAAAATTTCATGAAAATTGTATTTTTCTTGAAAATTATATTGAATTTGCATTTTTCTAGAACATTTTGATAAAATTTAATTTTTCTATAAAAAAAATTTCATTGAAATTTAATATTTGTATTTGAAATTGAATTTTCTGCAATATTTTGTTGACTTGTTTTTTTTTTTTTGAAATTTGGTCGAAACTACACAATTTTATAGAAGTTTGTTGAAATTGCAGTTTTCAAAAAAAAAAAAATAATTTTTCTAGAAAATTTCGTTGAGATTGTAATTTTAAAGAAAAATTTAGTTTTCTAGGAAGTTTCGTTGAAACTGAAAAAGTTCATTGAAATTGAATTTTTCTAGAAATTTCATCAAAATTCAGTTTTTAGAAAATTCTGTTCAAAACAAGTAAGAAACTTCAGTCGGGCAATCCGACCTATGGATCCCTCACCTTGAGTTCAAAATTTTTTGTTTTAATTAAATTTTTATCAATTTAAATTGCATTTAAAGTATGTACTGATATTAAAGTTAAAAGCTGTTAACTTTTGGTACAAAAAGGTCCATTTGTGTGGGAGGTACCAAAAGGGGCGTGCCAATAACGCCTCTAGGTACTATAAAAGTATTATACTGTACAAAATTTCTGGTATTTTTATGCACTGGTATTATAGTTATAAGCTGGTAACTTTTGGTACAAAATGGTCCATTTGTATGGGAGGTACCAAAAAGGGAGTGGCCACTTCACCAATTTTTCTTCACGTGTTAGCGACTAACAAACTAATACGAGTACTATGTTTGAAATTTCAGAAGATTCGAGTAAGTAGTATATACTACTATTAAACCATTACACTGTACAACATTTCATGGGGGTAATAAAGAGTGGGTAAATTTTAAGGGCCGATGTTGATTTTGAATAAAACACAAATTATTTAGGAAATTATTGTCATTTATTTTTATTACGATAATATTGGTATGGTTTATTACGATAATATTGGTATGGTTCCTAAAGTTATGCAATTTTGAGAGGAGAGTATAGAGAGGAGGGTATATATCATTTGCTACAAAACAAATACGATGTGTTACACATCGATGAAGTGACCTAAGACCCTGAGTATGTTCGGCGGATATCCGTTTAGGGTCATTTTAAGTCGAATGAGCTATGTCTGTCCGTCAGTCTGTCTGTCTGCTGGCCGATGCGCACGATAACTCTCGAAAGGAGTAACCGATTGACTTCAAATGGTATGTGGTAATATTTTCTTCTATCTCTGGCTAAGTTTAAAGATGGACCATATTGGTCCACTCCTTCTAGTACCTCCCCCACAAAGGGCTAATATTTTGTGAAATATTGATTATTTAATAACTTCTATATTACTTATTTGAATCCTCTGAAAATCTACACATAGTATTAATTTATTAGTCACTATTTCCTCGAGAAAAATGGGCGAAGTTGCCACGCCTCTTTTGGTACCTCCCCCACAAATGGACAATTTTTAACCCAAAGTTAATAGCTTATAACTTTATTACCAGTGCATACAAAGACTTGAAATTTTGTACAGTGTAATTGTTTAATAGTACCTACAATACAGTGGAAATGGGCATTATTGACACGCTCCTTGTAGTACCTCCCACACAAATGGACCATTTTGTACCCAAAGTTACCAGCTTTTAAATTTAATACCAGTGCATACAAATACTTGAAACTTTGTACAGTGTAATGCTTTCATAGTACCTAGAGGCCAGAGAAAAATGGGCGTTATTGGCACGCCCCTTTTTTCCACACAAATGGAACTTTTTGCACAAAAAGTTAACAGCTTTTAACTTTAATACCAGGGCATACAAATACATGAAATTTCGTACAGTGCAATGCTTTTATAGTAACTAGAGTCTAAAGAAAAGTGGCCGTAATTGGCACGCCCCTTTTGGTACCTCCCACAGAAATGGATCATTTTGCACAAAAAGTTAACAGCTTTTACTTTAATACCAGTACATACTTTAATGTTATTAAATGTAATTTAAATTGATAATAATTATTAAATTAAATTATTAAAAGATGTGAATTTCGAATAATATTTGACGTCGGGTGAAATTGCAGCATGGAGGTCGTTTAAGCTTGTAGTTTTAAAATTTCCTTGGATCCAATAAAAGCCCACAATATGAAACAATGATTAATGATTTGTTAAAAAATTATGAAATTTTTGTTTTATTTATGTATATAACACATATGTATTCTTCCAACTTATTTTTCGCTTTATGTATTCCAACAGGTGTAAATATGTCCGTCAAAATGAATCTCTTTCATTCTCATTTAAACTTTTTCCCCGAGAATCTTGGCGACGTAAGTGACGAACATGGCGAAAGGTTTCACAAAGAATTGAAGTCCATCGAGCGGCGTTGCCAAGGGCACTGGCAAAGGGAGATTTTATTGGTTCCTCATTAGAGAAACCGATTCCGAAATCTACAAACGTCAACAAAGAACTCACAATTACTTCTAATGAAACTTGTTCATGTAAATAAACTCAAATAAATAAAAGTAATAAATAAAATCTCTACTTAAAAAGAAATTAAAAAAAAATTTATAAATTCTCTTCTCTTCTATTTATTCATAGATTTTTTTCAAATAGGCATTATTTCCTTCGCTAGGATGCAAACTTTTAAAAAATAAAATAAAATATTTGTGTTCAATTTTTTTTTTTTAATTTTTTTTGTCCCAGGATTTTTTTTTTAAAAATATCAACTTTTTCCAATTTGTTTAATGACTGTTACTAAACCACTGTTTCTAAGTGAAAGAGAAATTTCCAATATTGGTAGCCCACATTAATAGCTTCAATTTAACGTATAAGTCGACCTACCATCGATGATAATAGTATTTTTAACAAAAAATTAAAAAAAAAAATTTATCCATAAAAAAATTTTTGGTTTGTATGCCACAATCTATACAAAAAAAATAATTTTTAGGTCTAGGGCACAAAAAAAATTTTTTTGGTTGCGTATTGTAATTTAATTAACACAAAAAAATAAATACATTTACTAATATTTTTTTGGGACTCAAGGTGAGGGGATTCATAAGTCGGTTTTCCCGACTGAACTTTATAATTTGTTGATGTTTTTGATCGTTGACCTGTTGAGTATTCAGTTTTGATTATTGTTCGGCTTGAGGTCCTTTTTTGTAATTAAAAAAGCGATTTGATTTTTTTTTTAATTATTTATTTTTATTTCCCTATATTTCGACTAACTTTGTTAGTCATCATCAGGGAGTTTTAATAATTTTAAATTTCACTTTTAAACAGTTCGACTTGCTTCCTTGAAATTACTTGTCAACTTGTCAACTTGTTTTATAATATTTTAATAAAATGGAATTTTTTATAAAATTTCATTAAAATTGAAATTTCTGCAAAATTTCGTTGAATTGTATTTTTTTTTTGTCAATTTCGTCGAAACCAGAATTTCTTTGAAATTTCCATGAAAATTTAATTTTTCATTAAAGTTTTCTCTAAAATTCGTATAAAAAATTACATCAAGTGTATTTTTTGAGAAAATTATGTTGAGTTTGCCTCAAAATGGTATCTTTTTTAAGACAATTATGTTGAGTTTGCATTTTTCTATAAAATGTCACTGAATTATATCTGGAAATGTATTTTTTGTTAAAATGTAAATTTTTACAAATTGATTGTTTCTAAAAAATTTCATCAAAGTTGCTTTCTATACAAAATTAGCTTGAATTTGTATTTTTCTATAAAAGTTCATTGAAATTGTACATTATAAAATTTTATGAAATTAAATTTTGTATAAAATTTCATTGAAATTGAATTTTTTTTATAAAATTTCATTGAAATTGATTTCTTCTATAAAATTTCACTGAAATTATATTTTTCGAGATAATTTCATCAAAATTTATTTTTTTTTTGAAATTGCATTTTCCAAGAAAAGTGTTAATTTGCATTTTCTATAAATAAATGTTTCTATACAATATAAATGAAATGTTTCTATACAATTTCATTGAAATTTAATTTCTCTAAAAAATCTTACTTACTTACTTAAAATATCGACGCAATTTAATCCGTGGCAATCAGTGGCTTTTAAACCAACATCTTAAATCCGATTAGTCCCCTTTAATCCTACCATCGGTCAACTACCTTTAATTATTAACATAATCCGCTAGCTTATCCCGTATTATATACCATTCATTGGATTAAAAATCGTAAACTGATCGAATTAAAGTGGCCAGATAAAAAGATCGATGATCGGATTAAAGATCGTTGACCGATTACATGATTAAGGACCACATAGCGCATTAAATGTCGATGACCCCTGATGCTAATGAAGGCGATTTTCTAGAAAAATAAAATTTCTAGAAATATTCAAGTTTGAAATATTTAATAAAAAAAAATTGTAGAAAAATTCAACTTCAATGAAATTTACTAAAAAATTTAAATTTCTTCTAGAAAAACGATAAGATTTTGAAAAAAATATTTTCACTGACATTTTCTAAAAAAAAAATCAATTTCGATGAAATTTTATAAAAAAAAATAAATTTGAAACGAAAATGTCCGTCCGTCTGTCTGTCTGGTTGGAGTGCATTAACTCTCGAAATGAGTAACGGATTGGTATGTGAAAATATTTTTTATCTCAGGCTAAGTTCGAAGATGGGCCATATTGGTTCAGTATTTTCCTGACAATTTATTAGAATTTTGTGAAATATTGAATCTCTAATAACTTAAGTACTATAATGAAAACCTTAGTCGGTTTAACCCACTTACATTTTCTTACTTGTTTTTTTTTTAATTTTTATTTTTAAGACGATTTATACATGTCCGTCTGTATGTTGAAATCACGCTACATTCCGTTATAATAGGGCTACCTTGATAACAGTTTTATAAATATTTCTTATATTCGTTTGCAAGTCATTTGGGTTTGAATATGGCCCATCGGTTAATGTTTTGATATAGCTCCCATATAGAGGTCACATAAGTTTTTTTAAAATCCAAATTTTATAAAGGAATTTAGCAGTAAATATGTATTTTATCTTGACAAGAAATAATCAGAATAAAAACCAGTAAGGAAAGGCTAAAGTCAGGCGGGGCCGACTATATAATACCCTACACCACTCTCGTAATATTGAATAACTCTGATATATAAATTTTGTAATTCATGTATAAATTGTTTACATAAATTTACTTTTGGGACATTTTATACTTAAATAATACCCTGTACCACAGTGTGGCGTAGGGTATAAAAACGATTGGATCTAAAGAGCCAAATCGGATGAAACATATATATGGGAGCTATAGCTAAATCTTTACCGATTTTCTTCAAATTCAAAAATGTTGGTTCATGAATCAAGAAACTCTTCCATTCTAAATTTCAAAACGATTGGATGTAAAATATAGCTTCTATAGAACTAAAGGGCCAAATCCGACGAAACATATATATGGGAGCTATAGCTAAATCTTAACCGATTTTCTTCAAATTCGGTAGTGTTGGTTCATGGATCAAGAAACTCTACCATTCTAAATTTCAAAACGATTGGATGTAAAATACAGCTTTTATAGGACTAAAGGGCCAAATCGGACGAAACATATATATGGGAGCTATAGCTAAATCTTAACCGATTTTCTTCAAATACGGTAGTGTTGGTTCATGGATCAAGAAACTCTACCATTCTATATTTCAAAATGATTGGATGTAAAATACAGCTTCTTCAGGACTAAAGAGCAAAATCGGACGAAACATATATATGGGAGCTATAGCTAAATCTTAACCGATTTTCTTCAAATTCGGCAATGTTGGTTCATGGATCAAGAAACTCTACCATTCTAAATTTCAAAACGATTGGATGTAAAATACAGCTTTTATAGGACTAAATGGCCAAATCGGACGAAACATATATATGGGAGCTATAGCTAAATCTTAACCGATTTTCTTCAAATTTGGTAGTGTTGGTTCATGGATCAAGAAACTCTACCATTCTAAATTTCAAAATGATTGGATGTAAAATACAGCTTCTACAGGACTAAAGAGCAAAATCGGACGAAACATATATATGGGAGCTATAGCAAAATCTTAACCGATTTCAACCAAATTCAATAGCGATCTTAACAGCCGCGAAATACTCTAAACTGCAAAATTTCAGAACGATCGGAGTGAAATTGCGACCTGTAGTCGACGAACAACTTTACATGGACAGACGGACGGACGGACGGACAGACATCGTTAAATCGACTCAGCTAGTGATTCTGAGTCGATCGGTATACTTTAAGGTGGGTCTAGCTGTGTTATTTTAAGGTGTTACAAACATCTGCCGTGAAACAAACTTATAATACCCTGTACCACAGTGTGGTGTAGGGTATAATTAACCAAATCGATTAATATTTTGTTATAATTTTAGGATATTTTAAGTAATTTGGTGCTCATGATTACGACGAATGTCATCTCCCATGCAAAGTGGAAAATTACATTCATATTATATTTTTTCTCAGTGCATACATACATTCCCAAATGTAGAGCATTTCTACTCATTTCTTCCTTCACATTTGGCCGTGTTTAGACAATTTGGCAAATCACACGCACTTATTACAGGGATTTGATGAGCACACATATGATTACATCCGCCGTACGTTGCGTCTGTGCGTATATTTCCGGTATAGAAAGCATTTCCTATTTATGAGAAACACAATACACAGATAATTACAACAACTATAGTTATGATACATCCGTTCGTCTTTCCACACATCCTTTCGTCTGTGCGTGAATATTCGTTTGTCTGGTCTGGTCTGACTATACGAGTACATATAATAATAATACTTATAATTTCCATAGTTTAATGCCTATTTAACGTGCACAACAAAGCCTAGAGTATGGAAAATGGTCAAATTAAAGCGTAAAATAAGGAAAAGACAACGAACGACGTACGTAGCTACGAGTACCTATTATGGCTCATGGTAGAATTTCATCAGATAATGAGGCAACTTTCGTCTTATTAAACTGGTCTGGTCTTATTAAAATGGTCCGAGAAGCATATTTCAGTAATTACCGCAACGAATTCGAAGGGATTAAAAGTGTAGCAATTCGAGAGAAAATAATCATATTTTTTTACCAGAATTGCGATGCAACCATTTCACAATTCATTTAAGGGTTACGTTGGGGAAATCCCCAAAAGATGTTTCATGAAACGTAATAAGTATAAAAATCCCTATCTTTGGGTTAAGGCATGATTCGCGTGAATTCTAATGAGTTGCGGCTGGGGTGCTGATTTGTCTTTACACGTCTATCTCTGCCCCTGGGTCTGTCATCAACGTCATGCGATTTTTTTTTCGTATTGAAAAAAAAAGCGAAACAAATTTTTACAACAACCCTTGCCTTGTTATGACAGTGATAACGATTAATCCCGCCTGGTCTTATCGCCAAGTGTTTGTTAATATTTTAAAATCGCTATCATTGACATTATCTGGGAGAAGTTAATGCCTTTTAGACTAGTGACGATTTGAGCAATACTTATAATTTCGGTCATATGAGGTAACTCTTTGCAGACCGTGCATTCGTAGCACAGTCACAGTCAATATGGCGGTCATGGCTACATCAAGAGAAGTTGCTTTCATTCCCTTTCGAATTGATTTAAAGTTTAGACCCCAATATAGGTCTGTCTGTTCATCCAGTTCGTGTGCAATGGGCTGAGAGCGAATTGATAAGGGGAAATGATGTGGAAATATTTGAACAGAAAGAAATACCTACATACTTCAAAATTATATATTTGTAATACATCAAATATTGTTTATTAATAACAAATTGATAAGATCAATGTGGAAGGATTTATAATCATTATGGAATTGTGACATAATAACGTCCGGTCGGAGCAAATCTATTGCTAATGACACGTGCCTCTTGAAATAAAAGTGATCTAGATTCTTGGTTAATATCTGCTTTCGGCTCCCTAGAAATATATAATTTGTTATGTGAATGATGTTGGTTAAAAAGGAACCAATATAACTTCAGCATAAATAAAAACAAACTGAAGTTCATAACGTTTATACCCTCACCTTAGAGAGGAGGGTATATATCATTTGCTACGAGCCAAAAGTGTAACACATCGAAGGAGTGACCCAAGACCCTAAGTATGTTCGGCGGATATCCGTTTTGGGTCATTTTAAGTCGAATGAGAAATGTCCGTCCGTCCGTCTGTCTGCTGTCTGCTAACTCTCGAAAGGAGTAACCGATTGACTTCAAATTTGGTATGTGGTAATATTTTCTTCTCTCTCCGGCTAAGTTCGAAGATGGGCCATATTGGTCCCCTCCTTCTAGTACCTCCCTCACAAAGGGTTAACATTTAGTGAAATATTGATTATTTAATAACTTCTACACTACTTATTTGAATCCTCTGAAATTCTGCACATAGTATTAGTTTATTAATCTCTATTACCTCAAAAAATTGTGAGAAGACGCCACGCCCCTTCGGGTACCTCCCACGCAAATGGACAATTTTGAACCAAAAGTTAATCACTTATAATATTATTACCTTTTGGTACCTCTCACACAAATGGACCATTTTGTAACGAAATTTACCAGCTTATAACTTTTATACCAGTGCATACAAATACTTGAAATGTTGTACAGTGTATAGCTTTTATACATAGTACCTAGAGTCCAGAGAAAAGTGGGCGTTATTGGCACGCCCCTTTTCGTACCTGTCACACAAATGGACCTTTTTTAACTTTAATACCAGTACATATTTTAAAGTTATTAAATGCAATTTAAATTGATAATAATTTTATTAAAAACAAAAAATTAATTAAATTTACTTATATTTGTTTGGGACTCAAGGTGAGGGGATTCATAAGTCGGTTTACCCGACTGAACTTTCTTACTTGTTAATATTAACCTATGGATTTTTTTTGCCTGTAATGTTTATAAAAGTTTGGTAAATGGTAAAATAGATCACGCCATTAATTATTTTTTGAAAAAAAAAAATTTTCCAAAATTTTATGGGCGTTTTAAATTCAAAAATTCACATTTTGGTTTTATGAAATTTCTAGCTGCTCTTGAACGGCTGAACCGATTTTTGCAAAGTTTACGTCGTTTGTAACATAACGGGTAATTTTTTGGTTGATTTTTTTAAATCGATTTTTTTATTGGACTTTTGGTATAATAAAAGCATTACTCTGAGAGTTATCGTGCGCACAAGCCAGCAGACAGACAGACGGACGGACATTGCTCATTCGACTTAAAATGACCCAAAACGGATATCCGCCGAACATACTTAGGGTCTAAGGTGACTCCTTCGATGTGTTACACTTTTGGTTCGTAGCAAATGATATATACCCTTAAGAAAATGTCTGTCGATTGGTCCAGTATTCAAAATAGATTAACATTTTTTTTTGTTTCCTAGACCTAACAATTATTATCCCCTCACCTTAGAGAGGTGAGGGGATAATAATAATAAGGAGTGATCTAAGACCCTAAGTATATTTGGCGGAAATCCGTTTTGGGTTATTTTAAGTCATTTGAGCAATGTCCGTCCGTCTGTCTGTCTGCTGGCTGGTGCGCACGATAACTCTCGAAAGGAGTAACCGATTGACTTAAAATTTGGTATGCGGTAATATTTTTCTCTATCTCCGGCTAAGTCCGAAGATGGGCCATATTGGTCCAGTCCTTCTAGTACCTCTCCCACAAAGGTTAACTTTTAGTGAAATATTGATTCTTTAAAACCTTCTATACTACTTACACGAATTTTCTGAAATGTCACACATAGTATTAGTTTGATAGTCACTAACACGTCAAGAAAAATGGACGAAGTGACACTCTGTTTTTTGTACCTCCCACACAAATGGACCATTTTACACCAAAAGTTACCAGCTTATAACTTTAATACCAGTGCATACAAATACTTGAAATTTTGTACAGTATAATGCTTTTATAGTACGAGTACCTAGAGTCCAGAGAAAAATAGGCGTTAATGGGGCGCCCCTTTTGGTACCCCCCACACAAATGGACCTTTGTGTACCAAAAGTTAACAGCTTTCAACTTTAATACCAGTGCATACAAATGCTTGAAATGTCGTACAGTGTAATTATTTTATAGTACCTAGAGTCCAGAGAAAAGTGGGCGTTATTGGCACGCCCCTTTTAGTAACTCCCACATAAATGGACCATTTTGCGCCAAAGGTTAACAGCATATAACATTAATACCAGTACATACATTAAAGTTAATAAATGCAATTTAAGTTGATAATAATTTTGTTAAAACAAGACAATATATCATTTGCTACGAGCCAAAAGTGTAACACTTCGAAGGAGTGACCTAAGACCCTAAGCATGTTTGGCGGAACTCCGTTTTAGGTCATTTTAGCAATGTCCGTCCGTCTGTCTGTGTGTCTGTCTGCGGGCTGGTGCGCACGATAACTCTCGAAAGAAGTAACCAATTGACTTCAAATTTAGTATGCGGTAATATTTTTCTCTATCTCCGGCTAAGTTGGTACCTGCCACACAAAATGGCCATTTTGCACCAAAAGTTAACTGCTTATGGCTTTAATATCAGTTCATAAAAATACTTGAAATTTTGTACAGTGTAATGCTTTTATAGTACCTAGAGTCCAGATAAAGGTGGGCATTATTGGCACGCCCCTTTTTGTACCTCCCACACAAATGTACCATTTTGTACCAAAATTTAAGAAGAAGAAATAGAACCATAGTTTATTATACCGATCGTCATAGAATCAATTTTTGAGTAGATTTAGCCATGTCAGTCTGTCTGTCTGTCCGTCTATCCATGTATTCTTGTAATCAAAGTGCATTTAGATATAGCCCCCATATATATGTTTCACCCGATTTTACATGTAAGCTCTGTAGAAACCGTATTTTATATCCGATCAGTATGAAATTCGGCAGAAAGAGGTTTCTTATTATATAAATGAACACTGTTTAATTTGGAGGAAATCGGTTCAGATTTAGATATAGCCCCAATATATAAGTTACCCCCGATTTGACATGTAAGCGCTGTAAATATGTTATTTTATATCCGATCAGTATGAAATTCGGCAGAAAGTGGTTTCTTATTATATGAATTAACACTGTTAAATTTGGAAGAAATCGGTTCAGATTTAGATTTATCCCTCATATATACGTTACCCCCGATTTGACATGTAAGCGCTGTAAAATGTTATTTTATATACGATCAGTGCGAAATTCGGCAAAAAGAGGTTTCTTTCTACATGAAGAAATACTGCCGAATTCGGAGAAAATCGGTTCAGATTTAGATATAGCCCCCATATATATGTTACCCCCGATTTGCTATGTAAGCACGGAGACTGTATTTATATCCGATCAGTATTTATATCCGATCAGTACGAAATTCGACAGAAAGAGGTATTTTTACGTGAATGAGTATTCAGGGAAAATCGGTTCAGATTTATATATAACCTCCATATATGTATATGTTCCTCCTGATTTGGTTTCAAAGCGCTATAGAAGTTGTACCTTACTTCCGACCATTAAAATTTTCCCAGAAAGATGTTTATCAATTTAGGTACGAATATTGCTTAATTTAGAGATTATCGGTTCAGAATTAGATAATATGTTCCTACCCATTCACCAATTATTACAAATTATTATCGCAATGACCTTTTGGCATTGTTAGGGAGGTGTAGGGTGTTATATAGTCGGCCCCGCCCGACTTTCTGCCTTTCCTTACTGGTTTTCTAATAAAATAGAGGTAGTGAATGTTAAAATTGTTATCATGTATGACTCTATGTTGAAAGAATATACATATTAGTTGCAAGTGAAGCGTCGACAAATAAATAGTACAGTTTTATTTAATTACTGGTATTGAATACCTTATGTTTTTGTGTTTTTATTGTCTTTTTTAACAATTTTAATTAAATGAACAAAGTCTGAGTAGATATATAATTTCAGAAATGTATGTTATTTAACTGCCGAAAGAACAGATGCGGTGCCGTGCGGTGCAGTTTCTCTAACTAAATGCATTTGCAGAGTTTGCAATTTGCCTAACACTTACTTTTATCATCGAGAGCAAATGCAAAGTTTCGAGTGTAGTTAAATAAATAATGAATTTCCTCAGCAGGGAAAAATTATCACAGCGGTCTGTGAAAACCATATTCCAACGGCTAAAACTTTTCTGATTAGATATGGGTAAAACTTTATCCACGTCACCGAAACACATTTGCAATCACAATCGGAGCCAAAGGCCGGCCGGGGACATATGGTCCTCACTATGTAGGGTATGCAATAAGAATATGTGTTCGCCAGGATATGACTTATCGGCTGCCATAGACAAGGATAACAACAACAAAAACAATAGCAGTCGCATCAGTATTAACTTTAAGTGCATTAGTGTGCACTTTCACCGAAAATCTAATAAAACTTTTTCGTTGTAGACACACACACACTGATTCACAAACAAAAATGTCAATATTTACACGCACCCGAAAGCCATAAGTGAATAAAGTCCAGACATCGACATTGGAAAATTTAAATTCTGCGGAGGACAACACAGTGTTTTATTTTAGAACATTATTTAAATTGCATTTGTCATATGATATAATATGTAAATTACTTGAACAATATTTTATTCCAAATTGTAAAAGCTACACGGGGCAAAATATTTTTTTTGATCTACAGGGTTTTCCAATAAGAGTAATATGATTTTTTTGAAAAAATAAACACAAAATTCAAAAGTTTTCTATTTAATGTGAAGTACAATCGATACAGTTAAGTTCTAAATAAAACGTCATTCAAATGGCCTCCACGACTTCTTCTGCAGGAACGAAATCGATGAACCCAATTTTCGAGCACTTGTTCCACTAAATCAAGTCGAATGTCATGAAGACACGTTCAATATTGACTTGTACTGCTTGAAGAGAGTCTGGTTTATTTCGAAAGACCAATGATTTCAAATAAGGCCACAAGAAATAGTCTAATGGTGTTAAATCACAACTTAATGGAGGCCATTCAATATCACAATTTCTTGATTGAATTATTTCATTTGCTGTGTGGCACGTAGCCACAATCGGTTAATGGCAAAAAGATAGCACTTAACGAGAGCTTAAATATTGCTCATGGGTGTCAACGTCGTAGGTCGACTGGAAAGTGTTATTTGAATCGAAAGAAAATATATTTGCAACACAAATTTTTAGAACATCAAATGATATCGTATAAGTATAAGATAGACTTAGGCATAAGCGAAATGAGATGGAACAATAATGGCGAACTTACCACGTCGAATGGTAACACTGTACAATATTTAGGGGAAAAGAAACTGGTGGCGAAAGCGGAGTCGAGATCATAATGTCAAAGGAAGCCAAAAATTCTCTTCAGACATGGATACCGGTATCCGACCGTGTGATAATGGCTCGATTCAAAGGTAGAGTTAGACACATCACAATAGTACAGTGCTATGCCCTAACGGAAGACGCAGAAGACACTAAAAAGGCTGAATTCTACGCACAAATAACATCCACGCTCAACGAAATTCGGAGAGGAGATATCATCATACTCATGGGTATGAGTCATCATACGCTCCACCATGGGAAAGCACGGTTGTGGAGTTAAGAACAACAACGAAGATAGCCTTATAGAGCTACGAGTATGTCAGACATTTCAATTAGTCATAGGTGGCTCCAACTTCCCGCATAAGGAGATTCATAAATACACATGGACATCACCGAGCGGCAACACACGCAATCAGATCGATCACGGTATATTGTCTCACAAATCGAAAGTGTAGCAGGAACCAAGCAGTCACTAATCGCAGTGGTACAATACTAACGAACAATGAAGCAAAGATGGAGAGAACATTTCGAAGAAATTAGCAACGTCACAGTCAACGCTGAAAACAGCGAAATATATCATAAGAGACCTATAGAAAACACCTTAAATATTTCGTGCAAACCTCCCAGTTTGAATGAGATAAAAGAGACAATAGATAAATTGAAAAATAACAGAGCAGCAGGCGAAAACATTACAGGCTGACACCACAACCGCAGTTGAACTACTACAAAATGTGGCGATTTGAAAGAAACACCATATACGAGTACAAGATACTAGCAGTTATAATACAGGGAATGCTTCAAAGCAAAATAGAGAAAATATTGCGAGACGAACAGGCAGGCTGAAGTTGCGTAGACCAGGCCAATACTCTACGCATCATAATGGAGCAATCTATAGAATGGCGTACCCCTCTGTATCGACTTCAAGAAAACCTTCGACACCATCAAACGAACAGCCATATGGAAAGCATTGAGAAGAATAATAAGAGCTATGTACGAGAATCAGGGATGCCAACTTAGTGCTTTTCGCACTAGATTTAGTGCTTTTCGCACTAGATTTAGTGCTTTTCAGACCATTCAATACGCGAAAAGTTGTCAGTTAGTGCCAAATGAAATAAACACTAACTGTAACATAAAGAAATTAGACTATTTTGCTACACCATATGTTTGTACTTCAAGATTTGCCATCATACGCCACAATTTGCATCAGATCTTTACGAAATTTGGCATAGAAAAGTTGATGGAGCCAATAATAAACTCTGGACAATTTTATGAAATTTGTGGCAGGTTTAGATATATACGTCACATAAACTGATATACCAATTTTGGGTCTAAGCCCCATAGAATACCAGTTTCTCATCAGATCTATATGTACATTAGGGCGGGTCGATTTAAAAATCGCCCATTGCTCAGTGAAAATCGTATTCTAGGGATCAAAATAAGAAACTTAGCCGAAGGTACCATACCTCTAAAACGAATTCTGATGTCCCGGAAAAAATCCCACTTTGACCCATTTAGAGTGCTCCAATCGAGTCCAAATGTATGGAACCCCCAGGGGGTTCCAGGGGGTGTGCCACTGGCATGGGTGGGTCGGGCCTCCAAAGTTAGTGGCGGTCGGTCATACATTTGGACTCGATTGGAGAACTCTAAATGGGTCAAAGTGGGATTTTTCAAAATTTGCCCCTACCCAAAAGTTCGACCCAAATTCCGGGACATCAGAATTCGTTTTAGAGGTATGGTTCCTTCGGCAAAGTTTCTTATTTTGATCCCTAGAATACGATTTTCACTGAGCAATGGCGACTTTTTTCGCCTCCCCACAAATCGACCCGGCCATAGTGTATAAATTAGTATATAACGGTTTCTCCAACCAGAAATGGACACAATAAATTTAAAGAAAATTGGTTCAGACTGAGATATAGACTCCACAACTTATATTTCCCAGTGTTGAATGTAGACGCTATAAATTTGTCAACTAACGTTGACAACGTTTGTCAACTAACGTTGACAAATTTGGCTAAAATAGGTCCCCTTTATATTTCTATATCCTCATTTTAAATCTAAGCGCTATAAAATATTTTTGTTTAACATAGTATTCTCATTAAGAAAACAACTTTGATACAATTGACAAAATATATTTATTTTTATTCTGCTCTGATGGAGGCGGATATAATGTTGTCGTATCTCCCAACAAAGGCAATATTGTAGTTTATTGCCTTTTTAAATTTTTCATTACGCTTTTGCTTCGGAAAGTTTGATACACAAAGTTTCCAAATATTTGTGTATCAAACTGGTTGGTTCCTGTGAGGGGCAACTGGGCCCGTGGTATTACTGCACTCAGGGAAAAGCTGCAACTTTAAAATAAGAACGCGTCATATTAATTCAATATAATAGAAAAATTATATTGAAATACTTTAAGGGCCTGTTTCTGTAACTTATTTTCGTTCGTCTACGGCGAACGATCAAAAATCACTCAACTATAACTTGAATTCTATAAAACGCAGGTTAGAAATATTTTAGGTACGAGCTTTTTACGTGATTTGCTATAGACACAACGAATTATAAACTGCTGTGACTTATAGATTTCTCAGAATAATTGAGTGATTTTTGATCGTTTGACGTAAACGAACGAAAATAAGTTACAGAGACAGGCCCTAAATCAATCATTTTCATCTTTGAATTAATGTAGTTTCTATTAAATTCAAGGGATACAATGGATCAACATTGTTTTAAATTTGAAACGTATTATTTTAAGACGTAAGCGCCACCATGATTTACTATTAATTTTTTGAGGAAAATCGGTGCCGGCAAGATCTGTCAGACTTACTAGAAAGGTCGACCCCAGTATATCCAGACGTCGTTTATTCATTGAGGGACAGTAATTAACAAGCAGGTACAGCTTCTAAGTGTGGAGATGACGAGGAAGGATAAGTCATTGGACTCAGTTCATAAGATCCTTTGTCTGATCGGCGAACATACAGTTTAAACTGATACTATCGTAGACAGCATTTTCCTCTCTTCTGCGAGGAGATAGCTTGACATTCTTAGATCGTATTGTATTCGATCTGTCTAGCCAGCCTACGGCTGTCGATTTCTATCCATTTCTCATTAGGCTGCCTGACTGCCTCTTTCCTAAGTCAAAACTTGTATGTGGACAGTGGGGCACCAATATACATATTCAAATTCTTGGAGAATTTGTAATGTCGTCCGTGTCCTAGCAAGATCATTCAGTTTCCCGGGGTACATATATGTTAAACTACTCAGCCATCTCGTTGAGAAATCTTCAGCTGTCTTAAGTTCTTTGCAGTGTCGTTTGGAGCCACCCTTCTCATCAAGCTTCGAACCATCTGCATAGAAGTGGATATAGTTTTTATTTAATGGTATTCTGACAATCCATTCCATTTGTTGTACGGTGAAATCTGTTCAGTTTTGGATATTAAACCGATATATACCTATATTCCAATGGACTGAATATGATTTAAAATATTTAGTATTAAACAAATCAAAGTCCTTTAAAACATACATAGCATACTTTAGAATGAAATATAATCCTATGATAATATTTCATTCGTAACCACTGTGTATCCTGTCTGCCATATTCTTTGGCGTAGCATATGTGTTGGGTTTGGCACATTCTGCAGATGGACAGGACACTCTAATGAATTTTCGATAAAAGTTTGTCTTCGTTTTACGTTTTTGGCTTTGAAAATTTTGCAGACTAATTTTATTTACAAATTATGATTTATTGGTTTTTAATTTACTCTTCATTCGTCCGTTTAAAAGGAATGAAACCAAAAACCGAAACGTTTTGTGGTAGAAAGTGAGGTTTGCCCAGACTTTCATTTTAATATGGAAAAAGGAAATGAGAAGCCCACAGAATAATTCAAGGATGCGCTGGTTTTTTAAATGAATATTAAATTTACTAGATATGTATGAAGTACATATACAACGAAGTTGTAGGGAAAAATTATAATCATTGTAAATTATGACAAGAAAGGCGAAAAGGACGATTGGAATCGTACGGAAGAGAAGTGAAGTGGTGAATTGCATATACATATGCGAATGTAGATAAATATACGATATACGAGTGTACTCGTACATTAACAATGAAATACATTTGCATGCAACCCTCGTAATTTATAATCGTCCTGTGCTCGCAAACACACACCCACCCAGAGACATAGTGACTTTCACAGAGATATGCATGTACGCTGAGTGGTAAGGACTTTACACAGACACATAGAAATATAATATCCAGAGATACAAGGATCGACCACGCACCGATACATTCAGCCAGAATGGAATTTGGGTATGAGTGTCTGTGGAAAGCAACATATGAGGAGTACTCACTTCCGTTGTTGTCTATAACGAAGTGGTTGTTGCTGTTGTTCGAGGAAAGCTTTGGTACCGAAGGAGGACTGTAGCAGATGGCAGTGGGTGGCGGTTTGCACAAGGGAGTAGGCCTTTCCTGGCTGTGAAATGTACCCCCTCTATGACAGGGCGTTGTACAGTTGTTTGAGTTTCATGCATTAAATTTGCCTCATGTTGCATGGCCAAAGATAAAAGTCAATGCAATGTGCAATGTCGTTCCACATGACCAACAAATTGACCAAAACACAGACACATGCACGGGACCATCCAGGGGGCAGGATGAGTATGATCGCCCATACACACACGTCATATATCAACACTAGAAGAGGGAGAGGAGTTGGTTGTAGAACAAACTCTAGTAAATTTGCTAAGCAAAAATAGATGCAAATTCTGCTGTGACGTTCCCATAATCCTTTTCGCAAATATTGCCTGGCAAACTGAGCCCAAAATTCGAAGGGATGCGTTCCTGGTAGCGACTTCAGCAGGACTTTTAACTTCAGGGCCAACAACAAGTGACCAGAAATATAATTTCTCCCCTCCTCTACGGAAAACTTTAACGGTCGATTTTTGCAATTTAAGTCATGCATTTGGGGGTGGTATTTTTTGTTGTTTATTTTAAAATAAAAACAATAAAATACTGTCACATCATTTTTTGTTAAGTGACCTTGAAGAACGGTTTATTTTAAGGATTCTTTTTGAAAAATTTTTAAAATTGGTGAGTTTCATTTTTGAATATGTTTCTTGTTATACCCTACACCACACTGTGGTACAGGGTATTATAAGTTTGTTTCACGGCAGATGTTTGTAACACCTGAAAATAACACAGCTAGACCCACCTTAAAGTATACCGATCGACTCAGAATCACTAGCTGAGTCGATTTAACGATGTCTGTCCGTCCGTCCGTCCGTCTGTCCATGTAAAGTTGTTCGTCGACTACAGGTCGCAATTTCACTCCGATCGTTCTGAAATTTTGCAGTTTAGAGTATTTCGCGGCTGTTAAGATCGCTATTGAATTTGGTTGAAATCGGTTCAGATTAAGATATAGCTCCCATATATATCTTTCGTCCGATTTGGCCCTTTAGTCCTATAGAAGCTGTATTTTACATCCAATTGTTTTGAAATTTAGAATGGTAGAGTTTCTTGATCCATGAACCAACATTGCCGAATTTGAAGAAAATCGGTTAAGATTTAGCTATAGCTCCCTTATATATGTTTCGTCCGATTTTGCTCTTTAGTCCTGTAGAAGCTGTATTTTAATCCGATCGTTTTGAAATTTAGAACGGTAGAGTTTCTTGATCCATGAACCAACATTGCCGAATTTGAAGAAAATCGATTAAGATTTAGCTATAGCTCCCATATATATGTTTCGTCCGATTTTGCTCTTTAGTCCTGTAGAAGCTGTATTTTACATCCAATCATTTTGAAATTTAGAATGGTAGAGTTTCTTGATCCATGAACCAACACTACCGAATTTGAAGAAAATCGGTTAAGATTTAGCTATAGCTCCCATATATATGTTTTGTCCGATTTGGCAATTTAGTTCTATAGAAGCTATATTTTACATCCAATCGTTTTGAAATTTAGAATGGTAGAGTTTCTTGATTCATGAACCAACATTGCCGAATTTGAAGAAAATCGGTTAAGATTTAGCTATAGCTCCCATATACATGTTTCGTCCGATTTGGCCCTTTAGTTCTATAGAAGCTATATTTTACATCCAATCGTTTTGAAATTTAGAATGGTAGAGTTTCTTGATTCATGAACCAACATTGCCGAATTTAAAGAAAATCCGTACAGATTTAGCTATAGCTCCCATATATATGTTTCATCCGATTTGGCTCTTTAGATCCAATCGTTTTTATACCCTACACCACACTGTGGTACAGGGTATTATTTAAGTATAAAATGTGCCAAAAGTAATTTTATGTAAACAATTTATACATGAATTACAAAATTTATATATCAGAGTTATTCAATATTACGAGAGTAGGGTATTATATAGTCGGCACCGCCCGACTTTAGCCTTTCCTTACTGGTTTTTATACCCTCACTTTAGTGTGACGAGGGTATATATCATTTGCTACGGAAAAAAGTGTAACACGTCGAAGGAGTGACCTAAGACCCCAAGTATGTTCGGAGGAAATCCGTTTTGGGTCATTTTAAGTCGAATGAGCAATGTCCGTCCGTCTGTCTGTCTGTCTGTGTGTCTGCTGGCTGGTGCGCACGATAACTCTCGAAAGGAGTAACCGATTGACCTCAAATTTGGTATGTGGTAATATTTTTTTCTATCTCCGGCTAAGTTCGAAGATGGGCCATATTGGTCCACTCCTTCTAGTACCTCCCCCACAAAGGGTTAAAATGTTGTGAAATATTGATTCTTTAATAACTGCTATACTACTTATTCGAATCTTTTGAAATTCCACACATAGTATTAGCTTATTAGTCGTTATCAACTCGAGAAAAATGGGCGAAGTCGCCACGTCCCTTTTGGTACCTCCCACACAAATGCACCATTTTGCACCAAAAGTTAACAGCTTATAACATTAATAACAGTGTATAAAAATACTTGAGATTTTGTACAGTATTATGCTTTTATATTGCCTACAGTCCAGGGAAAAATGGGTGTTGCTGTCACGCCCCTTTTGGTACCTCCCACACAAAGGTACCTTTTTGCACCAAAAGTTAACAGCTTATAACATTAAAACCAGTGTATAAAAATACTTGAAATTTTGTACAGTGTAATGTTTTTATAGTGTCTATAGCCCTGTGAAAAATGGGCGTTATTGCCACGCCCCTCTTTGTACCTCCCACACAAAATGCCCAAATCATACCACAATTTAATGTCTCATAACGTTTATACCAGTGCACATAAATGCTTATAAGTCGGCACAGTGCAATGAATTTAAAGTATCTAATGTTCAGCAAAAAAAAAGTGTATTTGATAAACCCCTTCTGGTACCTCCCACACAAATTGACAGAATAATTCGAGTAATATTCATTACATTACTCACAAAGTGAGGGTATACCTTAGTCGGTTTACCCGACTGAAACTTTCTTACTTGTTTGAATATGTTTTCTAAATAATCGACCTTTTATTCTATATTATTTTTGTATGTGAGTTTCTTTGAATTTTATGCCCTCACTTAAGTGAACTAGGCCGAAAGTGTAACTCATCGAAGGTATGTTCGAAAATCCATTATAGGATATTTAAAGTTAGTCCCCATCATCTGATCCACAGAGAACTGATCTATCCTCAGAAGTGGCAGTCCCTTCCTGATTTTGAAAGAAATACCACGACGTATCACGACTGATGTGGCTTATGCTCCGCTCAGTACTAAAAAGTAATAAACAACAAAATCACTACTGATGATTCGATAAGAAGGAGTATATCCGCAGACTTTCGGAGTACAACAACTCGAACTATCATTCAAGCTCTAGGAAACTATCCTTCAATTAATCACTTCTGATAAAAAGAGTCCAAGTAATTACTTGGGAGTCATCTTATAGATAGCTCTCACCGTCTATACCTTGCGATTTTATACTTTTTGTAATTACTTTCCGATAGATACCCTCCGAAATCTCATATATTTCCAAGTTTGGATAGTAAGTGTTCGCATCACTTGGAGGGAAGAAATAGACCAGTTCCGCCCTTGGAAACAGAACCCTCAGCAGAACATCCACACTTTCCCTCCGAGACTATATTAGTAAAACATGCCAAGTCACTCTGCTAATTCATCTTAGAATTTTAAAACTTCAGTAAAACCTCGCTAATCCGGATAAGTGATTGCAGAACCAAAATCCGGACTATGGAGTTGTCCGGATTATTGAATAACATATAATTTTAAACTTTAATCATACTAAATCAATTTGTAGGGAAGAGATTTCATTTGAAAGATAAACAAATTCATTTATTTATTATTATTTACTAGCCGATACCCGGTGCACTTTGATGCCCCCAAAATGTCATTTTAGTCATATAGAGACATGTGATGAGTTTCGTATAATAAACTCGACACCCACAAATATAGTTTTATATAAATAAGAAGACTAATACATTTTTCATGAAAACGCACTTTCTCAACGTATTGATGTTCTCGCTTTAACAGAATTGAAAGTTTACATTGATACATAAACTAATAATTTCTTACACTGATCCAGGTATTGCCCTTCAAGTGATGTCAAATACATATACACCAAACTTCGTAAACTTGACGATTTTTCTAATAATAATCTCGGATCAGTCTACTTGAAAGTCTATCAGACTCCTGAAAATAATAACAAATTACCTCAAAACCCGAAACGGTACGAACATATTTTTGATGCAGAATGTGTGAATATATATCTTAGCCAGCACTTATCTTAGCTCTTAATCGACTCTTTAAATATCAGAAAGAATTATATTATTCTGGTCGCAACAGTTCAAATTTGGTTAATCTTGGGAGGGAATTATTAACTATATGTCAGAGTTCAAGAGATCGCAAAACGCGTCTCGGAAAATCAAAGGGTTTATTATACTATTGCAGATTTCATACAAAGATATCTTAGTTCCATGTTTCGATTTAATCGGTTTAGTTGTTATAGTAGAAAGCAAAAAGCGAAATTTAAACCGTAAGAATAGTTGATTTCGCATCTAGTTGAAGATTAGTAAATGTACATTATTTTATAGATATTTAGCTCCTAAGTGACTTTTGGAAGATTGAAGATAGTTTTGGTCACTATATCACTGACCGCAGCTCAAATCGTGTGTAAACTTTCACTTTCCAAACGCGTAGCGGAGAAAGAAATGCTTAATATGTTATGTATGTTCCAAATTTCGGTATAATCGTTTAGTCATGATAATTAAAATTATATCACATAATTCAAAACCTGATCACGTGCATACATATTGACCACTGCCAAAGATATCTTCATTTTTGTTAAATACATAGCCGCTGCAATAAGCGGGATATATATTTCTTAAAAAAAAATTAAAACATATGGGTCGTGATTTTTGTGTCCATTTTGACCTCAGGTCGGACGACGCATTTCCTTAAAGATCGGTATATATACATATATACGAAGGTCTATAGCTCCTTATGGAATTTTTCAAAAGTCGCTTGGTGCAGAATCGCGATAAGTACACACACATAAATTAGTAGGACCATAGCTCTTAAAAGACTTTTAAAAAGACTGAAATCCTTTTGTCACTGGCCAAACTGACCACAGTCTGTGAATTGACCGAATTGACCGAAAAAATATGTTACAGTAAGTGGTGAGCGATGTATTTTGAAAAAGCTTATTAGTCGCTACCACCTCGAGAAAAATGGACGAAGTTGCCACACCACTTTGGTACCTCCCACACAAATGGAACATTTTGCACCAAAAGTTAACAGCTGTAACATTAATACCAGTGGATAAAAATACTTGACATTTTGTAAAGCGTAATGCTTTTATAGTGCCTAATGTCCAGTGAAAAATGGACGTTATTGCCACGCCCCTTTTGGTACCTCCCACACAAAGATCCATTTTCTACATAAAGTTAACAGCTTATAATGTGGGTACCAATGCACGAAAATACAACAAAATTTTGCACAGTGTAATGCTTTTTTAGTTCCTACAGTCCAGTGAAAAATGGGCGTTATTGCCATGCCCATTCTTTTTCGGAACCAAACATCAGGTAATGTAAAATTTTGCAAAGGACGTGTCAAGTAAAAAATCTGATTAAATTCATTGAAATATTTTATTTAAGGAATGGGTTTATTTTCCAACCAAAGAAAATTAGTTACCAAAAAATTTTTTTTTAAAATGTAACGGTCGTTACATTACGAAATGTTAAACGTTTTTTGTTTTTTTTTCACGAAATTTTCTTACGCATTCGCGTTTGTTTTTCGTTCCTGACTTTGGCGTTCGTCCGTCATCAGCTTTTTTTTGATCCAGTCTTCCTTTTTTGAGCGCTCTCCCTCTCTTTTGCCAAGAAGCCTCATGCTTTCCTTCGTCTTCTTTTAGTTTTTTTTCTGTATTTTTGCATCTTGGTGAGTTGCTTCATGATTTTTCATTTAAAATCAGTACCAATCCAGTTAAGTAAGACGAAAAGTGTTGAAATGCAAAACGCCAAAAGAACAAGTAAGAAAGTTTCAGTCGGGTAAACCGACTAAGGTATACCCTCACTTTGTGAGTAATGTAATATATAACATTACACCAATAAATCTGTCAATTTGTGTGGGAGGTACCAGAAGGGGTTTTCCAAAAACACGTATTTTTCGGTAAATACATTGCATTGTGCTGAACAATAAGCGTTTATGTGCACTGGTATATTAAAGTTACGAGCTATGTAATTTTGGTCATTTTGTGTGGGAGGTACAAAAAGGGGCGGGGTGATAACGCCCACTTTTTACAGGACTATAGGCACTATAACAGCATTACACTGTACAAAATTTCAAGTATTTGTATGCACTGGTATTAAAGTTACAAGCCGTTTACTTTTGGTACGAAATGGTCCATTTGTGTGGGAGGTACCAAAAGGGGCTGTACAATAATGCCCATTTTTTACCGGACTATAGGCGCTACAAAAACATTATACTGTAGAAAATTTCAAGCATTTTTTTGCACTTGTGTTAAAGTTATAAGCAGTTAAATTTTGATGCAAAATGGTCCATTTGTGTGGGAGGTACCAAAAGGGGCATGCCAACTTCACCCATTTTTCTCGAGTTAATAGCGACTAATATACTAATATTATGTGCAGAATTTCAAAAGATTCGAGTAAGTAGTATAGAAGTTATCAAAGAATCAATATTTCACTAAATTTTAACCCTTTGTGTGGGAGGTACCAGAAGGAGTAGACCAATATGGCCCATCTTCGAACTCATCCGGAGATAGATCAAAATATTACCACATACCAAATTTGAAGTCAATCGGTTACTCCTTTCGAGAGTTATCGTGCGCACCAGCCAGCAGACACACAGACAGACAGACAGGCAGACAGACAGACAGACAGACAGACAGACAGACAGACAGACGGACGGACATTGCTCATTCGACTTAAAATGACCCAAAACGGATTTCCTCCGAACATACTTAGGGTCTTAGATCACTCCTTCGATGTGTTACACTTTTTTCCGTAGCAAATGATATATACCCTCGTCACACTAAAGTGAGGGTATAAAAAGGTAACGGTCGTTACATCTTTAAAAAATGTTTAAAAAATCAAAATAGGCTTTTGATGCATATTTGGCCTAACAAACTTCTTCATCATACTTACCTTCATATTTTCCGCTACTATAAAATTAAATCGTTTGAATGTATTACGAAAAAAACAAACTTTTGTGCTTTTGGGGTAACGGTCATTACAGTCGGTGAGGTTGTTTTGAACTATTAAAAAAACATTAAATTTTAACTTGGCGCCTTAAAATTGTTGCTAAGCATGAAGAAAAGTTTCAGCTTTCAGCTTGCTTTTGTTTCGTTCGTAAACCACCGTTAGAACAGTGTTTCCAAATGGCTTAAAAAGTGACGTGAAATTCGCAGGAAAAAACGCGCAGGGTGTATTAAATTCAGTAATAGTTTATCTGTCGCTATCAACTTGAGAAAAATGGGTGAAGTGGCCCCGCTCTTACAATAAATTAGTTTTATTTTGTTTTACATAAAATTAAAGCAATTCATAAAAATGTGTACACTATTTCTTCATGGAATAAATGGTAACCGAACTCATAAGAGACTTTTAAAGTATAGAATTGAAAATAATTGTTCGCGCATATAAAGGGTGATCTAAGTAGAGATACTTTTTTCAATAGCCTTTTTTTGACAGACCACGTGTGAGTCGTGTCATGCTGCCATGTTATTTTTGTTAAGTATTGTTTGGCATTTCATCATGAAAAGACTTACGCATGAACAACGTTTACAAATTATTCAGTTTTATTTTCAAAATAATCGTTCGCCAATTGCGCTAAGTCCATTTTTTAAATCCAAAAAAACACAGTCGACCCACGGCTGGAAAGTGTTAAGAGATAGCTCTCATTAAGAGCTATCTTTTTGCCATTGACCGATTCCCGATCCGACGTACCGGAATCATATTTCTTCAAAAATGATGCCGGTGAGAACGTAACCGTCAATGGCGTTATCGTGCCATGATAACCGACTATTTGATGCCTTAAATTGAAGCTCGTGATCTCGGCGACATTTGGTTTCAACAAGACGGCGCCACATCCCACACATCGCATCAACCAATGGATTTATTGAGAGAACACTTCGGTGAGCAGATAATTTCACGTTTTGGGTCGGTCGATTGGCCACCAAGATCGTGTGATATCACACCGTTAGACTTTTTCCTGTGGGGATATGTAAAGTCTAAAATTTATGCGGACAAACCAGCTTCGATTCAGGCCTTGGAGCAAAACATCACGCGTGTCATTCTCCAGTTACCAGTCGAAATGCTCGAACGAGTCATCCAAAATTGGACTCAATGGATGGACCATCTGAGGCGTAGCAGCGGCAACATTTGATAGACATAATCTTCAAAAAATAAATGCCAAAGAATGTTCTTTCTAATGATAATAAACATTCCCCATTCAATTTGAATTTTCTGTGTTTTTATACCCTACAGCACACTGTTGTACAGGGTATTATGACTTATATACTATACTATACTATTTGTTTGTAACACCCAAAAGGAGAAGAGATATACATATTGTTTATTATACCGATCGACTTGTAATCACTTTCTGAGTCGATTTAGCTATGTCCGTCTGTCTGTAGATGTATTCTTGTAATCAAAGTACAGGTCGCAATTATGGTCCAATCTCAACGAAACTTTGTACATAACTTTCTTTAGACCCAAGGACGATCCCTTGATTAGAATCGGTTCAGATTTACATATAGCTCCCATATATATGTACCTCCGATTTGGCA